>JAUTXW010004612.1:0-84312 GCA_030620095.1 Kuschelorhynchus macadamiae
AGAATGTAACAAAATAATTAACATAATTCGTTTTTCAATTTATTTACTACTTCTGGGGATTTTTGTTTCGCTGTAATTAGTTAACAAAATTACAAAACTGAGCACTCGACACAAAACGCTTTAAAAATAATGGCTCTGCAGCTAGTTACTAGCAAAATTGAGGTTATTTAATGCCCAAATTATATTTTCCTGAATTTTATTTTCGCTATTCTCTTCAGTATTCTCGTGAAAATTTGATTGGCTATTCAAAATACATTACAAATAATATTTTCTAGAATCTGCAAATATCGTGGTATTTTTACTAAAAAATGGAAAAGTATGAAATGTGTAAAATCGTTTATCCTAAACATCACTATTTTTAGTTATTCTACTACTATCTTGACCAGCGAGTTTTTTATAATTAAATTTACATTTTTTTAAATATCATTTTCAAACTAAATCATTGAGGTGTGTTGTAAAAAAAATGTTTCCACCAAATATAACAGTGCGTAAATAATGTCGATAGCGCGTTAAAAACTGTACCTTCTTTATATTTAGTCGACTCGTTTCTTCGAATTGCTAGTTTTTTATAGTTGTTTATTTTGCCGTCACGGTCGGGTTGTGATAAAAAGAGGAATGAAGGACAGCGGTATTTTACAGACTAGTTTAGTTTTAGTATTGTAAGCGGTAGGTTGATTAAAATAGAGGCAAGAGTTGTTTACGAACAGGGTGTTTATTTAAATAACGAAAGATCAATATATTATTTTCATGGTGCGAAACCCGGATTTCTTGTCTATAACGTAGTGAATTAATTATTGGTTTAACTATAACGTAACGTAGTACTAAAGTAAATTCAAAGTAATATAATAAAGTTTTATAACGATGGAAAAAGCGTGCGGAAACGACGTGTCGGACACAATTAACTAAACTGATTAAAGCGGCAGAAGATATTTTATTGAACGATCCCGAAAATGCCAAGACGTCGAAGTGTTAAAGTTCGCGTACGGGAAGCATATGAAAAGTTATCTAGCGCTAATGATAAATATATGCAGACAATTCGTGAAAGTGACGAAGCGACTTTAACCGCGGAGTGCGGACTTGTACTTTAGACTATAACGATTCTGCAGTGACAATTTTGGCAGAATTGGAGGTGTCCATTAAGAAAGCATACAATTGGGAATAGTTCAAATACAAGTACAGGTACTAACGTAGTGCAAACTCTTCCAGTGGCCACGGCGGAGAGTAATATGACAAAATCGGCAAGGTTACCTAAACTTGAGCTAATTAAATTCAATGGCGACCTACATCAGTGGGCAATGTTCTGGGAACAATATAATGCAGCTATACATAGCAATGCCGGTTTGGATGATAACGCTAAGTTTATTTATTTAAAAACATTACTAACGGGTAAAGCTGCTATTGCAATTCGAAAAGATCCTAATCAAGTATGTTATAAGGACGCCATTGAGTTACTGAATAATGAGTTTGGCAATCCAGAAAAACTAATAGACACATATGTTCAAAAATTGTTAGCCTTTACGGCATAAAGTAGAAGTGATATAAGTTCACTTAAAAAGTTATTTAATACAGCCGACTGTCACAAGATTCTTTGCAGGCGTTGGGAATAGCGGCTGATCAATATGGCATGATGTTAAAATCTGTAAATTTAAAAGCTATTCCCTACGGGTTATGTATTGAGTATAATAAACTTAAGATAAACGACTCCTCTCTGATGATGCTCATGTGGTCCATACATATAATAACGTGTCATATGAGAGAGCAGATTGCCAAACTCCTTAACTTTTTAAAAATAGAAATTGAATCTGTAGAGCATGCGCAGATCATTTCGAGAGATGGCGAACACTCTAAACGAACATCAAATAATCCTAAAATTTTTGGAAAAAGGGATAAAGATAGTTTTACCGCTGTAGGGCTTTTAACGCATACATTAAAGGACAGTAACTGCTTGTTTTGTTCTGGAAACCATACAACTATAAGTTGCAGTTATAACGTTAGTTTAGATCGAAAGAAAGAAACGCTAAAGTCCAAAAAATTATGTTTTCGTTGCACAAAGGAAATCATAATTCGCGCATATGTAGAACAAAAAACTTGAAGTGTGCTAAATGCGACAAAAGACATGCCACATCAATGTGTGATCCAAAATACATGGCTTCTCAAAATGAAGGTATTGAATGTGGAGGTAATAACGATAAAGTATCCTCTAGTTTATTGCTAGCGAAAATTCAAATAATATTTACCTTCAAACAGCAACTGCTTACATAAAAAATAATGTAATAGCCCCAAAACTCTCATAAGGCTTATTCTTGACAGTGGTAGTGACAACGTTCGTTAAAGAAACAGTTTTAAGGCAACTGAACATGGAAGCAATAGGAACACATAATATTTCAATAATGTCATTCGGAAGCACTGAAGCTGCACCTGCAACGCAGTGTCGACGCGTCAAGTTTAGTCTTCAATCGAAATGTCGTAATGCAATTATAGAGTTGACAGCTATAGAAGTTCCAGAAATATGTTTCGACAATTTTAGTCCACCATCAGTTCGGGAACCAGTGTTAGCTGAATTCGCGAAAAATAATCACCTGGCTGACACTAAATTGGATCAACGGGACTTTGATGGTATATCTTTGTTAATAGGCGCGGATAACTACAGTAAAGTAATAACGGGTGAAATGAAAAAGTTATCAGAACGTTTAACTGCGGTTAATATTTTCGGTTGGACTTTCCTTTGGTACGGACAATCATAAAACATTATCGGTTAACTTAGGTATTTCAAACGTGTTGCTTGTGCGGAACTCTATTAGTGACATTAACGTAGAAGACTTTGGAAACTAGAATCGATTGGAATCGCAAGTGACGTAACAATGGCAAAAAACTCCACAACGCAGTTCATCGAAGAGAAAATAAAGTTTAACGGAGAAAGATATGAAGTGTGCCTGCCATGGATTCACGAAAATGTAGTTTTAGACTCTAATTATGACGGTACCTTATCAAGATTTAAGACTTTAGTGAATAAATTAACTAAAGACTCGAAACTACTTGAATACGATGACGTCATGCGTGATTATCTTAGAACAATTGTGCGGAGCGCGTTTCTGAAATCAAAGGTGAACGAACGTACTATATGCCGCATCGACCGGTATATCGGGAAGAAAAGGACACTACGAAGATTCGTATCGTATTCGACGCGAGTGCGCATGCACGTGGATTTTCGTCTCTAAACGATGTACTGGATTCTGGAGAAAACTTTTCCGGAATTGCTTCGTATTCTACTAAACTTTCGAATCGGTGACATTGCACTAACGGCAGATGTTGAAAAAGCATTTCTGCAAATTTCCTTAAATAAAGGCGATCGAGATTCACATAGGTTTTTATGGTTTGAGGAGCAGTTAAAGAATGAGCAGAATTTGCCCAATATGGCAATTTATCGTATGACGCGTGTAACGTTTGGAGTCACTTGTAGTCCATTCTTGTTAGCGGCAACCTTAAAAAAACATTTATCTTGTCAATCAGAAGAATATAAAAATATTTGCGAAATTCTTTCAAATTCATTTTACGTTGACGACCTAGTTTTGGTATGTAATACGGTGGCAGAGGCGGAACAAATATATTGTCAGTCGCGAAATATTTTCGCAAAGGCACACATGAATTTAAGAAAGTGGGATTCAAATCATTACAAGTTACAAAAAATCTTTAATAATAACGAAGGAAACGGAATTCGAAAGGTTGTAGGAATATTATGGAATAAGAACATGGATGAACTTTCCATCGATTTAAAATCACTTTTATCAGAAGTAAACAATAAACATCCTACAAAGAGAAACGTTTTAAGTGGTATGTCAAGAGTTTATGATCCACTAGGCTTGTGCGCCCCATTCTCGATTAGGGCAAAAATTCTTGTTCAGGAAATTTGGAAGCAGAAGTTAGATTGGGATGACCTTTTACCAAGAGAACTGAGTTCTGACTGGTTAAAATGGAATCTGGAGCTACCCCTATTAGCAGAGCTGTCATTTACTAGATGTATTCTCAGTAACGTAAGTGCACAAACGCAACTACATGTCTTTGCTGATGCCAGTCCACGAGCTTATGGTGCAGTGGCATATCTTAAGGATAAGGATTGTCATTTGATAATGTCAAAAAATCGCTTGGCACCTCTGGCTAAGACAGGAAACTCATCTTTAACGTTACCAAAATTGGAGCTCACTGTCGCATTGTGCGCTGCTAGGTTGCAAGATTATATATTAAAAAATGTAAATATACCAATACCGAACATTTACCTTTGGACGGATTCTAAAATTGCATTAGCATGGATTCGAGGAAAACCATCAAAGTGGAAACCGTATGTATCTAATAGGGTCATGGAAATTCAAATGTTAACGAAAGGAAATTGGTACCATTGTCCTGGCCCTGACAATCCAGCAGACTTATTAACGAGAGGAATCAAGGCTAAAACTTTACTGGAATCTGATGTTTGGAAATTTGGCCCGAAATGGTTAATGGGGGATAAACAAGAGTGGCCTGCACAGGAATATGATTTGTCTACTAAAAGTGTCTCGATGCTATTAAATCCATCGGTTGTTCAAGAAAACCTAGAGGACCCTCTACTTTGTCTGGAAAATTACAGTGATTTAGAACGAGCCCTCAGAATCACAGCTTACGTTCAACGATTTGTGTTCAATTTAATACACCCACAAGAGACAAGAAAGGATGTTTTAGATGCCATCGAGTTGAAAGGTTCTTTGAACTACTGGATAAAACACATTCAAAGAAAAGCATTTTTAGATGAAATTCATGCTTTAAAAAATGGTAGGAAAATAGATTCTTCTTCAAAAATACTATCGCTTAATCCTCAATTACATGAAGATATACTAAGACTCGGAGGACGTCTACAAGAATCTGAACTACCGTTTAACATGAAACATCCAATTCTGCTGCCCAACAAATCGCACTTCGGTGACTTGTTGATTTGGAATTCCCATTTCGCTGTTGCTCACGGTGGAGTGAATATTACATTAGCTCAGTTACGAAAGAAATATTGGTTAATAAAGGGTCGCCAAAGAATAAAAACTTTACTAGGAAAATGTGTAACCTGTAAAAAGTTAAAGGGAAAGGCTGGAACTGAACCCTTTGCACCTTTACCTAAGGATCGCATTAAAGTAGCCCACCCTTTTAAGGTAACCGGAGTGGATTTTGCAGGACCACTGTATATTTTTGATGACAAGGGCGTCAAATCCAAGGTGTATATAATGCTGTTGACTTGCGCAGTTATCAGGGCGGTGCACTTGGAGCTAGTACTTGATCTAACCAGTGACAGTTGTATGCGAGCATTACGTAGATTTTTTCACGAAGAGGCGTACCGGAAATAATCTATTCAGATAATGCCCTGACTTTTAAAAGAGTATCTAAGGAGTTATCACTTCTGTTTCAATGCCTGAGACAAAACGAAGTACAAGATCTGTCTGCTCAGCTGCGTATAGAATGGAAGTTCATTGTTGAACGAGCTGCCTGGTGGGGCGGTTTTTGGGAGCGAATGGTAAAAACAGTCAAACAAGCCCTTAGAGCAGTTTTAGGAAAATCACGAACAACTTATGATGAATTAAACACAATATTAATTGAAGTTGAGGCTATCGTTAACTCCAGACCACTCACTTACATAGACAACGATCCGGAAAATTTTATATTAACTCCAGGACATTTCTTATTTGAAGGAAATAATTTTGTTATGAAACTGGACAAAAGGACGAGCTCTAGAGATGATATTCTACGATCATGGAGCATTCGAGAAAATTTATTAAAGAGGTTTTGGAAAATTTGGCATGCTGACTACTTGCAGCAACTAAGGTCGGCACATCATAACAAAATACCGACTTCAGCTAGGAGTTTCCAGCCTGGAGATATAGCGTTATTATATGAACAAAATACCCCACGTCTGCTATGGAAGATGGTAAGGATTGAGAAGACCTTCATTGGAAGAGATCATCGTGTACGAGCCTGCGAGGTTAGAACGGGAAATGGAACCATCTTAAAAAGGCCAATCCAGTTGCTTTTTCCGTTGGAAGTTGAGGCGGCCGGGGAGGATGTAAAAAAAATGTTTCCACCGAATATAACAGTGCGTAAATAATGTCGATAGCGCGTTAAAAACTGTACCTTCTTTATATTTAGTCGACTCGTTTCTTCGAATTGCTAGTTTTTTATAGTTGTTTATTTTGCCGTCACGGTCGGGTTGTGATAAAAAGAGGAATGAAGGACAGCGGTATTTTACAGACTAGTTTAGTTTATTTTTAGTATTGTAAGCGGTAGGTTGATTAAAATAGAGGCAAGAGTTGTTTACGAACGGGGTGTTTTATTTAAATAACGAAAGATCAATATATTATTTTCATGTGTAATAGACATACAAACCCATTTGCCAAAAGGTATCTCTTTTGCTATCCTGTTATGTAATTTCATGTACACAGGGTGACCATGAAAATGTGCAACCTCAATCTCTATCAAATCTAGTATTTTACTCGACATTTTCGAAAAATGAACATTCTGTATGAATAAAACGTTATTAACCGACTACTCTCATTATAATTTTAACCGACTTTAAAAAAGGCGGAGGTTATCAGTTTAACCCTATGTATTTTTTTTGTTTATACATCGATTACTCCGCGATGCTTTGACCAATTTGGTTGAAATTTTCAGGGGATATTCGAGATATTGCCGGAGCGGAGTGCATTATTTCTTTGGGCGAAAAATGCGGTAGTATAGTAACTATAGATAATTTTCGGCAAATAGATCCTGTTCAAATTCGAGAAACTGAAAAATATGCGTAAAGTTCGTATATAAAAAAGGAAAGTTGCGAAAAAATTAAAAACTAAAAAAAGTTGATTGAAAACGTTACCCAAACGGTTGGAAAAAGTTATCATAAAAGAAGAAATAGAGATATGATATCCCCATAAAAAAGTTATGGCATATCTTCAGTAGCTTAGCTATGAGAATGACACAATTTTATGCGCTAGAGCCATTTCCTACAAATTTAGATATTGGCATTAATGTTCTACAATTGAAAATATATAAGTTAAAAATTATCAACAAACTCAAATACATTCCAATTTATATTAGAAACTATATTGATGATAATCGGGGGTAATAAATATGTTTTTTTTTAAACTCGTAATTATACTCACTCAAAATAACTAACAATTGCATATTTCCGCAATCAATTGTTAATATTGTACGCTTCTAGTTTGTCTGAAGGATTTGGGAGGATTATCTTGTTATGAATCATTGTGAAGGGGCTTTCGCCGGTTTTGGTATTAACTTTTTTCCAAACCAAATTATGCTCTGTTAGAGTTGTTGAAAGGATCTAGATCACAGACATTCCGTGATTTTGTTTGAAGGCCTAGCCACCTCGCGTTTTTTGGAACTTCCTTGATGGACCGCTTGGGCTAGAGACGTGGTGATTGTTAAGTTGTTTAGGGGCTGGATATTGTCTAAAGTTTGTCTAAAAAGACTTGAGTTATTGGAATCTTTTCTGGTACAGCCTATAATTTTTGGTTCTAATATCGAGTGTCTTACGATGATATGTTGTTATTGAATTTGATGTTGGCTGGGGCGCTTGATTCTTGGTCAACAAGATATCCAGAAAATTTAGTAGGTATACACGTGCACCCAAGAATTTGCGTTCTGTAGGTGTGATAATATCTGTAATGCGCAGAAGAGACAAGGCTTTGCTATTATATAAGTAAGTACCCCGACATCGTTGGCGTAGTAAGAGTAAGGTACAAATGGCGTGGGGGAAGGGGGGCGAACATTTGATACTTGCAAATATATTGAGTAGAAACGCTTAATTATGGGCAAAAAAGGCGCAATTAAATCAAGCAAAGACGGGGAAGGGCGAAAGTAGCCCTACTGACATCGGCCCAGTATTGGTGTTTTACATTCAAATCGTCTGTGATAGTGCTGTTTTGTTTAAAAAGTCTGTAGCGATATTGTCGATTATTGTTTTTTGGTTGGATATATACTAAGTACACATTCAGCAGTGTGTGGGCGTAACAATAGATTTAATATGTGGTGTATTCAATGAGTGGTATATTTGCGTTGTTGATTTAAAGTTCTTTTTGAATCAAGTGATGGCCATTTGAAGTTTCCCATAATGTTTTTAATTGATTATTTAATGCTAAGTATTTTTAATACGGATCGAGATGTTTATATGCGTTTTTCGGCATTTGTGTACACGAGACTTCGGATACATGCTCTAGTAGGAATAGCTTCTGAGTCTTTTTGCGAAAATGCTTTACAGGGTGTTTTAAACGGCTTAATTTTTTGCAAATTTTTGGTTCGTCAGAACTTTCTTCAATTGCTTTTTCTATGATTTCTTTACACTCAAATTTTCAGGGACTCAATATGAAAACAATATCTTGAGATTTATAAACGATTATCTTCCCATATTGCTGATCTGTCACACAAATATTGCCAAATTTACAATCAAAAGCATTGCCACATAAAGTTATAATATACATGTGCTTTATAAGGTGTGACAAAATGTAAGCAGTGGCTATAACATTATTCAGTTTGATTTTTCAGCTTAACAAAGAAATAAACAACGGTTCATGAAAATTTTGGTGGCAATATATCTTTAGGTCAAAACGGTTTTTATTTTCGAAATTTCCTTAAATTTTTAATAACGTTTTTTTTTATTGTCAAACAATGCTTTTTACTCAATTTGAGAAAATGGTTGTTTTTTAATAGAGAAACTCAAGAGGATCTCAAAAAACAATTTCAATTAAACCCAAACCAAAACTACACTTATGCATGTCCTTGTCATTTCGATATGTAGTTTTGAACATACCTAATTTGGGTTAAAAATGACTGCCGGATATAGGATGGAACATACGTGCAAATTACGTTTACTTTAAACGTTATTTTTCTTTGCGTGTTTTTCTGTGGTTTGTGCACACTTTGAAATATTGGTTATATTTACTGCAAACGTCAAAATTCCTTTTTGTGTAACATTTGCTTTTACATTCAATGGTTATGAAACTTACACTGTGTTCCAGGCTTGGCTAGTTAAGTTTTTGTTGAAACAGCTTCGAGTTTCGGTAAAATATCATATTCGATTTCCTCAGGTGCTAAAGTTGCACGAGTTTTGTAGCGCACAATACCCTTTGAAATATATAGAAAAATTTGCTTAATTATATATAAATATATATATATAAAAATAAATTTCATGTTTGTGCGCCTTCATATCACATTTAATTTCAATTTACAACATAGAAAAATAGGTGTATAACTGTACTGGACTCTGGTGAGAGGCACTTACTCAGATATGGGAACAGGAGTGGAAGGCGCGATGGATTTGTTTTTGGTGTTTACTTCCCAATACCGGGTACGTGCCGAATATAGTTTTGGTGTTGTTGCTTCATTTAGAGTCGTCAGAGAAGGGCTGAAAATCGTGCTCTTACAGTTCGATTTTGACATGCCTCGCTTGAATCCACGTGAAACAGATTCTCCCTTGATATTTGGTATTATCATATAGGATCTAAAGCTTTGTGAACAGCGCCATGATTTTGTAATTAAGTTAGGCGGACATAATCCATCATTCGTTTACTTAGCTTTTGTGTAGGTTCTTAAGTGCTTGTCTGGAATTTCTTTCCTGGTTCCTCCAATGATTTTTTCTTGTAATATCTGGGCAGCCGATGTAAATGAGTTTTCTTTTGGTTACTGACTAGCTTTCATAATAAAACCCATTATCTTAAAATTGTATTAGTTTTGATAGAGCCTCATCATTTTTTTCTGTACCGACTGCTGGCTGCTAGTTTCGTCTGCGTGTGGAAGTTCTAGAATATCTCTGTGGGTTGTTGCCCGCCTTCCATGGTCTCTTATCATGGTGCTGCATGTTTTTTTTATTACGGAGAGTTTGGGAAGAACAGTCTTATCTACTACAGAATTTACTGGAGTACCAGTAATGCTTACGTTAAGTGATTTTTCTGGGGATGGGTCCATGTGTACACTGAAGAGTGTCGCATTTACCCTGAGTTTTATCGGTGCACCGCAAAGACCCGAACGAATCCTCATCAATGCGGTACGTTTGTCTATATTCGTTGATATCATAGACAAAAAATGGCCACATTAATCTTACGTTTTATTGGGGCCCCGCGCAGACTTCAGAAAAGTATATTTTATAGAATATCGAGTAACTGTACTAATAGGACTCATTACTAAAACACTGTAATGGTTTTACTTTAGATGATATTTACTGAGAGAAGTCAGTGAACTATTTGAATGTAAGTGGCTTACTATGATTAGTTTCTAATTTAATTGACTACTATTATTTATAATTGTTTTAATTGGCAAGTAAAAAACTATAAAAAGTAGGTAAAGGGATAACAAATATTTTTGTTTTGAGTTACTTACGATATCTATACTTAGATATCGTACTTATTGCTGTTATAAATACACTTTTAAACACTTTAAAATAAACATGTTTTCTCGGATAATCTGCATAAAAAGGTCGTGCGTCTATCGAACTGAAAGTAACATATTCTGTTTAGATAATGTCAAATTTTGAGAGTAGTTTATCCATTTATATCCTGTATAATTTAATCAGTTACTTACTACAAAATAATAGAAATACGTGGAGTAGGATTTTATATTTATATGGAAACTTACATAGCGATTGTTTCTATCACAAAAGCAGTTGTCTTCAATTCAGCTCTTTTAACAATAAGGGAACTTTGAATTTGACAGGAATGCTTAACTAGGCCAAATTAGATACAGTTTATACAAGTCAGCAAGTTTATTTTACCGAGTTTCTAGATAAACTGAAATAGATAAATGCAGAGCTTTTATCGAAGCATATATGGGAAATGTCGAACACATATGGTTTCAATGAAGAGGTTTGGCCAAGTTCTTAAATACCTTATTAAATAGAAAATCTGTTGTCGAATGCGCAGAATGAATGGTTTCTATTTATATGAGAAATACAAAAATAATTTACATTTACCTATATCACCTAAGTTACATTGCTTAATTTTTGGTTGAACGTAAATCAAATTAATCTGATAATTAATTATTATGGTAGAATGGTTTATTGTAATCTATAAATTTAAAATACAATGCGATTTTTTTCTCTGGTTCATTTTTAATTAAAAATCTACCCACAAACATAATTTTCAAATAAAAAAACAAAGATTAAATTAATTGTTTAGGCCCTAGCGGAAAGCTAGCACAGAGTTGCCATCTATTTAAAAAAGGAAGATAATATCCCTTACGTGAGGTGAACGTTTTCCATATTTGTTGAAAACGTTTCATTAAAATTACATTTTTTTAATTGGGATTGAAAGTATTTATAGGTATTTTATTGGTATTTTATGAAATGAAAATTTTACCATTACTACCATAAAAAAGACGTAAATATAAATATCCCTTCGAATCATCGAAATGCTGCGCCTCTCGCACAGCGTTGATTGCTGCCATATTTCAGTTTCAGGATAATTTTGTCATCATTCGGATTAATTTGTTGTTTAGATTTGGCCTCAGTCATTCGTATCTATTGATTTTACTTTTAAGATTAAGAATCAATAGATATTTCATTATTGTTTCTATATTACTGTTTTAAAATTTTAGTTTTATTGCGCTAAGTTATTTATTAATTTTGTGTCTAATAAAATTTGTTAATTGCTTCCTTTATTTTAGTTTTAGGAAAATATTGATATCATTTGGAGTTATTTGTTGTTTGGATCTGGCAAAAACAAATTTAAAATACATTATTTTTAAAAGATTAACAATTTTACATGTAGGTAATAAAAGCTTATACACGCTTTAAGTATGTAGTGGTTTCCATGGGCGTCCGTAGGGGAAGAGTCAAGGAAGATCCAAATATTGTATATTACATATATTTAATAGTTAAAAATTGGTTTTGCACCCCCCGGATAAAAGCAAATCGAATCGTCTTCCGGCCGCTTTTGGGGTTACATTTATATACCAAGTGGATTACTTTTTTTTCCTGGAATTTTTGAAGATTGTTGCTTCCCTTCTGCGGACATCTATGGTGGTTTCAAATATCATTTGAGACTTTATTACATTTATATGCAGACAGAAATCTTTAAAAACGACATTTAAAATAACTAAGCGTGCATTTGTAAGAACTTTCCCAAAAATAGGCAAATTACGTCAATCATTGACCATTTTTGGAAGCCTATATCTCCAGGAATAACAAGAATTTATTTGGAAAAAGGACAAAATAGTGTCACCAGCGTAGCAGCTGCTTCGACGACTTTCTTTTTTTGTTTTTTTCTTAATTAAGGTACACAAGATCTAGACATTTATTTTAATACAAGTATAGGGGGTAAAATCCTGGTTCTTGGAGGGCCAGACAACATTGGGTCCATTAAATTGTGCCAAACTCTTATGTATATTTTGCTGATGAAAAATTTAATAATTCTAGCTGGCCCGGCAGACCTTGTTCTGCCTTTTCCGTTGTATATCGCGATGAGTTTCCAGTGAAATTATAGAAATATGGGGCGCATTCACCGTATCGTCCAGAAATATTCTTGAGGAAAAGCATATTGGTTTTATAGAAAAATAAGCAATAAAACAATAAAAAAAATAGTGTTGATATATCTCGGTAACCAGATGATTATTAAAAAAAATCATGTAAATTGGTGCAGTACAATTCTCTCTATATATATGTATATATATATATATATATATATATATATATATATATATATATCTATATATTATATATATATATATATATATATCTATATATTATATATATATATATATATATATTATATATATATATATATATATATATATATATATGTATATATATATATATATATATATATATATATATATATATAATATATATATATAGATATACAGGGTGTTCAAAGTTAAGTTGGCACAATTGCTAACTTCTTTGTAATGAGAGCTACGTTGTCGGTTAAATTATGAAAGTTTTGTATTTTTTCCTGCTGATTACGATAGAATCAGAAAAACAATAGAATATACGGTTCTCAAGATATTTGCAGAAAAGTATATTTTTTAATTGAACACCCTGTATATGTCTACCGTCTTGCCTTGCCGTCGAAAATGTAATAAAAATTGTTCTTTATCATTTTTGTCTAAAGTGCAAAATAACAGAGAAAACAGCAATTTTTAATTTTAATCTAGTTACCTATGGCATAAAAACAATAGTAGAGACAACGCTAACATTCACTAAATCTAGTGTCAAGCTATTTTCAATAGTAAGCTTGCTCTATTATTAATAGAATTCCACTATGTATATTTTGCGCAGAAAAATACTACCGAGGCACTTCAGCATTATAGCAAGTATTCAAAACGCGATCTCCCAAACCGTCACGCGTCGTTTATTTTTTAAAACTTGGTTCAAGTAGGAAAATTTAGTTTTAGCAATATCTTAATAAATAAGGACAAGCATTTAGATTGGTTTATAGAAATCACATGAATAACAACCAATAACAGGGTGGGATCTTATTATTAAGACTAAATTTAAACTTAAACATAAATCCACCTTAAGGTTTTATCACAAATAGAGGTGTAACACCAAGACATTTCAATAGTCGAGGAGAAGGAAGAACTTTAAAATTTATTATTAAATTAAACACAAATTTGTTCCCTACAACTGATATTCCTAATACAAACCTTGGAAGCAGGTGATTTTCAAAGACGACTTGATTTTTGTACATGGTTTCCTAATCATTGCAGGATAATTTCTAATTAACTACAAATAGTTTTATGGAGTGACGAAGCCAATTTTTCAAATGGTTAAGTTGGCACCGTTGCTAACTTTTTGTTATTGAACGTCGCATTTGTAAAATACTTCAAAAATAGACCATTTTTTTAATAGGACACCCTGTATATTTTTTACTTAACTTAATCCTCCGTCAAAAATATAAAAAATGTCACGCTTTATCTTTTTTGTCTTAATTTAAAAATAACCGGAAAAATCGCATTTTTTAGTTTCTAACTAAACTCACACTCACTCAAAAGGAACACGAGGAATTTGTGATGAATTCCGACCTGCATATGTCGAGAACCAAATGAGGTACAGGGCTGTAATTTTTGGTGTTTGCCAAATTCTTCGAAAATAAACCGGATAATGCACAACTTTGAGGTACCTGGGTAAATATTCTGTACAGGGTAATAAATAATAAACCCGATAAGAACCTTTAACCTTACATTTTTGAAACATTTTTCCAAAAATCCTCTATCTCTATCTACAATATGAGAAATACTGAAAAACCATATCACACACTCTAACCGAGTAAACACCATTTTTATTCTATTAATAATAGAGCAAGTATACTATTGAAAATAGCTTGACTTTAGAGTTAGTGAATGTCAGCGCCGTCTCTATTGTTTTTCTTATGCCATAGGTAACTAGATTAAAATTTAAAAATTGCTGTTTTCTCTGTTATTTTGCACTTTAGGCAAAAATGATAAAGAACAACTTTTATTACATTTTTGACGGCGAATCGAATGAACTAGACATACACAGGGTGTTCAATTAAAAAAATATACTTTTTCGCAAATATCTCGAGAATCGTACATTTTCATAATTTAACCGACATCGTAGCTCTCATAACAAAAAAGTTAGCAATGGTGCCAACTTAACTTTGAACACCCTGTATATATTTATATATATATATATATATATATATAAATACATATATATTTATAATGTATATATATATATATATATATATATATATATATATATATATATATATATATATATATATATATATATATATATATATATATATATATATATATATATATATATATATATATTTATATATATATATATATATATATATATATATATATATATATATATATGTAGATATATGCAGGTATATATAAGAAGAGGAAAATGGTGAATAAAAAATATATGTAATAACTATTAGTGCGTACATATTTATTTTTTACATAAGTTACATGTTAAAGACGGTCGTCGAGAAGTCTGAAATGGTGAGGCCTAGACCCACATTGTAATATATCGCTGCAATTGCCGTTTAATACTGTATTTAAGTGTATTATAATATACAGGGGGTTTAATTTAAAGAAAACAAAAGTACGTCGTACAACATAGCAACTGTAACTCTTTCAAGTTTTAAAACTTAAGTATTAGACTGTAAATAAAATTTCATTACTTAAGTTTTAAAACAGTATTAAACTCTTTTTGCTCTAAAAAATTTACAATTACTTTATTTCTGGTAATTTGAGACAGATAAAACTGAGCAAAGTGTCAATAAACCTGAAACATTGCATTACAAACCCATACTAATATATATCGTTGAACTTTATCGCCTTTAAATCGTCATCTATAATCGATAATCATAAAATATACAGAATGTCCTATTTAAAATAAAAAAGTTCATATCAACCTAGGAAGAATGCAACATTCGGTATAAATAAAAACAAAATAAATTATAACTTCAAAGAAAACAACGAACTATGGGAAAAGTCTTTTCTCTGTCTTTTATGGTTCTTAGGTTTATAAACTTAAACTATAGTGGTTATTATTATGAACAATGAGCAGTTCATATTCCAAAAATGTCACATTTTTCTGGAAATTAAGAAAAACACACAGAAATTTTCGCAGCCGCCCTTACAACAATAAAAAAAAGTCGTCGAAGCAGCTGCTACGCTGGTGACACTATTCGTCCTTTTCCAAATAAATTCTTGTTATTTCTGGAGTTATAAGCTCCCAAAAATAGTCAATTCGCAAGAGTGACGTAATTTGTCTATTTTTGGGAAGGTTGTTACATATACGCGCTTAGTTATTTTAAATGTCGTTTTTAAAGATTTATGTATGTATATAAATGCAAAAAAGTCTCAAATGATATCTGAAACCACCATGGATGCCCGCAGAAGGGAAGCAACAATCTTCAAAAATTCCAGGAAAAAAAAGGAATCCACTTGGTATATAAATGTTACCCCAAAAGCGGCCGGAAGACGATTCAATTTGTTTTTATACGGGGGGGGGGGCGGTAAAAACCTCCGGACGCCCATGGGAACCTACATACTTAAAGCGTGTAAAAGCTTTTATTACCTACATGTAAAATTGTAAAATTGTTAATCTTTAAAAAAAAAATTAACAATTTTACATGTAGGTAATAAAAACTTTTATACGCTTTTAGGGATTTTTTCAAATTAAATATTAATGAATAAAAGACATGGTTATTTTCCCGTTAAATGGTGGAAAAATTTCTGTTAATTAAAAATAAAAATGTGGAGAAATATAAAAATGATGCAAAATGTAAAACAGGTGAAATGTTATGATAAAAAAATATATTTACACTACGTCTTTTAAACTATGGAAATAAATATAATTCCACTACTTCAGTGATCGACTTGACCTAGCAATAAGCATCAAATCTATTTTTAGATTTATAAGAAAATCAATATACTGAACCGGCTGCAAGGAAGAAGTGCGATCCGGTACTCAGTCGAATTATATACGTTAGTTCGAAAGACACTTGTTTGAACGTCTCATGTAAAATTTTAAGTTTTATTTGTTTGTGGCGTATATTCTTTATTAAAGTTTTGTTTACGAATCGGGTGCTTTATTAACGAATTAAGGTATAGATATTTTACAGTAAAATTTAACCCAAATTAAAAATATGTCGGATCTAATTCAATCTGCATATAACTGAATTGGTACCGACCTCAAAAAAGGAAGTATTGTAATCGTGAAATAATCATCCTCCGAGATTTTTTCCGATTTTCACGTTTCAAGGTCCCTAGATGCCATAACATTCCGTCGGTCTGTCTGTTCGCGGCATAGTTAAAAAACTACTTACCCGAGTTAAATAACTTATTTCTTTAACTTTGTTTTTAAAAACAATTTTTATTTATAAATAAACTTTAAAATTACACAATAAGGACTTAACTACGTGAAGTTCGAAAATTAAGTGGTGCGTTACAGAAAAGGGCCCTATTTATATGCTAAGGTAAAGTAAACATCGTAGATAAGTAAATATACAGATAAGGGCATTTCTGGCTACATAACTCCTCCCTCCTTAAGCTCGGAAAATAGAGGTTGACGGTTTTCCGGCCGTGTAAGTGTTTGGAGTTCGATATCCGTCTGGTTTGAAGGGCTGATATCCATCGTTTCTGGCTTGTCAATGTCTATCGAAACTTGAGGGTTCTGTTTAGGGATCTCCTTCGGTTGTAGTAATTTTGTATGAGTTTCCAAAGGATCGTCGAGAGTCCGAATGTGATGAGTGTTAGCAGGATAGATAATGTTGAAGTCCAATGGTTGGCGAAAGTTCCAGGTGTTTGTAGTTTGTGGAATTTTATTGTGGAAATCATCTTGTTTGCTTCGTGAATTTCTTGGTGATTGACTTCCTGTAGCTTTAGGTGAGGTAAGTTTTCCTGGTCTTGGATCTCGATTCTTGGGATGTTTAAACTGTAGTACAGGTTGTTGGATTTTTCAATAGCATATTTTTGACCATTGATTTCTACTGGACATTTGTTCAACGTGATGAGTGTGGGTTTCTTTATTAAGGAGGATCGCTTCAGCTCTTGACAATTGCTAATTATTAGCACTGGTCTGGCGGGAATAACTAAGATTTCTTTATCGTTGATCTTCGTTACACTTGAAGATGTATAGTGTACTTTGACCATTGGGCATGTGTTCTGGTTATGCGCTAATATTCTTGGTACGCAGGTATTTTCTTGGGAAAGCGCTTCTTGTGGGCATACGAAGATGTCTTCAATCTTAGGGCATTCTAAGTTGGTGGAAAAATACTTTTCTTCTGTGAGTAGTAAGTAGGGTTTGGGTATGACTAATGTTTGGTTCTGGATAGGAATGGTAAGTATTTTATACAATGTAAATTGAGTTGGGGATACCATTGGTATATGAATTGCAAAAATTATGAGCTTATTTATTACTTTTACTTCAGGGGTCATTATTTTGTAATAACTGATTAAATTCGAGAGAGGTATGGTATTTTTCTCGGGGATATTTTGTAAAATATTTTTCAGTTGGGATTCATTTAGGATGCTATTATGCATCGTATTAAGCATAACGAAGCTGATAGCAGTTTCAATATTTAATAGTATTGTTTTTATTCTTAAAAGTTGGTTATGTATATTATCGGTTATTAATGATAGGTATAAGGTATCAGAGAATGTTATTTGTTTTAATTCTAAAAGAGTAAGTTTAGAGTAAATATTCTTTTGGTTCTCGTTGATTTTATTTAAATGTAAGTCGTATGTTTGTGTTATATTGGAAAGTATAGATATTGATTGTTTTATTTCGTTTTGTATTAGTTGCTGATTATTAGAAAGAACATTTAGGTATTTGTCGTATTTTTGTTCGTCATCTGAGTCGAGTGTACCGAATAACCATTTATTGAGTTTTCCTACTCCGTCAAACAATCCGCGTTTTTGTTTATAGTTTTTGTCAAATAAAAATATATTTGATTTGAGGGAGTGTAAGAATTCGTGCGTCTGATTCATTTTTTGTAATACTAGATATGGGAAGTCTGTTGCTTGGTGTTTTTTATTCAGTATTACTTCTGCCGTAATTAGAGATCTTTCTAAATTGTTTAGACATATTTATATTTGTTCTATGTTGATGTGATAGTAGGCGGTATGGTGTAAGTTTGTAATGTATGTGGGTCCCAGGACAATGGGGAATATTGGGTTAATGACTTCATTTTCTTCGTAGGACCATACTGTGGGAAGAGCGAGGACTAAGAGCAGGATCCTCATCATCTGAAACAGAACGTTGTGGTTTCAGGCGATTGATATGGATTGCTCGTTTTTGGGCGATTATTTTTGTGGGGTATGCTTTTATGGGGACATTCAATTTTTTGTATTTGTTTGTTTGTTTAGTCTTTGATTTGATTGGGAAGGTTTTTTCGTAAATGGGTTTTTTGGGATCGATTTTAATTTCAGGTTGCCGATTTTCGTTACGTTTTTCTAAAATTTTAGTTTGGTTTGTTTTGAGAGTGTCAAGTATCTGGGAATTTAGTATTTTAATGTTTTCGGAATGTTCTTGCATGTAGTGTGTTAGTTTTTCTTCTTCTGAGAGTTCGAGAGGATTTTTGTAATCAAGTTTACCTTTAATGATTTGAAATGGTGTATATTTCAAAGCATTATGGGTGGAATTATTGTAAGATAAAATGGCGTAATTCATCAGATTGCAAATATTTTCTCTGGGTTTTTCATTTTGAAGGGCTAGTATCGTTTCACTGAGAGTCGAATGAAATCTTTCTACGTAGCTGTTGGAACTGGGGTTATGTGGTGTACAGTAATGTATTTCTAATTATGGAGCATGCAAAATGTTTGTACATTTTCATTTTTGAAGGATGTTCCGTTGTCGGTTGTTATCTTCCTGGGTAATCCGTAGTGATTGATGTAGTGTATGAGCTTTTCTAGAATTTCGGGACCATGGCAAGTTAGTAGGGGGTATGCTTGACCTAGTTTTGAGAAGCTGTCTAAAATTGTTAGAAAGGTAGTATTGTGAGTTTTGTATGTGTCTAAGTATATGTGATCAAACGGTTCATAGCCGAAAGGAGTTAGTTTAAACACTAATTTGTTGGGATGTCTTTCATATTTTGTCTTTTGACATATTTCGCACATGTTTACATAGGTTTTAACGTCGTTCTCGAGGTTAGGCCAGTAAAATCTTTTCTTTAGTGCGATTATATTTTCTTGAATACCTCTATGTGTGGTTTTTGTTTCGTGGTAATATTTTATTTTCAATTGTTGTTCGTCAACGTCCGTTATGTCATCTAAGAATAGTCTAGAGATATAAAGTTTAAATGCGTTATTTTTGAAGTATGTTTGAAAAAGGTTTATTATCAGTGGTTTGATTTATAAAGTATAGACAGTACGTCTTCCCAAGTGCAAAATTCTCTTTTAATATTTTACAAAGAAGTTCTTCTGATGGGTCGTTGGGTAGAAAGATAATTGTCCGTTGTTTATCGAAAATTTGTGAACGTTCTATTTTATCTTTGTTGTCTCTCGAATATCTAAAAATGACTTGGTGTCTTATATGTGTTTAGTGCTTTATTGACATACGGGGCGCCGATAATGGGATTTTCGTGGCTAGAGTGAACTGTTTGTGTCTCCGTTTTGTCTAGGGGTTCCTTTTGTTTGTTCGGTGTGATAGTGATATCAGATATGATATTTATTTTGGGTTTATCTTTTTCTACGTTTAATGTTTGTAGAATGTCGTCGAGATCTTGAGAATTGAGGTGTGTGTAATATATAGAGAAAACACCCTATATAAAATGTATTGTATCAAATTCAACTTGTTGCAATAATGGGCAACCACGCAATAACCTGTTTTGCTATGTCAGCAGGTCAACCACCTTCCCGAGCGTATATGGCAATTAGATTGCATTTTAAAAAAGATTGAGAATATACTTTGGGTAATGTTAAGGTGAACATGTAGTTTCATTTTGCTACCCTTTGTTACAACCCTAAGTATTACATGGCGATCCTGCCACTTGACGATTTTTTTGTGAAGTTATTAAGATGGGTAATGCCAAGTCCAAAGAAGAGATTGTAATTAATCAGGCCTCCAATGGCGATGCAAGGGGTGAAATAGTTGACCAAAATAAGGGATTAAGCTTAGCAGAGATTTTGCTTATAATTTTGGTTGTGGCAACGGCAATTGTTGCAGTAGTATGGGCCATTAGACATGTTCAAAGGAAACTAAGGCAGACAATTAGAAGAGAAATTTATAAAAATGAGCTGCGAAAATCCAAGGATGATTTAAAGATGGAAGAAACTTAAATTTTTTTTTAGGGCGGTATTTTTCTTGTAGGAAAAAAAAAAAAAAAGAAGAAAGAAAAAGTAAAGACAATTATAAATGGAGTTAGAAAATTTGTTATGTGTTAATGTAACTGAAAATGTAAATAATAATGCAGGCATGTAAGTTTAATTATTATAATATTATGTTATTGTTTTATAATTATAATCGCAAAAATATGGACCCAATTAGCAAGTTTAATAAGTGAATTAAATTTTTAATTTCATGGGAGACAAACTTATTGAAATTTTACATTCATTTAAATATATTCGAACAAATTTGGTAAAATTAAATAGCGAAAGACGAAAAAGCCCTATTGTCGAATCAAAAGTTAAAGTGGCAAAAACTTTATATTCTCAGTTAGGTAAGGAAATTACTGATTTACACGTAAAAATAGAAAAGTCTGAAATAGACAAAGAAGATATTTTGACTTTTAATAACATAATAACAGAAATTAAAAAACTTTATAAGGAAATTTTAGAGTTTGGAAATAAAAATATTAATAAAGATAAATTAAAAATGTCTTCTTTTGATCTAAAAATAGCTACAAACCTTTTACCGGTCATGGATGATACAGAATCTACAACTTCTAAATTAATAGAGGCTTTAGATTTTTATTCGTCAACGCTGGATAATGATAGTCAACCTTCTTTAATTAAATTTGTTTTGAAAACGCGTATTTCTAACAACGCCAAATTACGATTAGGTTTGACTTATAATTCTGTAAATAATTTAATTCTAGATATGAAAAAACATCTCTTAACTAAAAAATCAGATCCGGCCCTTCAGGCACGCTTGTTCTCTGCTAAACAGGGTGAAAAATGTATAACGGATTTTGGTAAAGAGTTAGAGGATATTTTTGTAAATTTAACCATTACGCAAGCAGACGGAAATGCCAATGCTTTTGATATTCTAAGACCTATTAACGAAAAGGTTGCAATAAAAAGGTTTGCATGCGGACTTAAAAATCAAAGGCTGGGCACAATTATATCTTCCAGAAATTTTGAATTCTTAAAGGACGCAATAAGGGCAGCTCAAGATGAAGAGCTGGGTAATCAAAATAATTCAGGACACATTTTTAATTTTTCTCACAGAGGAAGGGGAAATTTTAGAAATTTTTCCAGAAGACCAAATAATAGAACAGGAAATTCTGGTAGATATAATAATTATCAGAATTTTAATAACGGAGGAAATAACAATTCAAATTGTCGACGAAACGCTTCGACTAATCAAGGTAATTTTAATAATCAGCGGTTTTCTAGAAATCACGGTGGTCGTACATTTACGAGCGGTAATAGGAGAGGATCTCGGGCAGTAGGTCACCGAATGCATTTTGCGGAGCACACCGGAAATTCAGAACAATCCTCAGCTGATATACAAGATTCAACATTTTTTCGTGCCTAAAAATACTAAAAATAAACAGTTTAATAATATTTTTACCTATTCAAAAAACTACTCGAATGCTGTTTCTTTTTGTGTCAATGGTAAAAGCTTAAAATTTTTGGTAGATACGGGTGCATCATTAAGTGCCCTTAAATTAAGTTGTTTAAATTCAAAAATACAGTTACACAAAGAAAATATTGAAATTAAAGGCATAGGAGGTAATTTAATATCTGTGGGATATGTTTATTTAGATCTTTGTATAGAAAATGCGATATTTAAGCAAAAATTTTATATTTTTAATAATTTACCATGTCAAAGTGATGGCATAATTGGAGAAAATTTTTTGAAAACTTTTAAGGCTAAATTAGATTACGAAGAAAATACCTTAACTATTTTAAATCAGTATAATAAAATAAATACATTAAAATTAAATGCGGATAGTGAGAATATATTAAGTGTTCCCCCTAGGTGCGAAATTATACAGTATGTTCCTACAGGGTTAGAGGATGAATGTGTACTTATGCAAGGTGAATTATGTGAGGGTGTGTTCATGGCTGGTGTAATTGCACAACCGATAAATGCTAAAGTACCAGTTAAAATTTTGAATACAAGAGAGACAGAGGTACATTTGAGAAATTTTTCGCCAAAAGCGGAAAGTTTAAGCAATTATGAGTGTCATCAATTTAACAGCCAAGAAAATTCGGCTACTCGAGTTAAAGAACTATTTAAAATTCTTAAGCTTAATCATCTAAACCGCGAGGAACGAGATTCTATAGAGCAAATTTGTGCCAAATTCTCAAATATATTTCATATGCCAGGAGATAAGCTTACAGTTACTAATTTATATAAACAGTCAATTCAAGTTAAACCAGATACTCAGCCGGTCTATAGAAAGCCATATAGGTTACCTCAAGTACATAAAGAGGAAATAAATAGGCAAATTTCTCAAATGTGTCAGGATGGAATAATTGAGAGTGCGCAGAGTGAGTGGTCTTCACCTTTGTTGCTTGTACCAAAGAAAAACGATACGAATGAGGGAAAAGCTAGGTTAGTATTGGACTACAGATTTTTGAACCCATATATATTAGATATCAAATTTCCGATTGCGAGTGTAGTCGATATTTTAGACTCCCTAGCAGGTGCACTTTATTTTTCACATCTAGATCTTAGCCAGGGCTATTATCAGGTCGAATTAGAGGAAGAAAGCAGAAAATACACAGCTTTCACTACAGATCGCGGTCAGTGGCAAATGCGAAGGTTACCAATGGGGTTAAAAATTAGCCCTAGTGCCTTTTCAAGGTTAATGACCATAGCGATGGCGGGCTTAAATTACGAAAAGTGCTTTGTTTATCTTGATGATCTTATAGTATTTGGCAGAAACCTTAATGAACACAATAAAAATCTAATAGATATTTTTTCTAGATTGCGAAAAGTAAACCTAAAATTAAATCCTGCTAAATGCGATTTTTTGAAAAAAGAAATTCTGTATCTGGGTCATATAATAAGTTCTGAAGGAATATCACCTGACCCTGATAAAATAAAAGCTTTAAAAGATTATCCTATTCCAAAAAAGGCAGATGAAGTTAAACGCTTCGTGGCTTTTGCCAATTATTATCGAAAATTTATACCACATTTTTCAGAAATTACAGTTCCTCTAAATAAATTATGTAAAAAATACGCTAGGTTTGAGTGGACGGACGAATGTGATAAAGCTTTTAATTGTCTTAAAAATTCGCTGATTAAGCATCCGGTGTTAGATTATCCCGATTTTTCGAATGAAAATGAATTTATTTTGCAAACAGATGCGTCTGCTTTTGCTATAGGAGCAGTGTTATCAAATAAAAATAATAAACCAGTGGCGTTCACTAGTCGTAGTTTAAATAAAGCAGAAATTAACTACCCTACTATACATAAAGAACTTTTAGCAATTTATTGGGCTGTAAAGCATTTTCGACCATATCTGTATGGCCGTCGTTTCAAAATTTTAACCGATCAGAAACCATTAATTTATCTTTTTACGCAAAAAGACCCTGGTAGCAGATTGACAAAATTTCGTTTGTGTCTAGAAGAATATGACTTTTATATCGAATATATCAAAGGAAAAGATAATGTTACAGCCGATGCTTTATCGAGAATAATCTTGTCCTCAAACGAATTAAAAGATATGAATGAAGGTATGATTGCAGTTTTAACCAGAGCACAGAGTAAACGTAGAGACGGACAGGAAGACGAGTTAATTAAGAAAAGTACTGAAAATATTTGGCTTGATCACCCGAATATTGTGGAAATTCTTAAGCAACCCACTAACTGTACCGAATTAATTATAATACCATCCTTAAAAATTAAAAAATTGTCAAAAGATGTCACTCAACAAGTGGGAGACTTTTATTATATTCCATTACATTTTACCTTATACTTAGACCAAAAAGCTTTATCACCATTGGCGCGAGACGAAATGGTGAAAGATTTGGTAGAAATAAGTAAAAAGGCTGAAATTAAAGAATTAGTTATTAATAAAAATAATGATAATACAGAGTTTATTAAATTTATTGGTAGTAAAATAAAAAATTATACTAATTGGAGGGGCCCCCGTATAAATGTTGTAAAAGGTATTAAAAAAGTAATGGACAAAGACGAAAAAAGAGTAATCCTTAATGATTTTCATTTACTACCAACCAATGGTCACGCTGGAATAAATAGAATGACAAATAATATTAAAAAGTATTATCTTTGGCCAGGTCTGGATAGTGATGTTCGAAATTTTGTAAAAAGGTGTGACATGTGTCAAAGACAAAAACATTCGAATCATTATACTAGAGAGCCAATGGTAATAACTACTACAGCTGAAACAGCTTTTCAAAAAATATATTTAGATATTGTTGGACCACTTCCGGTAGACGTAAATGGATTTGTTTATATTTTAACACTTCAGTGTGAGTTAACAAAATATGTAGAGGCCTACCCTCTTAAAAACAAGGATTCCGTATCTGTGGCAAGATCTTTGGTGGATAACTTTATCTTAAGATATGGTATCCCTCAGGAAATTGCTTCAGATAGGGGTACCGAGTTTATTTCTCACACTATGGCAGAAACATGTAACTTGTTAGGTATAAAACAGATTCATTCTACGGCGTATCATCACGAGAGTATCGGGAGTTTAGAGGCCTCTCACAAAGTTCTAGGTGCTTATTTGAGAATTCAAACTCAAAACCATGATTCTGCATGGAGCACATGGCTTCCGTACTGGTGTTTTTCTTATAATACTGCAGTACATACGGAAACCAAATACTCTCCCTTTGAACTAGTTTTTGGAAAAAAATGCCAATTACCAAATAATTTAAATAATGAAGTTGATCCTATTTATAATTTTGATAACTACCCCATTGAATTAAAATATAGGTTACAAACAGCTCAAAATGATGCATGAAATAACTTAATACTTTCTAAATCTAAAAGAAAAGAAAATTTTGATTTAAAAGTAAACCCCATTCAGTATAAAAAGGGCGATAGAGTTTTAATCAAAAACGAAACTGGTGATAAAATTACCAGCCCTTGCTTCCTGGGGCCATATTTAGTGGTAGAAGATGTTGCACCAAATGTAAAAATAATTAAAGATAAGAAACATATTTTAGTCCATAAAAATAGAACTAAGTTGTATAATAGCTAATTAAAATTAAGTTATAATAATAAGGGCTCCATATTACTATACTATTGCATGTATTTTCTAATAACCTTTTTCTAAAATACCTATCTATTTTCTTTCCTACTTTCACTATATGACGCTATTTTCCTTCTCTTATATCTGAGTTTTTATTTTTCTTTTCATATATTTAGATAAATAAGATAATATGAAAAAAAAAAAATGGTTTAAATAGTGTATTGTAACATTTGTCTCTAGTAATTGTATTTTATTTACGAATTTCAAATTTTGAAAATAAATTGAAATTCTTTTAATTGCCCGGGGAGGTGTAATATATAGAGAAAACACCCTATATAAAATGTATTGTATCAAATTCAACTTGTTGCAATAATGGGAAACCACGCAATAACCTGTTTTGCTATGTCAGCAAGTCAACCACCTTCCCGAGCGTATATGGCAATTAGATTGCATTTTAAAAAAGATTGAGAATATACTTTGGGTAATGTTAAGGTGAACATGTAGTTTCATTTTGCTACCCTTTGTTACAACCCTAAGTATTACATGTGGAATTTCTTCTGATAGGTCAACGTTTGGTAAGATAGATAAATTGTCGTCGTCCTCTATGTTATTTATTTGATTGGGGATACGAGATAATGCGTCAGCGTTTGTGTTATTTTTGCCTTGCTTGAAAATTATTTCGTAATCGAATTCTGCTAATTTGAGCCTCCAGCGGACTAGCTTAGAATTTGGTTCTTTAATAGCGAATAACCATTGAAGGGGTTTATGGTCAGTTATTATTTTAAATTTCTTTCCGAATAAGTACGGACGGAAATATTTAGTTGCCCATACGATGGCAAGTAATTCTTTTTCAATTGTGGAATAATTACACTCAGCGGGATTGAGGGTGCGTGAAGCATATGCGATGGGTAAGTCTTTTCCTATTGGGCCTTGGGACAAGATAGCTCCAATTGCCAAATTTGAAGCATCTGTAGTTAGATTAAAGGGTTTTGAGAAATCTGGGTGTTGCAATATTGGATCGTTGGTTAAAAGAGTTTTGCATTTTTCGAAAGAATTTATGAATTCGGGAGTGTGTTCTACTTTGTGGTTTTTCTTTAAACAGTTAGTTAGGGGTTTAGTGATCTTGGCAAAATTTCGAATGAATTTCCTGTAGTAGCCTATGAGTCCTAGAAATGACTTTATTTCCTTGGGGTTTTTAGGAATTGGAAAGTTAAGAATAGCTTCAATTTTCTTCGGATTTGGTTTTATCCCTTCTGGGGTAACCACATGCCCTAAAAATTCAACCGTTTTGCGTAGGAATTCTGATTTGTCCAGCTGTATTTTTAAATTATTATTCTGTAATCGTTGGAACACTAGTCTGATATTGTTGATGTGCTCTTGTAAGGAAGTGGAAAAAATTATGATATCGTCCATATACACTAGACATATTTTTCCCTGTTAATCCCGCAGGACGTTGTCCATGACCCTTTGAAAGGTGGCAGGGGCATTTTTTAGGCCGAATGGCATACGTATGTATTCATAATGGCCATTTTCGACATTAAAAGCAGTTTTCGGTATAGATAAAGGGTCCATTTCGATTTGGTGGAACCCTGACGCTAGGTCGAGGGTTGTGAAATATTGACATCTGCCAAGTTTGCCTAGAATATCGTTGATATTAGGAATTGGGTACCTATCATCAATGGTTTTTTCATTAATTTTGCGATAATCTATCACAATTCGCCATTTTTGTTGGCCTGAGGCGTCTAGTTTTTTGGGGACTATCCAAACGGGGGAGGACCAGGGGCTTGAGGATGGTCTAATTATTCCATCGTTTAACATTTGGCTGATTTGTCTTTGAATCTCCTCTTTGTGAATATAAGGATAGCGATAAGATTTGGTGTGGACTGGGATTTCGTCGGACGTTTTGATTTCATGTTTAATTTGATTTGTAAAGGTCAATTTGTCGCCTGGTTTATGAAATATGTTCGGGAATAGAGAAAGTAAATTTTGCAGTGCTTTTGTTTCTTCGGGATTTAAATGGTCTGATCTTATCAAGGAGAAATCGATGGGCGAGTTAGAATCTAAAGTTTCGGAAAATGTATTAATTTCGGACACAATTTGTTCCATATTAAAAATTTCGTTTTCGGATGCATTAAAAGGGGTACATTTTCGTTCTATATCGTGTGGATTGAAATATATCAGAATACTGTGATCTTTTACATTTTTTATTTCGAGGGTAACATAATTATTTTGAACTTTTAAAAGGGACGATGGTATTTCAAAATCTTTTGTTCTTATGTGCGGTATGTATAATTCTGAATTATTTGGTAGGGCAGTGTAAATATGTTTTAGTACGCTTGTCTTGGCTGGGATTTCAACTTTTTGAATATCGAAATTGTCTCTATAAGATAAGGGGATATTTTCTTCATGATTATATAGGCGTTTATTTGTTAGGTCTATATTTAAATTTAATCTCCTTAGGTCTTTCACACCTAAGATACCGTCGAAGTAATCGTGGAAGTTAAACAAGATAAATTCTAGTTCGTTATCAATGTTAAATTCACGGAGAAGTGCGATTTTTGCTTTATTGTGGGTATCGGTTTTGCCTATGCAGGTGACTAAGGTGTGTTTAGAATTAAATATTTGATTAGGAAAATTCTGTTCTGCAATTATGGGTCTTAAGAGAGAAGTGTGGCTGCCGGTATCGATTAGTAATTTTAAAGGGGGTTTTTGGATTTTTATATATGGCAATGAATTAATTTGAAAGGCGATGATATCTAAGAAGGACTGTCCTCTAGGGAGGCTTCGTTTGGAAAATTATACACGTACGTACATATTGTCGTATTCGAAGTTATTGTATCGGTTTGTATTTGTGTCGGCATACTGTTCTTGATAACTAGTATTTTGGGTTGGGTAATTGTTTTCTAAGTGAGTGAGTTCTGTGAATGTGAAAGGGTGAGAGTTTTGTCTCCATTGGTTAGGTTTGTGATTTGAATTTTGGTTTTGGTTTTGGCTGAAAGGTCTTTGTAAATTTCTATTTGATTGAAAGCTTATACCAGACATAGGTTTGGGCGTATCTAAAGATTTGTGGGGATTGTATTTAGGGAAAGCGTTGGCTGGTTTGCCAAAAACTTCTCGGTTAGTGGGAAATTTATGTTGGATATGCCGAGGTTGAACATTAATAGGTGCTCTGGGGAATGGTGTTGGTCCGTTTTGTGAAGGGTTAAGGAATGCAATGTTGGAAAAGGATGTTTGATGTCTGTTAAAATTGTTGTTGCTCGGGTTCGTTGAATAATTTTCGCGAGTATTGAATGGATTATGTTTTGGTATGTTGGGTTTATGATTAGGAGTTTGCATATTAGCATGGTGTCTCAACATTTGGGTTCTATTATTAAGTTGTTGTTCTACAAGAGAATGATTTAGAACGAGTCCGTAAGTATCATCGAGATCTCGAGGGCTATTGATTAGCAGAATAGTTCGAAGTTCGCTATTCGCGTTGGCTAATAAGACAGTAATTGCAGTTTGTTCTGTTTGTTCGATTAAAGCAACTTTTGTAGCTTGAACAAGATTTTCTGTATTAATTTTTAGAGCTATCCTATTTTTTAAAATTTTGAGCCTGTCTAAAAATTCTAATATAGATTCGTTTTTGTTTCTTGTGAGAAAGTTGAGTTGTTGTAATAGTGTATGTCTGTTAACTTTGTCTCCAAATTTGTTTCTCAATTCGGTTTTTATTAAAGGCCAAGTTGCCAATTCGGGATGGCAAAGTAAATGATCGCCTGCTTCGTCAATTATTTTAGATTGAATAGTTGCGATTACATATTCTTTCAAGGATTCGTCTTGGGTAGTAGTATAATATCTATTATAGAATTTGTCAATAGAGTTGATGAAAAATTCCAAGTGTTCAGATCGACCTGAAAAAGGTTTTAGAGTGTGTGCAATTTATTTTGCTGCTGTTAGAGTGGTCATGTCGTCGAGTTTGATTTTGTTTATTAAAGTAGCTAGTTCGGTTATAGTCCTGTCTGTGTCACTATTGTTGGTTGCGTCTATGTTTTCGTTCATCAAAAAATGCAGAAACGATTTTTTAGATAGAATTAAGAAGTTAGCAATATAGTTTATAACACTCAAGGAACAGTAAATAAATTAGGGGATATAGCAAAATTTCAAACAAAATAAATGATAGAAATTAAAATCATATACCAATTTACAAGTTTCAAAGGTTTGGAAAGGAAATGTTGTCTTACTCTCGGTTCCTCCGAAGTAGTTGCAGCTTTCCTACCAGGAATGGGGGTGGATCTTCCTTGATGAATGGTTAAAACCAACGGCCAGGCAGCTTGTCTCAGGAAGTTTGCACTGTGCACCTTCTAAACTCACTTTTGCTGGTCTTCAAGGATCCGTTACGACTGCGCCAGTTAAATAACTTATTTCTTTAACTTTGTTTTTAAAAACAATTTTTATTTATAAATAAACTTTAAAATTACACAATAAGGACTTAACTACGTGAAGTTCGAAAATTAAGTGGTGCGTTACAGAAAAGGGCCCTATTTATATGCTAAGGTAAAGTAAACATCGTAGATAAGTAAATATACAGATAAGGGCATTTCTGGCTACATAACTCCCGATTGACATGGTGAGAGCCTGGTAATTTTTGGTAAAAATCCAATATGCCCAAACAAAATGACGGTCTAGTGAAATGTTAAAAAAAATATTATTAAAAAACTACTTATCCAATTTACCTCAAATTTTGCACAAACATCAAATATTATGTTAGAATCAACTGGTTGGATGAATATAAGATGGCGGAACAAAATGACAGCTGAATAAATAATTGTGGTGTAGGGAGCAACTAGTGAAGTTGTGGTACTAATTGAAGATGGACGAACAAAATGGTGGCCAAATAAAATGTTTGTAATCATGACAAATTCACCATTTCAGGTTTTACGTATCTTCACGTTTTAGTGTCCCTAGATGCTAAAAATATGTTTTATCAATTCTGTCAGTACATCTGTCGGAGTGTCTGTTTGTTTGTCAGTTCGCGGCATAGGTTAAAGACTACTTATCCGATTGAGCTCAAATTTTGATAAAAAATTAAGGGTCATCTGGGGATGATCTAGTAATATTTTGGTAAAAATCCAAGATGGTGAAACAAAATGGCGACCTAGTAAAATGTTAAAAAAATTAATATTAAAAAACTACTTATCCAATTTATCTCAAGTTTTGCACCAACATTAAAGTAGCATGTTGCAATCAAATGGTAAAATTTTGGTACGAATCCAAGATGGCGGAACAAAATGGCGGACTAACGAAATATTTAAAAATTGAAATGAATTGGTTTCAAATTGTGTGCCATAACTAATTTTGATATAGGGATCATCTAGTGAAATTGTGGTACTAATTCAAGAAGACCGAATAAGATGGCGGCCAAATAAAATGCTCGTTGTTGGAAACGCACTATTGTTTTATATTTCAAAATATATTTTAATTTTATTTTTGGTATTATTACTCGTTAACGTCTAATCAGACTATATGATTTATTATTATTTTGTTACTATTTATATAATATTTAAATATACGCGCGCAAATACGCACATTTTTTGAAGGGCAAAAAAAATACTCCCGGCCAGTATGCATCGAAGAGCATACGGGACAAGTTGAGCACACTCGAATTTAAGACGTCAAGCAATCGATATAGTATCGAGACACGTGAAAGTTACACACATTAATCCAGACCATCCAGAGGCCACGAATCTAGGATGATCCGAAGACCAATAGAATAGAGAGCTCTCTTGAAGCGATTTCACGTCGAAATAATGGTGAGTGCTTTTCATTTTATGTGCGTCTACATCTGCGATTAATTGGTAATTTTCACTCAAATCTTTATGAATTTTCACTTTCCTATGGAAATCATATGGTCCTTCGGCAATTAACAGCCCTACGGCTCCATTTTTGGTCCGATCGAGCACGGATAGGCACTAGCTTTTACAAAATTTAAAAATTTGTACTTCGCTTAACACTAAAATAAATCTCATACGTCTTAGCCATTTTTATTTTATTGTTATCATTTAAACATTTAAATCTGATGGTACCAATATATCTATCTCTTTTACACATTTTAAGGTCGATATCTATCTATTTCTATATTCTAAGCGCATAGTTAAACGATCAGAAATCGTATTTTAATCTAAGACAGATGGTACAGTTTTATTCGTTTCAATTCTAAAATCATTCTATAAAGCTATCTCTTTTTATTCAAACAGTGTGCGTCTATTCCAACATTCGCTCTTACTGCTATCGAGTAGGCGCAAATTTGCTGTACAGCCAACCCGGCTATTTTTTGGATTTTTAAGGAACAGCTGATTCAACCGCCTCGCGCTACCTATTCAACAACGCTTGTTTTGTTGACGTTTTCCTTTCAAAACAAAACGAGTTTTGCATTTATTTTGATAAATACACTTATTTATTATTTGCAGGTATTGGGTATATTCTCAGGTATATTTATAAATAGTGGTGGATTTACAGTTCTTTATTATCCAAATCTTTCTATAAATATCACGCCGACTAGATATAAATAATTTCTTTATTTTATTGCATCATTTGGTGATTTACACAGTGTCTTCCTCTTATAAATTAAATACATATATTTTTGTTCCTGAACCAAAATAATTTTAAAATGACTGATCAAGAACAAATCTCTAAACTTGATTTTAAACGTAAAATTCCTTTAAATAAATTAAATGAAATTTACGATTACTGTAACAATTCTACAGCTGATCCATTTTATAAATAAAATTTTTTGGCAAGAGCTGAATATGTAGACACGTTATATGAAGAATTTCAGAGACATCACAATCAAATTATTTCATTAATTTCTGAGGACACTGAATTTCAGGTTCAAGATAAATTCAGAATTTTAGCTGATAAATATTTATATCACATAAAAGGTAAAAAAATGGAATTTATTTGTGCAAATATGGGAAGTGGTAATTTAAATGCATCAAATAGTGGCTTTTCGCTCAGTGCAAAGCTTCCAAAAATTAATGTGCCAATTTTCGAAGGTAACTTAAAATCTTGGCCAACCTTTTTAGATTTATATAAACACCTTATTCATGAAAATCAAAACTTGTCAAATATAAAAAAATTTCATTATTTAATAACTTCGCTAAAAAATGAACCTTCTAATTTGGTTAAATCAATTCCTATGACGGCTAATAATTATCAAATTGCATTTGATACTCTACTTAAAAGATATCAAAATAAACGGTTTTTGGAGACCACTTATTTTAATGAAATATACACTGCTCAACATTTGCAAAGGCCCTCCTTTAAGGATCTGCGTCATCTACTGGACATATTTTCAGAGAACCTTGCGGCATTAAAAAACTTGAACTTTGACACGGATTCTTGGGACTTCTTGCTTTTTAACATTTTATTGCAAAAGTTAGATTCTAAAACCAGAACAGATTTTGAGTTAGAGTATAGCACAACCGAAATTCCTCTTTATAAAAATCTTACTGATTTTTTACACAATCGATATAAGGCCTTAGAGTCTGTGCAATGTATGATGCCGGGTTTCGATTGTAAATCTAAAACAGGTAACAAGAGTGGCCCATCTTTGGATCAACCATCTCAGTCTGCTTCAAAAGGAAAGCAGCGTCATAATTTCTCCAATTACGTTTCTATGGTATCAGTGGCATCAGAGGCATGCGATAGTAAAACAGCATAAACTATGCGAAAACTGCATTCGTTCTAAACATCCTGTGCGTAACTGCACTTCTTCTACCAAATGTAGGATTTGCCAATTTCCGCATCACACCCTACTTCATTTTGAGTCTAATCGGCTAACTGCACCCTCTCAATCATCTTCAGAAGCGCGGACCTCTGGCAGACAGGTATCAGCTTCTTTTCAGGATGCAGTTTTTCCTTCTGTAGTCCCAGCTGCTACAGAGGAAAATGTGCTAACCCCACAAGACTCAGTGCAGTCTTCTCAGGCTTTACAATGCAGTACTTCTACTTCTTCAAATAAACCATTCACGGTTCTGCTTTCTACTGCAGAAGCAGAAATTAAGGATGTTTGGGGAAACTTTCAGAGAGTTCGTATCCTTTTAGATACTGCCAGCATGGCTAATTTTACCTCTCAAAGTTGTGCCAATCGTTTGGGCCTGAAAAGGCAACATTTTTCTGTTCCCATTGAGGGAATAAATAATTTAATTTCAACCTCCCATAAAGGCATTACTCAATGTTTTCTAAAACCTTGTGATAAAGTTAGTCCGACATTTTCATTTGAAGCCATTATTTTGCCCAAGGTTTGCTCAGAACAACCAAAGGTAATGGTTAATCCTCAACACTGGTCTCATATAAAAAATTTGAAGTTAGCAGACACAAAATTCCAGACTCCTGGTCCTATTGATATTTTAATTGGGGCTGAGCTTGTACCCTTCGTATTAGGTTCTGGAAGAATTTTTGGAAAACCAGGCCAACCTGTAGCCTTAGAGACTATTTTTGGATGGATTCTACAAGGTCGTACAGAGAATCCGACGTCAAATTTATCTTTAATTAGCTGTCATGCTTTCTTTGAACCACAGGTAGACACAACTCTTCAAAAGTTTTGGGAAATCGAGCAAATTCCGACAATAAATAACTATTTGTCACCTGAGGATATTAAGTGCGAATCTATATATAAAAGGTCAGTTCAGCGTGACAGTTCCGGCCGATTTGTAGTTGCACTTCCATTTAAACATGAGAATCCAGATTTTGGGGATACTTACACTCAAGCTTTTAGACGCTTCAGTCGTCTTATTCTGATTTTATCCAGGAATACATTCAAAATGAATATATTTCCGAAGTTTCGACTTCTGACTACTGCTCATCTTCAGAATTTTATTTACCACATCACTGTGTTTTGAAGCCGGACAACGTTTCGACTAAACTCAGGGTCGTTTTCGACGCTAGTGCTAAAAGCGACACTGACATGAGTCTGAATGATAATTTATATTCTGGCCCTAAACTTCATCAGGATTTATCTACAATTTTATTACGTTTTCGTACTTTCCCTGTCGTGTTTACGTGCGACATTAAACAAATGTTTTGTCAGATATTAATTACACCTGAGCACAGACATTTTCAAAGATTTCTGTGGCGTTTCTTAAAGACAGAATCAATCAAAGAATACACTCTTAACAGAATAACCTTTGGAGTATCATCAGCTCCATATTTGGCCCTTCGGACATTAAAAGAATTGGCAAATATTGAACAAGATATCATCCTTTAGCATCACAAGTCTTACAAGAGTCAGTATATATTGACGATTGTGTTTGTGGCGCAAACTCTATAAAGGCCGCTCTTCGTCTCCAAACGGAACTGATAACCCTTTTAAAAAAGGGCGGATTTATGTTAAGAAAATGGGTGAGTAACCACCCAGATATTCTATCTTCTGTCCCAAATTCAGATGTTCAGATGCCTTTTTCTTTCGAAAGCGAAGGTCCTACCTACATCAAGGTTCTGGGTCTCCAGTGGAATCCAAATTTAGATGTATTTTCGTATACATGCACTCCCATTGAGGCAAAGTGTACAAAAAGAAATGTTCTTTCTCAGGTTGCAAGAATTTTCGATCCTTTGGGCTTCCTTGCTCCAGTTGTTCAACAAATTTTACAGCAACTCTGGCTTTCAAAAATAGATTGGGATGAAAAACCCCCCGACCATATAATTAATATATGGAATCAATTTAAAACAGAATTGCCCTCTATTTCAGAAATAAAAATACCCCGATTATTGCACTCTGACCCTATAGCGAGTTTGGAGATTCATGGCTTCTGTGATGCCAGTACTTTGAGCTATGGTTGTGCAATTTATTTTAGATTTATTACTTCTAGTGGAACTATAAAAGTAAATCTAGTTTCTGGAAAATCTAGAGTAGCTCCGCTTAAATCTGTCTCTTTACCGCGACTTGAACTATGTTCTGCTTATCTTCTGGCTGATTTACTCACTTCTGTTAAGCAATCATATTATAATTATCTTACGTTTAACTCAATTTATGCGTGGTCTGAGCTCTTCGAAAGTGACCCAAGATGTCATTTTCATCATGCTGGAGATATGTACCTACTGGAGAAAATCCAGCTGATTGCGTATCTAGAGGTCTTACTCCTCAGAGACTTCTATTACATGACTTATGGTGGCATGGGCCTCAGTTTTTATATCAAAATTCAGATAATTGGCCAGAACAAGACTCTTCTTTAGATGGAAATCTTTCCTATATATCTCAAGAAGAAAAACAAGTTTCCTTACATGCCTCTGTAAAAACAGATGACAATCCAATTTTAGCACTACTTTGGAAATTTTCTTCTCTTAGAAAAGTACAGCGAATTACCGCCTATTTATTACGATTTACCAGCGTATTTAGGAAAATCCAAAATACGCCCACTTTAGCGTTGGATTATAATTATAATGCTTTACAAGCTATAATTAAATGCGTGCAAAAAGAATGTTTTGTCGCAATTTTTCATGCCTGTGACAAAAATTTGTCTCTCCCTAAGCCTTATAGGAAGCTCGCAGTTTTTGTGGACAATGCAGGAATCCTTAAGGTGGGGGGTAGGCTGAGAAAATCCTCTCTTTCATTTGATTCAAAACATCCGATTTTATTACCAAAAAATCATAGATTTACTGATTTGGTAATAGAGCAGGTGCATAATGATAATCTGCATCCGGATTTAAAAACGGTGCACAACCTGATTGTCCAAAATTTCTGGATAATTTCTCCACGAAATGCTATTTACCGATGCCTTTCTAAATGTATTAAATGTTTTCGTGCAAAACCTAAATCTTATACCCCGGTAATGGCGGATCTACCCGCATTTAGAATTTCGCAGTTAAAGGCATTTTCCCAAGTTTGTCTTGACTACGCCGGTCCTTTCTTAATCACTATGGGAAAGCATCGGGGTATAAAAACCTCCAAGGCATATATTTACCTTTTCGTCTGTTGTGCCACTAAAGCACTTCATCTAGAGTTGTCTTCCGATTTATCATCTGAGGCCTTTCTAGCCTGTTTACGTAGGTTTATTGCCCGCCGAGGCAGAGTCACAGATATATATTCTGATCAAGGCACCAATTTTATAGGCGCATACAACCAACTTCAGAAATTTTCGCAAACTGATGATTGTATGAAGCTATCTATTAGATGGCACTTTAATCCTCCCGGTTCGCCCCATTTTAATGGACTTAGCGAGTCCGCTGTGAAGTCAGTCAAAACCCATATTCATCGTGTGGTAGGTGAGCAAATCATGACATACGAGGAATTTTACACCTTGTTGACACAACTTGAGTCCCTCTTGAACTCCCGTCCTTTGTCTCCAATGAGTGAAGATCCCAATGACCTTACCCCTTTAACTCCAGAGCCGTTGGCAAATGTTGGCGAAAATGCACTATGATTTTTGGAAGCGTTGGAGCGAAGAATATCTTCACACACTTCAACAGCGTTGTAAGTGGACAAAGTCCAGCCCTAACATTAAACCTGATATGTTGGTTCTCATCAAAAATGAACAGAGGCCTCCGTTGGAATGGTCTCTGGGACGAATACTTCAGGTTCATCCGGGAAAAGACAGGGTAGTTAGAGTGGCTGCTTTAAAAACTCAAAATGGAGTTTTACAGCGTCCAGTTGTAAAGCTCTGTCCTTTACCTGGACAATAATTTTTTTCTTTGTTCGCGTTAGAAAAAGCTAACGTGTTTTTTTTTTTGGTGTGGGGAATGTTGGAAACGCACTATTGTTTTATATTTCAAAATATATTTTAATTTTATTTTTGGTATTATTACTCGTTAACGTCTAATCAGACTATATGATTTATTATTATTTTGTTACTATTTATATAATATTTAAATATACGCGCGCAAATACGCACATTTTTTGAAGGGCAAAAAAAAAACTCCCGGCCGGTATGCATCGAAGAGCATACGGGACAAGTCGAGCACACTCGAATTTAAGACGTCAAGCAATCGATATAGTATCGAGACACGTGAAAGTTACACACATCTTTCATCACATTTTTATTTTTTTTGAGTGAAGTGATATTTATAGAACATTAATCCAGACCATCCAGAACATTAATCCAGAGCTCTCCGATTTCACGTCGAAATAACGGTGAGTGCTTTTCATTTTATGTGCGTCAACATCTGCGATTAATTGGTAATTTTCACTCAAATCTTTATGAATTTTCACTTTTCTATGGAAATCATATGGTCCTTCGGCAATTAACAGCCCTACGGCTCCACTCGTAATCGTGAAAAAACACCCTCTCAGGTTTTACATATTTTCACGATTTAGCGTCTCTATATGCCAAAAATATGTTTTACTGATTCCGTCGGCTCGTCTGTCGGTCTGCCTGTATAGCTATCAGTTCGCGGCATATCTTAAAGACTACTTACGGTCGACTTCAAATTTTGATTAAAAATTAGGAGTCATATGGGGATGAGCGGGTAATATTTTGGTAAAAATCCAATATGGCTGAATAATTGTTACTAAAAAAACTAATTATCCAATTTTGCACAAAAAACTAAGTGTTAGAGAGAAATGAACTGGTAACATTTTGATATGAATTCGAGATAGCAAAACAAAATAGCGGCCTAATAAAATACTGAAAAAATCAGCCTGAGGATACTATTTATTAAATGAACTTTAATTTGTGTGCAAGAATTAAGTGTGATATAGAGATAAACTGGTGCAGTTGTGGTACGAATTTAAGGAAAATTAAATGAGAAATGGGATAAACTAGTACGAATTGAACATGACGTAACAAAATGGCGATATTTTACAATGTGGAAATTATTTATTCAGTTTATTTAAGATTATGCCCCAAAGTCAATTGTAGCAAAGGTAGAAAATATTGGTAGGAATGCAATATGATGGAACTAAATGGCGTCCAATAAAAATGTTTGAAAAGACAGTATATGTAACACATATATACTGTGACTATTTACTGAACCGAATTGGGTCCCATTTCACTCATACTTCACTATTCCCAACAAAAAATCATAACGAGGGAAGTTCCGGGTAAAGGAAATTTACCGATTATTTATGTATGAACCTCGATTATACTTAGTGATACATTGCCAGATTTGAATAAATTGTTCAGGAGAGTACCGGGGTGGTCATATAGACTATAGCATAGCGCCATTTTGAATCCCTTTTCGCGGTAACTTTAAATTGCTTTATTATATTGCCTTAAAATTTAGTGCATGAAAGGAAAGGTTGGATTCATTACTTAGTAATGATATTTCTAGTGTCATAAGTTTAAACGTTTTTAACATAGTAAATAACTTTATTCTTGACACAAAAAGTTTATGCGGAAGGGGTAATCTAAAAATATTAATTTTTATATAGTTTTCGTGGTTTTCAGGGACACAGTGCAATTTTACAATTTTAATTTTTAACCGTTGGGATTGCTGATTTTCTATGCATATCAAGATATCGTTTATCCATAATATTAATTAATGTGATTTTAAGTACACCGATTACTTCGGGGAGATTGTGGCCAACATAGATGATTTTTTAAAGAAGTTTTTAGTGTGGTACTAGGGTTATTCCATAGAAAATATGTTAAAAAAGTAAAAATAGAGTAATCACCACACTTTAAATTATTTTCTGCCAGAGAGTTTTCGCACAAGCTTTTAAATGATTTAATATATATTGAAATTTTGAGCATGAAACTCTAATTAATCAAAAAATGTAATTTTGGCATAGCTGGAGGTAAAGCCCTGATCTAATTCGAGGCAATAATTTTCCTGGTCAGGTTATTTCACTAGGTAATTACAAATCTTAATGAATGTTAATAATATTAGATAAGTTTATTCTGGACATAAAACTTTTCCAATGTCATAACTGACGTGCGTGGTGGGGGACGAGTAGAAATTATAAAAATAAATGTTCTGAAGTATCGTGTTTTATATTTTTCGTAGTTTTTATGAAAATGAACTTTACTTATACTAATCATATTTATTTGTGGCAACGAAAATGTGTATGTATTTTCTATAACTACGTATAGACTGCACTTTATATATATATATATATATATATATATATATATATATATATATATATATATATATATATATATATATATATATATATATATATATATATATATATATATATATATATATATATATATATATATATATATATATATATATATATATATATATATATCATTACTTAACGTGATTCTGGTAAAAAATTAAGTTCATTGGACCCCAGTACCTAGGCTTAGGCCTCAGGAACTTGAGCTTGGCATTTACAATAGATTCTTTTTTAAATGAAAGATTAAATAAAAAAATTACAGAAAAACTAAAACCGATTAAAAAAACACTGAAAAGTAAAAAATAATACTTAATTCAATCTTGGAAATTTAACTTCGTCAAGTCGGCGTCAAACTAATAAAAACTGTAAATTTTGATGGTGACACTAAACACTACAGGTCTTAGTTGGTGTCAAATTTCTGTGATGGAATAAGATATAATCTTTTGACTTTTCGGTGTTTTTTAAGTAGTTTTATTTTTTACAGTTATTGACTACTACGCGGGAAAGCTTTGGATTCATAAGAGACATTTTTTTCTAAACTAGCAAAATGCTCAACAAAGGTTTAATTTATTATGTTGTGTAAAAAAATATAAAAAAATTGAACTGACCTAAAAAAATAAAAAGTAAAAAATATTTTATTCCATCTTAAAAATATCACTTTTTGAAGTCGGCGTCAAACTAATTCTTCATTACTGCACAACAACCTATATGTATGCGTGTCTTGAATATAGTACCATGAGTATAATTTGCTGTCTTTATTGACTCCGATTTCAGAAAGTTTTTATAGAAAATCAGCAATATACATTGTCAAAAAATAAAAATATTAACGAGGTTTCTTTCAAAGCCTAGACATCTATTAAGGAAAAAAAAGAAGTTTGACATGTCAGAGCGATTTTTGCGTAATGTATCTTGTTTACAGGACTACCCTGTATAATTTAAATAAAATGTAAATAAAACATTATTTTTCATATAAAAAAATTGACGTGTTTCGTCATTTTTTGACACACACACAATTTTTCAATGTCAGAACATTAAACCCAACTATTCATAGTTTTCAATTTGACTGTTGCGTTCCCATGTTATATGTTTTTTTATTTTTATACCCCTAAAAATGTCGAAAATCTACGTCCATGACACCCAAAATTTAATCCCCGCGAGACACTAATTTAAAATTTTGTTCTAAAAATATATTTTTCGTATTCTAGGGACTCGAATTAAACCCAACTTATATTTTTTAGAAAAACATTTTGCGAGTTTAATACTTAATCTGTATAGCGTACATAGTGTATTAATAATACAATATATTAGCTGTTATATGGGGCAATAAAAAAAACTCCTTTTTATTCGCTTAAGAGTGGAATTTTAAAAAATTCTGAAATTTATATTTGGATAATTATTTTTAAAAGCCATTGACGAAAGAATCGTCGTTAAATATTTTTTAGGTAAAGGGATATTGTAAAAATATGTAGACATATTTCACCCCTATAAGGGTTATATTTTGGAAAACCCGTAAGAAACTTTATAACATAATATAGCTTTTATTTTTTCGATAAGGTAAAGCATAATCGAAAAATTTGGGAGGTCTCAAATTGCAATGATTTTAATTACAGCCTGTATCTGAGAATCAAAGAGGGCTATGAAAAGTTTGTTTATGGCGTCTTTCATTTTAGAAAAAAGTAAAACCGCAATTCTCTCTCATCACTAATAATGGAATTACGCAGTAAAACCTTCGAAAACCGGTAACCCTGATATACATTATCTAATATTCTACCATAATATAATACTAATTACGTACTTGCTTTAGTATATTCATTTTTTGTTTTAAACTTTTTCGTTTACTTCCAGGCGTAGCTTTCAGTTAGAATATTTACGTGGCGTGGCATGATTATAAACATCGATAAATTTCCTTTACCCGTAACTTTGCTCGTTATAAATTTTTCCATTTATTAGGTGTCTAGCTATCGTAGACATCTCATTTGGAACACCCTGTAACACGTAATTACAATAAAATCAGAACGCCCGAAGCAGGTCACCAGAACAACAACAAACCAGACGTAATTCTATTTTGCAGAGTCATCAATACATTGTTTAATATATTGTTTAAATGTAAGAAACAAACTGCATACCTTAGTAGTTTGTAATCATTGTGCTTCACTATACCACAGGGGTGGTATTTATAATGATTCAATACAGGGGTAACATCCCAACGCCACATACAGGGTATTATCATTGCTGTGGTCAACCCGCACGTTGGTTGACCAATACTTCCACACCTTATACAGGGTGTTATCATTACTGCAGTCAGCCCACACTTTGGTTGACAGATACACACCTCAATCAACCTTTGACTAAAGGGTACACACCGTAGCTACTTGACTAAGTGGTACGGTCATTTGGTCCTTCGAGCAAAAGAAAATTTGACGTAAGTTTGGATTTGGATTTTGAAAAAAAAAACAACAGCCCACAAGAATCAAGGAAGATACCATTATACAGTGTCCACAAATTTACTGGTATCATTGTGCGAATTGAGTAACATAACGTGAAGAAGCACCCTAGAGGCGTGGAACGAAGTGCCAAAAATCAATTAACCAAACATCTACACGACTACATCTACACAAAAAAGTCAAAAAGGCGAGTATTTTTCTAGTTGTCCAGTTAACGCTGGCGAGAAAAATACTGCAGGAATTGAATATACTAACCTGTGCCAGTTAACCGCTGGCGGGTTTGCGTATTTATTCCGCCACAAGAACAAAAAGGCGAGTATTTTTTCTAGTTGTCCAGTTAACGCTGGCGAGAAAAATACTGCAGGAATTCAATATACTAACCTGTGCCAGTTCCGCCACAAGAACAAAAAAGGCGAGTATTTTCAAATCAAAGACAAGCAAAAAGATAAACAGCCAAGCAGGAGGTATTAAAATTATTTAAAAATACCACAACTGAAGAAATACAAATCCAAACACACGAATCAGGTCTACCAGTGACAGCAACCATTGAAAAAGAAACCTTTGAATTTCCCGATACATCATCCAGACTGAAACCAAAGACACAGCTGAAAACTAACAGTGAATCGAGAACATACAAATCAAGAGTATCGACGACGTCCGCTATTGAGAAGAACACTACCGACTTACAAGCCAGACTTAAGGAACTATTTGGAGAAGAGTAAAAAAAAAATTGACAAACACCAGTACCGGTCAAATCTAACGCCACAAAATGGAACAAGTAAACGAGATTGCTAAATCTCAGGAAAAACTAGGCAGAGAAATCCTACTATATTTTAAAAATATAAAAAAAGACTCTACAGCCAGAAAAACCGAAAAATACTACAATGACAAACAGGCCGCAGTAGAATCACTCTGAAATAATATTGAGGACAATCACGCAAAGATAGAAGGCATGAACTGCACGATGAAACTCATCCAGGAAGGACGCCAGAAAATACAATCAGCATCAAACCAGTTAACGTTGCAGTTAGAGGCAAACCGTTTGAAAGAAGAAAAAGTAAGGATAAAGCAGATGAATCAGGCGCTAGATCAAATCACTCTTGAACTAGAAACTGGCCTAGCATATTCCCAGTGCCAATTATTGGCGCACAAAATCAAGAAACAATCAGAGATAATTGCTGAAATCTATGTGGAGCTGAAAGTACAAGATCAAGCCAATTCAATTCGAGAAATATACGAAGACCTTGAACGACGATATGAAAATATCCTGGAACAATTAGAGAAGAAAGAGCAGCCAACTACGCCAGTGGTGACAATGAGAGCTTGCAATATCAACCTGCCACAGATCAAGCTGCCAGTATTTGACGGACGATATGATGAATGGGTCACATTTCGAGATATCTTTACCAAAGTTGTGCATGAAAACAAGATAATCACTGATATTGAAAAAAATGCAATACCTAAAAACACACGTCCAAGGAGAAGCGGGTAGATTAATTCGACACCTTCAGATAACCAGCGGAAATTATCAAACAAACTGGAATGTCCTTAGTAATCGATACAATAATGATAGACTAATAGTGTCAAAACTAATTGACAAAATCCTCGACGCTGCGGTGATACAATATGAATCCGCCTAGAAACTAAAGCAACTGCACGACACAGTTATCGAGTGTTTGGAGGCACTAAAAAACCTGAATATAGACACTACCTCATGTAGTCCATTAATCTGTCGTATAATATGCAGGAAATGGGATTTTGAAACTAACAAAATATACGAACAGTTACTGAGCGATCCTCATAAGATCCAAAACCTGGATGATTTAATGAAATTCCTACAAGCAAGATTTCAGTTATTGGAAACATTCTCCCAAGCTAGGAGGAAGATTTCAATTGACGTCACAAAAGAGAGAGCCATTACGGAAAACTCCTGCAAGTACTGCGGAACTTCTCATGCTATACACCATTGCCCGAAATTTCAAGCCTTGACTCCTGTAAATAGATTGAAAGCAATTAAAGACAAAAAGTTATGTTATAATTGTCTAAATCACGACTTTAAAATCAAGTGTAATTCAATAATCCGATGTCACATCTGCATCCAGGCCCACCATACCATGTTACATACAGCTGATAAACCACCAAAAACTCAAGACGCGAGGCACTATCAAAAATACCAGGATCAGGATTCAAGGCAGTCAGTAAGATCTCAACAAGGAACAAGAAAATCATACCACAGCAACCAGTATTCTGGCAACCATCAGCCTCACACAGGAAACTATATAGGACGAGAGAATGAAGCAGTATTCCTAGCAACAGCACTAATAAGAGCTCGAACCTCGAACAACTCCACAGAATTTCTTCGAGTACTAGTTGATCCGGGCTCACAGTCATCACTTATAACAGAAGAAGCGGCCAGCCTCCTCGGACTACCTCGCACGCCAGTACGAGCAGAAGTGGCAGGTCTAGGAGCGGGTGATCCACAAACTGCTAAATGGAAGATAGACATATTAGTAATACCTCGCTTCCCCAGTGAATTTAAACTTGGAGTACAATGCTTAGTACTTCCAAGGTTAACTCAAGCTCTGCCGGCCAACCAAATCGATGTGAATGTAGAAATATGGAACAACGATATACTTGCTGATCCCACTTTCCACAAGCCCGGACCAATCGACATGATACTAGGTGCAAAAGAATACGGTTCGATCATACTAGACGGGCTTACAAAAACCAATGAGGGACTGCTTGGGCAGTATACAGAAATTGGATGGATCCTATCAGGCAACATAGTGGTTAACAACAAAAAGAGAGTTTACCTGATTAGTATGATAACGTGTGTCGAGGAAGAACAACAATTGACCAAATTTTGGGAATTAGAAGAGGTACCACAAACAAGGAAAATGTCAGAAGATGAGCAGTTCTGCGAAGATCATTATTCAGCAAACACGATAAGAAACAAAGATGGAACATACACGGTTCGCATCCCCTTTAACGGACAAGAAAATAAACTGGGGGACTCTAAGACAAGGGCCGCAGCTAGATTACAACAACTCGAAAGAAAGCTAGACAAGCAAGAGCAACTTGAACATGACTATAAACAATTCCTACAAGAGTATTTATACTTAGATCACATGAAGATGGTTATCAAACAATCCAGAAATAATCAAAAATATTACATTCCTCACCAACCTGTTATTAAACAGTCAAGTACGACAACTAAATTAAGAGTGGTATTCGACGCAAACACAAATGGAAAGCGTTTCAATTGGATTTAAAAAATATTGATTACCTCACAATACCGAGATGGACCAAACAAAATCAACATAGCCAAATTGAATTTCACGGATTCTGCGATGCTTCAGAAAAAGCATATGGTGCTGTTATTTACGTCAAAGTAATGAACGCAGAAGAAAGTATTATCACTTTGTTGACGGCCAAATCTAAAGTGGCACCAGTTAGACAAAAAACAACACTTCCCAGGCTATGCACTGCACTTCTGTTATCCAGGCTCATGAAAAGGACTGTTGCTGCTCTATCCTGTTCACAATCCACGAGGTACGCTTGGACAGACTCCATGATAGCTTTGTCATGGATCAGAGGAGATACGATCAGATGGAAAACCTTTGTGGCCAACAGAGTGTCTGAAATAAATACATACCTACCAGGCCGTCATTGGCGCCACGTGAAGACAGACGACAACCCAGCGGATGTTATTTCACGAGGTCTAGAACCCTCAAAATTAAAGGATCACCCCATTTGGTGGCACGGCCCGTCATGGTTACAATCAACGACAGTATACGATTTGACAATACCAGAAGAAAATGCAGCCACAGAGGAAGAAAGAAAAAATTGTTTGCACGCAGTCATGACGCAACAAAACAAACCTAAAGAAAATATAATCACGAGATTTTTTACCTTAAACAGGTTACTTAGAGTAATATCTTACTGTCGGAGATTCCTAAACAACTGCAGAAACAAAACCAAACAAACCGGAACGCTGAGTGTGGAAGAATTAAGGGACTCTATGGACCAGATCATTAAAAATTACCAACAAATGTACTTTGGGGATGAGGTTAATACACTCCAGAAAAGAATGCAGTGTGCCAAAAGCAGTAAGATCCTCAGTCTCAACCCATTTCTGGATGCTGAAGGGATTCTTCGAGTGGGGGGAAGGCTGCAGAAACCGCAGCTACCATATGATGCCCAACATCCTGCTATCCTGCATCATAAAAGCCATTTACACTCCTCATTCTCGACTCACATCTAAAGGTACTGCATGGAGGAAATCAGCTAACGTTAACCTACATCAGAAACAAATATTGGATCACTAGTGGCAAAAAAGCAATAAAGCATGTCATTGGCAGGTGTGTTAAGTGCATTAGGCTTAAAGCTCAAGCAGCAGAACAACTAATGGGAGCACTACCAAGGGCCAGAGTTACACCTTCGCCACCATTTGCTCATACCGGCGTGGACTATGCTGGCCCTCTACAAATTAAAACCACGAAAGGACGAGGCCATAGAGCGTACAAAGGTTACATTGCAATATTTGTGTGTTTCGCAACTAAAGCGGTCCACCTAGAATTAGTTAGTGATATGTCAGCCGACGCATTTCTAGCCGCTTTTCGTCGATTCATTTCCAGAAGAGGTCCCTGTGAACACTTGTACAGCGACAATGGAACTAACTTTGTTGGGGCAAATAAAATACTCCAACGGGAAATCAAAGCAACACTTAAAAATAACGATGTCCAAGACCATTTTGTCTCTATTGACACAAGATGGCACTTCATCCCTCCTGGCTCTCCTCACTTTGGCGGCCTCTGGGAAGCAGGAGTGAAATCAATGAAGTACCACTTCAAAAGAATCATTGGAGAAACTCCATTAACTTACGAAGAGATGACAACTTTGATAAATCAAATTGAAGCATGTCTAAACTCACGACCGTTATGCCCAGTAACGGAAGACCCAAACGATTTAAATGCCCTTACACCCGGTCACTTTTTGGTAGGACGAAGCATTGTATCCCCACCAGATTCGATCTCTACAAATATAAATTCCAATCTGTTGGAGAAATGGAAATTGGTTCAGAAAATGAAGAAGGATATTTGGAATCGATAGTCATCCGAGTATTTGCACCAACTTCAACAACGGTACAAGTGGCAGACACGTCACGACAACTGTAAGGTTGGTGACCGAGTAATAATAAAAGAGCAAGATATCAACCCATGCAAATGGCCGCTAGCTAGAATATCACAAATACATCCTTCTACTGACAATATAGTTCGAGTAGTAACCCTAAGGCGAGCAGAAGGAGGTCTTATTAAACGACCAATTCATGAACTAATTCCACTTCCAATGGAATCCATCGACGCTCAGAGACAACCCGACAAGTACAACAACAAACAGCTTTGCCTCAGACCTGCAAAACAACTATGGAAAATCGTCCTGATTGCCATAGTATTTTTAACAACACTACAGCGAACAACTGCTAAACAGTACCATATTCACTATCCTTCCGGTTTATATGTTGAGCACGTAGGCCATGCCAAAATAGACCAAGGAACGTTCAGGATAGAACTAAAGTTCGAGAAGCAAAGACTCATAGATAATGTGGTCAACATTAACTCCACTATACAACAGGTATACATGCTTTGTGAGCAAATCAAATCTCTAACAGAGAACTCTCAATGCACGTCATTAATCCAGCATTTACAAGACAAGGAAAGGCAAGTTGAATGGATGAACAAGGGCATTCAAGGCATTATGGCAAAACGCTCAAAACGAGGTATATTAGGAAAGCTACTAACATCCGTATTCGGGGTTAATGATGAAGTCTATACAGACATCGCAAACCTTGACCAGAACCAACGCGAACTTATCAAAGCTGCCAATTACCAAACTAAGTTCATGTTACAAGCAGTAGCCACCTTTAATGATACCGAAGTAAGAATCAACAACCAATTGAACATATTTTAGAAGAAAATCAGTTCCAGCCTGGCAACCATAAGCAACATCCAGAAGTGGTTCAAAACTATCGATGAGAATAAGCTGAATATTAATTTGCTCGGTATTTACCAGGTAGTATCCAATTACATTGATGAAATAATGGATTATCACAAAAGGCTATTAGATATTCATTATCACCGAGGACACCTGTTTGAACTTATATCAGCCACGCAAGTAGAGGACACACTCGCATCAGCATCAAGAACACTTCCCTCAAACATAAAGATTGTCCCGTACCCAATTCTCACAACCAAAATTCACCACAGTCAACAAATGAATTTGCCCTGAAGGTGACGAAAGAAGCCTACTGGATCCTAGAATTATCGGAAGGCATCCTAGCCATTGATTACAACTCACAATTGTTCTTTCAACTTACCGAACAAGAACTTAAGGAAAGCATGCAAATAAGCCAAGATGTATATGTTTGTTCACCAACAACAACTCGAGACATTGCAAATAGTCCCAACTGCATCATAGATAAAATATACCAGCGAAGTAATGACATGTCCTGCCAAATCCGTCAAAATGCGCTACAAACTGTCACATGGAAAAAACTAAATACCCCAAATGCTTGGATGGTTATAACAGCTGAACTATTAACAATTGCACTAATATGCAATGGACTTCGCGAAGATGTCAATCTCAACCAAACCGCAATTCTTCAGATATCACCGGACTGCCTAATTAAGACCAAAATGAACATACTAATCCCCAAAAGTTCAGACAAGATAACGGTCCTAAAAGCATTTGTACGACCAGTCCACATCAACATATCATCAGTTACTGTGATCCACCATGGCCAGACGACACAAGATGAACCTGTTATCGATGCTCCTAATCCATTATCCACACTCACAGATGAGCAATTAAACATTCAAGCGAATCTTGATGATGCTCATTGGAGACCAATCCACAACCATGTAATAATCAGCACTACTTTAATTTCAGCTTTAATAATGATCACAGCTACAGTATTGGCAACGTTATGGTATTGCCGAAGAAACAATCGACAGAGAGACCTCAGAACGACAGCCAGTGATAATGCTGCTTCCGAAGAAGGCATTCCCTTGGAACCATTACGAGCCCAGTCGGATTCAGCCAACTAACTTTGCCGGTCTCGCCAGAATGTCTAGCTATCGTAGACATCTCATTTGGAACACCCTGTAACACGCAATTACAATAAAATCAGAACGCCCGAAGCAGGTCACCAGAACAACAACAAACCAGACGTAATTCTATTTTGCAGAGTCATCAATACATTGTTTAATATATTGTTTAAATGTAAGAAACAAACTGCATACCTTAGTAGTTTCTAGATATATAAATATAGGATGATTTGACTGAATAAATTAAGTATCAAACTAACCATTGTGCTTCACTATACCACAGGGGTGGTATTTATAATTATTCCATACAGGGGCAATATCCCAACGCCACATACAGGGTGTTATCATAGCTGTGGTCAACCCGCACGTTGGTTGACCAATACTTCCACACCTTATACAGGGTGTTATCATTACTGCAGTCAGCCCGCACGTTGGTTGACAGATACACACCTCCATCAACCCTTGACTAAAGGGTACACACCGTAGCTACTTGACTAAGTGGTACGGTCATTAGGAATAATGAAATGTGACCCAATTTAGTTCCACACATAGTTAATTATTAACACATATATACTGTCTTTTCAAACATTTGTGTTGTTCCACCATATTGGATGGGTACCAATCAGTTTCTACCTGTGCCACCCTTGATTTTTGAGCAAAATCTCAAATAAATTGAAGTACTTTTTACACTGATTTTTTTAAGACCGCAATTTTGTCCCATCTTTTTAAATTCGATTAGTTTATCCCTATATTACATTTAATTTTTGTGCAAAATTTGAAGCCAGTTAAATATGAATATGTTTATTAAATATTTTATTTGGCCGCCATTTTGTTCCGCCACCTTGAATTTGTACCACAATTTTATCAGTTTATGTCTAAATCACATTTAATGCTTGCATAAAGTTTGAATTAAATCTAATAAGTAATTTTATCATGCTGATTTTTTAAATATTTTATTAGGCCGTCATTTTGTTTTTCTAACTTGGATTTGGACAAAAATATTAACAGTTCACACACTTGATTTTGTGAACAATTTGGGGTAAATTATATAAAAAATTTTAATTTTATTTTAACATTCTCCATATTATCCTTAAGGTTTGACTACCAGAAGTCAACCGGGTAGGTAGCTTTCAGCTATGCTGCGAACTGACAGATATACCGACCAGTAGTCCGACGGAATAAAGCAAACATAATTTTTGGCATCTAGGGACGCTAAAACATGAAGATATGTAAAACCTGGTAGGGTGATATTTTATATATATACATATATATATATATATATATATATATATATATATATATATATATATATATTATATTACAAACACATTTGGCTGCCATTTTCTTCCGCCATATTGAATTCGTACCACAATTTTAACTATTCACTCTATATCACACTTCATTCTTCATTGAAAATCAATCCAATAAGTAGTTTTTCCAGGCTGATATTTTTAATATTTTATTAGGCCGGCATTTTGTTTCGTCAGTTATTTTTTTAGTAACAATTTTTTTAAAGCTAGGCTGCTATTTTCTTCCGCCATACCATACCAAAATGTTACCAAGTCATCTCCATTGACCCTTAATTTTTGACCAACATTTGTCAACAAGTCAATAGGGTGAGTAATTTTTTAGCTATGCTTCGAACAGACAGACAGACCGACGCGACGGAATGAAGAAAATATGTTTTACGGCCTCTAGGTGAAGAGTGCAAACATTTTGGAGGCTATTTTTTTCACGATTACAATACCTCTCTTTTATGAGGGAAGTAAAAATCACAAAAACACTGATAAATTTTATTATAAATTCGCAAATCGCAGATCGAAAATGAAACGAAAATCGAACGAGGGAATAACGAATAATGATCCGCACATCAAAATCAAAGCTGATAAATTCATCGGCGGATTTAGAGGGGGAAAGGGGCACCGCATACAGCGTTATGTATAAACGAAAGCACTGCATCAGTTGAAAATAGTAATTCGCCCCCTCCTCCTGAACGAGATCTATAGATCCTTCCTTTATCTGTTTTACATGTTCAATTATCATAATAAAATTCAACAACCAAAAAAAGTCTGCACTTTATACAAATTAAAATAATTTCGCCCCCTCCCACGACATCATCCTACGGACAAGCATAGCAAGTAAATTCCTAAATATTATAAGAGGCGCCGCCGCTCAAATAATAATAAAATTGTAATTTATTCTGTTAGCCGCAGTTTCTTTCAGTGTTATATTTGTATTTTCCAACACGTCATCATATTACCCACCTTTTCATATTACTTTGAACGTGACTTGACCTTGTCGCTGATATTTCGTTTGCTGTGTGCAGTTCAGCCTTAAACCACAGGGCCTCACTTTTTGCAGGTATGCAATTTAGTTAGAAATGCAAAGAAGAAATTACTTTCTAGGTATAATGATTTTAATCTAATTAATAGTTAATGCCGCAAATACCTTTATTGCCAACTTGAAAGAAAACGGAAACATTAGGTGGAACAATTTAATTGATTTTAGATAATAATTGCCTCAGTATTGTGTTAAAGAATTTATGTATTTATTTATTTATTATTATAGAATATTCAGCAGGCTAGCCAATTACAGGATAAGGAAAAAGATGTACATACTAAACATAACGTGCAATATAAAGTATAAAACAACCTGGGCCACATAACTACAGACCTGAATGTACAATGTAACGTACATATTTGCACAAATATACTATTTTAATTAGGGATTCTCTTGATTGACTGATTGTAGAGGGGCACTGTCAGTGGTGCCAGAGCCACTTTTATTTAAGCTAAAACTATAGAAATAGTACAAAATAAGGACGTTTTTTTACTTATAGCTAAAATACCTTTTTTTGTTTGTTAAAGAATAGAAACTATTCTAACAACCTGAATTTGCTCGACGATTGTTTAAAAATGTCTAGGCATGCAGTTCGTGGTAGTTCTGTACACTCTTTTGTTTATGTAATTATTAATATAGGCAACAGGAATAGCTAAAACTTGCTTTAGATTTATTTAATATTTTGTGGCTGTTTATCCTTATGTTACTTAATTAATATATACGAGCCCAGTCGCATATGTATTGGAATAGGAATACGCAAGAGATATTTATTTTTGTTACCTAGTATTTATTGTAGTGATATAGATATGCCATATTGTAAATTAACTGTTAATACCACATACTATCAAATAACCGTAGCTGCATTAGTTGAAGCTATGTTACATGTAGTAAATACTAGGCGACAAAAATAAAATTATTTTAAATACGCCCTTGGTCCAATACATATGCGACTGGGCTGTATATATATATATATATATATATATATATATATATATATATATATATATATATATATATATATATATATATATATATGTTATCTCACTATTTGAAAAATTCACTTTTTAAAAAACACTTTTTATTAAAATAAAATAAAACAATATGTTCACAACTTTGAAAATCAAATGGACATTAATTATTGTTACAACTTAAAAGAATAATATTATACTGTTATTAATAAAATCTACATAGTCTATTTATATTAAAAATCTTGCTGAGGTACGTGGGAAACCGGCAAGCATCCGCTGGCTTCCATGGAGACTGCTGACGGTGTTTGAGCGTACTGTCGCAATTCTTGGAAACTGCTGATGTTGGTTTCTGTGAATGACGCAACTGTGTGATAATGTGTGGCGACATTCTGGAGGCACGTGGAAGGTCATGGGAAACGGATATAACAGCTTCCCCTTTAGTGAAAAGTTGGTGCTTTGCAGCTACTTTTAGGACTGAAGTTCAAATGCTTCTTCCTCTTCTTGTGTATTTTCTGGATGGATGCTAGTTCGCCTTTTTGGTATTAGTCTTCTCAACTGGTATGGGGCAAAGCGCTTCGGACTAGGCCTGGGAGGTGATGGAGGATCCTGACTACCAGTTATGGACAGTTTCAGTGGCTTCTTACGTCTACACTTACAGAGGATGTAGAGGATTGCCATTCCAACGACCATTGATATTGTGAGTATCGTAAACCAATGGATATGTTTGGTTATGAAGGGTTCTTTCATCAACTTGTCTAGCTCTTCTGAGTATTGGTCTAGGCGGTGTTGAGCAACGTTCAGGTCATCGGCATTGATGTTGCTGAGCTTCAAGGGTTTGAGCTTTGGGATTTGAGACTGTTCTGGGAACTGTTTGCAGCATTCGAAAGGAATCTGAACAGGATGGCTTTTATAGGTTACATTTTTATATTCCTCCACCAGGTACTTGGAATGAATTCTTGTGCTTCCAATAAAAGCGTTACAGTTTGGTTGTAACTTAAGAAGGGAGTTCGTCTTCAGGATCTGGGTTTCTATATTCCTGGTTCCACATTTTACGGTTACAGGAAGTGGCTCGGAAACTGAGATAAGCCAGTAGTTCGTGGAGATCTCTTGGACGTGGTGATCGGTGACTAGCAATATCGATGTTTGACAGGTTTTCGGTAGTATGTTCTGCTGCCTGAGTAGCTGTGCTTCGCAGATAGCATCACTGTCGATTGGATATTGCAGAAGGTCTGAACAGATCTTAGTGTGCGTCTCGAGTGGCTTGCAGCTGGAGATGTCTTGTGGTAGTACATATAGTAAGGTGTCGTCATCTCGCGCAATGTATTTTTTTGTTGTTGGTATTATGTGAAAAAGACCTGTTCGATTGTCCATAATAGGAATAGGAAAAATTCGATACAAAGTGTATGATTCTGGTTCGGTTAGAGGAATTTTAAGAACGAACACAATCCTATTATCGGACTGGTATGATTCTAATTCAATTAAGTCAATATAATTGGCAATATTTGATGAATATATAGGGAGAGGAAGATTATTTTTTGATAGAGAACGCGATATCCCTTGGAGAGAAGTGATCAAATCTCCTGGAGTTATTATAGAACTATGAAGAATTTTCAAACGAGCGAATGTGATGGCATTTATAATATCGTTTAAAGAATCTTCTAGAAAAACATAACTTTCCATTAAAGCTTCGCAAAGATTTAGAGTTTTAATTTGCCCTTCGTAAAACGCTAAGTCATCAGATATGTTCATGATAGCGCTCTGTATAATATCTATGTCTTGGTTGAAGGTTTCTTCATCAATTTGAATCTTTTGAATGGTGGAATTGAAGTTTTTAATTACAGATGAAGTTACCGATATTTGATTTTTAAGTAAGCTTTCAAGTTCGCGTTCATCTCGCGTGATTTTGTTTATACATGCATTGTAATATTCGCCATCGGCTGAATCTAAATTGCCTGTGATAGATTTAAAAATACTACCAATGCCGTTTATTAATCCGCGTTTGTTCCTATAAGATAACTTTTTTGTATCTGCCATGATTTCTCTATATTTTTGATTAACTGCGTTTGAAATTTGGGTTAATAAGCTCAAATGTGTTTTAATTTCTATTTTAAAAGATACAGTTCTAGGGGATGGGTCATTCAACACGTCACTGAGTGTAGTAAGTAATTTGTCGTTGTTTTGTATAGTTTCTTTAAGGGGTTGTAAATCTTTGTATACGAGTAACGTCCACTTATCGTTAGTAATTTTGACAAAATTTTCCTCATGGTAAAATAGTCCAACGGTATTGTTGATTGGTGTGAAGAAGTATTGGGAGAAGACGGCTGGAATAAGCCAAAGGAGTCTGGAAAAAAAATAGACTAGTCATAGTATGTCTTTAGCCTATCAAAATTTATTTTGGAAATTTGGTTTGTAGAAAGGTTTTTAAGTTTAGCTGAAGTTTGGTAAAGTTCGATAATTTGAAAGGGGCCATTGAATTTATTTTCACTTTTGTCTTTAATTTGCGATTCTTTGACATATACTTTGTCACCAACTTTATAATCGGGTTGTTTATCGGAGACTGATTTGTCGAATCTGATTTTTGATTTTTCCTTTTGGGCGTTTGTTCTAGCTCGTGCGATTTTGTAATATGTTTCCATTTTATTATTTAGATTTCGGATGTATTTGGAGATAAGTTGTTCTTGATTATATAAGGTTTCTGGGGGTCGGCTAGACGTATATATATCATAGGGGTGAATCCATGAGTTTTGTTTTTTGTGTTATTATAACAGATGACTGAATAGGGGAGGATATTGAATGGGTGTTCCTCGGGATGTTCTGCTGTGTGAATCCTAATCATTTCGGTTAAAGTGGCGTGGAATCTTTCGAGCGATCCATTTGATTTGGCTTTGAAAAGGTTAACTTGACGTCATAGAGTGTGCACAGGTCTTTCATTAATGTGTTATCAAACTCACGGCCATGGTCACAGTGGATCCGTAGGGGAGTTCCATAATGTTGAAAGAATAGCAGGAGTGTATTGACAATCGTTGAGGCTTTTTTATCCGACGTTGGGTACGCCTGTGTGAACTTGGTTAGCTCATCTCGGATCGTAAGGGCATAGTTACGAGTTGGATACTCGAAGATGTCTATATTGATTCTTTCGAATGCAGTTTTTGGAGTTTCTGTTATGACTAGGGGCGTACTAAGATTTTTCCTACAGATTTTAACTTTTTGGCAGATTTCACAGCTTCGAATGAGTTTTTCGACATCTTTAGTTAGTCCGGTCCAATTGTATTTTTGTCGAATGCGTTTGACAGTTTCATTAATACCGCGATGAAGATTCTTTTTGCCAGTATGGTGTTGATCTAAAATTGTGGGTATTTCATCCGGGTCTGGGGTTCTTACGAGGTTATGGCATATTTTTAAGTTAATATCTTTATCAGAGAAAATGAATGAAAATATTTCGAGGATGGGAAGTTGTAAATTATTTTCGATACAATAGGTTTTAGAAAGATCGAATTTATCTTGACATTTATAGATAATATAGAAAAGCTGCTGGACTACGGTATCAGTATTATACGACAAGGGTATTATGAAATATTTGCGGTCCTTTACACTCTTACTAGACAGGGTGTTTACCGTAAGCGGGGCAAAATCATAGTTTTCCTCAAATAGGTCCTCTATAATTTTAAAATGAAAATCTTCCATTTTAGTTTGCCAAAAGAAAGTGACAATATTTTTGTTTGATTTGTCCAAAAATTGATCATTGGAAATTTCGATTTTGGAATAATCGATGATTGATTTTGTCTTGTATAAATTAACAAATCTATTGTATTCGTCGGTTATTTCATTATCGTCTAGATCGTTTTCGGTTATTATTTCTGAAAATGAATTTTGTTTGCTGGTCGAGGGTCTGTTATTAAAGTCGTCTTCATTTGAGGCGTAAATAGCCATGGTTGATTGAAAATCTGAGCAATTTTTAAAATGGTTAATTTTAATACGTGATAAGGCGTCTGCGTTTTTGTTTATTCGGCCGGGTTTATATTCAATCTTGTAATCATATTCCTCGAGTTTAAGGCGCCAGCGAGCTAGGCGACTGCCGGGGTCCTTAATTGAAAATAGCCAAGTCAAAGGGCGATGATCTGTTACCAAAACAAATTTTCGACCAAAAAGATATGGTCTGAAGTGTTTGACAGCCCATACAATGGCTAATAATTCTCTATCTATGGTGGAATACTTTGTTTCAGCACTACACAGAGTTCGAGATGCATATGCTATCGGAAGATCTTTTCCGATGGGACCTTGAGATAAGACGGCTCCAATAGCGAATGCGCTAGCGTCTGTGGTTAGCAAGAAAGTTACTTCGAAATTGGGGTAAATTAAGATTGGGTCCGATGTAAGTGCCTTTTTCAGGTCAGAAAATGAGGTTTTGCATTCCGCGTCGAATGTGAATGGGACGTCCTTTTGTAATAACTTGGTCAGGGGTTTTGATATTTTGGCAAAATTTGGGATGAAGCGTCTGTAATATCCAGCAAGACCTAAGAATGACTTTATTTCTTTAGGATTTGTTGGCATAGGAAATTTCTGAATGCATTCAACTTTGCTTGGATTAGGTTTTACTCCACTTTGGGTAATAAGGTGTCCTAGATAAGCAACTTCCTTTCGAAGGAATTCGCATTTATCAGGTTGGATCTTTAAGTTGGCTTTGCGGAGACGCTTGAAGACTTCTGTTAGTCTTGAAATATGTTCATGTATTGTTGGAGAGTACACGATGATGTCATCCATATACACTAAGCAACGTTCATTTTGAATACCGAGAAGGATGTTGTCCATGACTCTTTGGAATGTGGACGGGGCATTCTTTAAACCGAATGGCATACGGACGAATTCGTAATGGCCATTTTCAACAGAGAAGGCAGTTTTCTCGATGTCTTTTGGATTGATCTCGATCTGGTGGAAACCAGAAGCCAAGTCGAGGGTTGTGAAATATTGACATTTCCCTAATTGATCGAGAAGGTCGGAAATGTTCGGAAGAGGATATTTATCAGCTATTTCAGCTCGTTCAGCTTGCGGTAGTCTATAACTACACGCCATTTGGGTTTTCCGGAGGCATCCAATTTTTTGGGAACAACCCAAACCGGGGAGGACCATGGAGAGATGGACTGGCGAATAATTCCTTGCTCTAACATTTTATTTACCTGGCTTTTTATCTCTTCTTTATGAATGTGAGGATATCTATATGATTTGGTAAATACGGGCCTTGAATTATTAGTATCTATAGAATGTTTGATCTCGTTGGTAAAAGATAAATTATCGCCTTCTAAATAAAAGATATCGGAAAATTCGAGACATAGGTTAGTTATTAAATCGTTTTCTTCGTTGTTTAAATGTTCGGTGCGTAACTGGTCTTTAATAATTGAGCGCCTATCTAAAACTGCGTTTTGTATAGGGTAGGTATTTAAGTTAAAAATTGTTTCAGTATCAATTCCAGGGTCAAAAGGTTCGATATTTAAATTTGAAAAGTCGATTGTTTTTTCTATAGCATTTGAGTTAATTATAGATGTAAAAAATTCACCGCGTTCATTAACCTTAACCAGGGCATTTGGCAATCTAACATTTTCTTTGACATATGCGTGAAGTATAGCATCCGTATTAAATAGTTCGCACTTGAGTTTGAAAATTTTTTCAGTTCTAGCCTCTATAGAAATTTTATTACGGTTTTTAATGCATTCTTGTACATCTGATATGGCTGTAGTTGTGGTTACTTTGTGAAGGGGCATAGTTTTAAAATTTGTAATAAGTTGTTTTGATTTCAGATCTACAATACATTCATAATGTTCCAAGAAATCCAATCCTAATATACCGTCGAAATCTATATCTAAATTGCAAATATACACTTTGTGTGGATCACCAATAGTAAAAGGTATGAGTGTAGATTGAGATATTGAAAGTTTTTCATCGGTAATTCCCTGAATAGTGACATTTTCGGGAAATCGTGTAGGAAATTTTTGTACGGTGTTTTCCTTAAATATAGAAATGCCTGCACCGGTATCAATGAGAAGTTTGAATTGTTTTGATGCGTCATCGATATAATATAGATTCTTGGAATTTACAGTAAGAAGAGGACTTAAAGAAACGCTTGTTCCGGGAAATTGAGATTTGGATCCATATTCTCTAGATTTAGTGTTTCTATTCTCGATTGGATCTCGGTCATTGGGTTCTGGGGTGAATTGTCTGGAGGGTCGGTATTCGTAAGGGGTGTAAGAAAATCCTGGTAATTACTAGTGTCATTTGAATAGTTTATATCTTGGTAAGATTCTTCCTCTGGTTGGAAAAAATCGTAAAAACCGGGATTGCCGTTTTCGGCGGTGTACTGATCGTATTCGGGCAAATAATTCTCTGAGGAGCATTCTTGTCTTGTATTAACATGATGCGTCTTAGCTGGTTGAAAATTGGGATTTCTTTGAATTATTGATGGCCTAAATTGTGCTTGGTTTGTATTTTGGCTAGGATTATTTGGTCTATTTTGTTGCGAAAAATTTGGTTGATATTGTGATCTTTGGGAATTCGAGTTTATTGCGGGTCTTTGAAAATTAGAATTTGTTATGGGTCGTTGGAAATTATTATTTTGGGGAAAATTAGAAGAAAGTTGCCTGCACTGAGATATTGTATGACCAATTCTGTTACAATTGGAACACTTTAATTGTTGTGGCTGGTGTGGTCTAGGTAACTGAGGACTGGGTTTCGGAATAGTTGGTTTATTAACTTTTTGATTTTCGAAATACGAAAGCTGAAGTTCTCTCCGAATTCTTGATTGTGCTTCTAAAAGTGACGTTGGATTACTAGCACGGATAAGTTGTCCTAGGCGTGGCTCTAGACCGGTAAGAAGTGTATTAAGAGTCATAGTTTCAATTAACATGGTCTGAGCATCTTTTTGTTCTTTTGAATGTAGGAGTGGGGACTTTTGTATGCTGGCATGCATTTTTGTAAATGTTGTAAATTTAAACAATTGTTTAATTTCAAGGTATGAACTTGGATTCCTTGAACTAATTAATTGAGCTGCTCTACCACGGAGCTTGTTTTTTATGTGAATAACTAAAAACACTTTTTGTTGCGTTGTTGCCATGTCGTATGCACAATCGCATGCGGTTATAAAATTGCTTAAAGAAATTTGATCACCTTCAAATTCGGGTACAATGGAAAAAATTTCAGAAAGTTTATAAGGTTCAATTTCAATGGTTGTTTGGGTATTATCGAGAGACATTTTGAATTTTAAATGTAGATGCGTTAAAAATAAAAAGGTTTTATCAAAAACGAGTAAAATGAAAACGTTAAGTTATTAAGAATATCTTAACAAAAATAATAAATAGTTTCCCTTTTTGTAATTTAAGAAAACAAATGGTAAGGGAAGTAATAATATGTTTAAATCCTATTTGAAAAATCGAACAGTATAGAAAAATAAAATCAAATACGAGACGATTCTTACGTAATCGTAATCTGCATCTGGGTTGTCTTGTTCTCGATGTGGCTCCAAGCTTTACGAGTGAGGACTTCTCAGGTTCCTTTTGTTTCGTTAAGGGATTGGAATCCGCCGCTACCAGTTAGACCTTTTTCTTGTTCTAATAGCGTTTAAACGAATCCTACCGACTGCGCCAAATTGTTATCTCACTATTTGAAAAATTCACTTTTTAAAAAACACTTTTTATTAAAATAAAATAAAACAATATGTTCACAACTTTGAAAATCAAATGGACATTAATTATTGTTACACCTTAAAAGAATAATATTATACTGTCCTTTATACCATCTACATAGTCTATTTATATTAAAAATCTTGCTGAGGTACGTGGGAAACCGGCAAGCATCCGCTGGCTTCCATGGAGACTGCTGACGGTGTTTGAGCGTACTGTCGCAATTCTTGGAAACTGCTGATGTTGGTTTCTGTGAATGACGCAACTGTGTGATAATGTGTGGCGACATTCTGGAGGCACGTGGAAGGTCATGGGAAACGGATATAACATATATATATATATATATATATATATATACAAATTTGTAAAAGATCAATCTCCTATTTTCTTGCTTCAGTTATCAATAAATGTAAAATTCATAATTATTTAGAAAGCGTCTTTACCTTTAAAAAGAAAATTTTAGAAAGTCTTGTTAGTTCAGCATCTCCAAAGGCTTTAACATTTAACAATCAGCATCACATTATGCTTGTATAATTTTTTAATCTAATTTAAGATATTTTGTTACTTCTTCCATTTGCTGGCTGTTGATCTTCCATTTCTACTTCTTCTTCCCTCTCCCCCTTTTTTTCCCTTTCTTTGCCTTTTTCTTTCTATTCATGTATATCAATGAATGTAACTATTTTTATATATAGTTTGTTTAAAAATAGTTTGTATAGTCATGGTAATTTATTTAGTTTTAAGTATACAAGGACTCAACAGCCTCTAAACTTTGGTTTATGCATGGCTTTTTAATCCCAAAATGATTGTTTTTCTTTTAGATTAATAAATGTCTTATTATTATTATTAATATTAATCAACTTCTTTATTAAAAAATAAAAAATTTGACCAAATTTGCTTTGTTATTATTCAAATAATTATTGATATGAACTTTTTTTTAAATGAGCTTTTGTTACTTTTTAGCTTTTTCTTTGAGTATAATGGGTATTGTCCCTAGATTAAATCAAATATTTCTTTTCTTAATTAAGAAATTAAATAGAATTTTTTATTTAAAAAATATTTTTTAGGGCTATTATAAACAGAGTTGTTCGGTTTGCACAAAAACTACCGACGATTCAATTTTTAAATTAAATTGCAGTTTTTAATCGTTCTAATAGATACCTAAAATTTGGTATGCTTATTAGTGACTACTAGACGCGTCTTATTATATTTTATTATAATTCATTAAACAACATTTAAAACTATTTTAGAGTATAAATTCTTTGTCATCTGGTTTTGTTGTTTGTACGTTATGTATTTGATATAGAAATTTCGAATCGGCACTGTATTGTCGGAAAATTAAAAATGCAGAAATTAGTTTATTTGTTCCGATCGGACTAATAGAAGCCGCTATACTTTATCTCTTTGTTAAAAAGAAATATCAAAACGCCATTTAAAAGAGATATTTGGCTTCTGGTCATAGTGCAATGAAAACTCAGGTTTTGTTTCCTTTGTGAAGCCACCATGTCTATACAAAAAAACCCGAAGGGAAAAGCAGATCCTTTTTCAAGAAAATTCTCGGTAGATTGACTCCACTATTGCAAATAATAAATTCGGTCGAGACTATTTTAAAGGCTAATTTTATTCCCTAGAAAATAATGAAAATTTGATTTACCAAAACATCGTAAATCAAAAAAATTCAAAATCTGTAGTTTAGCGAATATTCTTCAAACTCTGTATGATCTGCCGTCTAGTCTTAGAAACTATTAAAAATACGGATTATATCTGGTCTAAAATTTGGCAGGACAGTGAGAACCAGGCTTTAGAAAAGGCACAGGCCAGCGCGATCACGGTCTTTGCAGAGGTCTCTATCGGAATAGCGATTTAGAAAGTGATTATTCTAGCATAACCTACGCGTTCATGACTCTCCGCTTAGACAAACTGGTTTGTTTTTATTTATTTTAGCAGGCAAACACTACTCGAGTGTTCATTTGCTAAAACCGATGGACTGTGGTGGATTCGGAATTTTCATTGCAGAGCATGTGGGACAAACAGGCAAAAACATAAAAAAGGCATCATGAACATAAGAAGCCTAAGAGTCTCGAAATACTGTACATACATCGCGTCAGCCTAGCGTACAGTGACGAGAAATGAAAAACTGATAAAAATGCTGGCTGGAGAATACAGATTGATATGCACGGGGATATGCAGCGCATACCAGATCGTATCAACCCAGTAGCCATAGCAGATGTGTAGTTTATAAGAATAACTAGTTAAGCTAAATCTCGCTCCAGTTGGCTTGTGCAACCGAAAATCCGAAAACCGAAATCAAAGTCCTTACTGTAAGAATTTCAAATAGCATTATTATTATTATGAATATTAATATGTCTTTATAAATTGGCGGGAGATATTTAAGCATTTAGGCATTGGTAATTCGAAAAAAAAGTGAATTTTTGATTTGCTTAATTTTTTAAGCGTAGTAATTTACCTACTCTATTGTTCTTGTAAAAATTGAAAAGTGTGGGATTAGATGTTGTGTTTAGGCAAATAGCTTGAAGTTTACCTACCAATCCTTAGGGATACTATGTAGGGCTCTAATAATGCCGTTTCTCAAGTGCCTGCGCGTAAAAGGCAATGAAAGTAATCTTAAATCTAAAATTATTTTAAAATCATCAACAAAAATAAATATGGTTATTGAGGTTTAGTCACATTAAAATTACTGAAATCGTTCAAATCATATATAATCCAAAACATCAAAATTGATCAAGGGAAACATAAAGTTTTGCAGACCTTTGGAATACCATGATCTTGGAGCGGAAGCTAGTGGTGCTTGCAGATAGTGGCAAATTTTGTTACAAGGATGTATGTTCTAGGATGGTTTTTAATTAAAAGCAATCTGCAAATTAAAGATTATCCAAAGAACTTGTAGCGGATTATCCCTTTATTAACTTATTTAAAAGAACATTTTAAGGTGATGTTTAAAGTAGTAGAAAAAATAATCTCGCTGCCCATCTTTTAGTTAGAATGTTAACTCATCGTCCGTTTCATATTTGCCAGCTTGCTATTTTGTTACAAGATCACGAAAATCTTAAGGTTTTCAAAATTAAAAGACTATCTTATTCAATTTTGACGCTTTGGAGTATATAGATTTGATTGCTTGGAGATTGTTTAGAACCCCAATCACCATTTCTGCTTATGATTTTTAAAATAAGATTACTTCCGATGTCCTTGACCTGCGTGTAGGCCATTAAAAGATTAATTAAAGAAGCAGCATTAGTTTTTGGAGAGGTCTGTGACCCTCTTTCTAAAGAAGACATTAGAAGAGTTAGACTTTTCGAAATCAAAAATAATTACGAAATTTGAGGAAAAAAACATCACAAGTTTTAGTAAAATGTTACTCTAAGGATGAGTGGTGGTCTGGAATACGGGTGCACCCACCCCTTGTGGTTAATTTCTTCAAAACAATGAATAATATCGAAACAAAAAAAATATTTCTATTTTTAACCAAATATTAGTAAGACATGCTCCGTTGTAAAGCAAACATTTTAAAACATATCTTTAACATATTGATTTCATAATCCAAATAATTTGTTTTAAGCGATATCTTATCATTACAAAAAAACACGCAGAGTCAAGATCTAATCCTACAACCCTCAATTTGTAGAGGTTATCATACCTGCACAAATTGAGGTTTGTAGGATTCGGTAAACAACGATTGTTGATTGAAACTGAACCAATTGAGAAAACAAAACATCACTTTTTTCGATCGATACTATAACGGGTAAACATTCAATAAAGTAACGTGTACTATAACAAATTGTCTGGTTCTAACCGATGACACTGTCGATGTAGTGGAATGAATCTTATTTAAATATGGAAAAAAAGGGGACCTGCATTATACAAATTGGTCAAATATTCAATGAAGGAAACATGATTACATGTGCTAGATTAAAAAGTCTACTTGAAATATACATTTTTCTTATTTTTCAGATAACTTGTTATTATTGTTGTTAGTTATGTTGTTGTTATTAGAGGACATGTTTTCGCACGTTTTAAACAACAAAATTTCTGAATTTTTTACTCCTTATTTAATAAATTCACCTTTGCCTTAATCGTACTTTGTCTTTATTATCTCAATAAATCTTAAAAAACTTGCAGTAGATCTTACCATTTATTCCAATTTTTTTGGGGGTCGGAATATATAGTTTCATTTGAACAAAAGGACCTCGCACAGACCTTATAGAAAATGGCCCCCGGTCAAATTTAACATATTTTTTGATCTGTTGTAGTTATTGTTGTATTTGTGGTGATGATCAAATGTTGCCGCAACTCAATCCTATGACTAGTTTCAGAGATATAGGCTATATGTAATCAAAGTTGGCATTTTCAGCTTTTTTTTTTTCTGTAAATGCACTATTTACTCATTTTCAAACAGTTCTGATAAGTGAGGGAGTTTTACTGGCCTTCAAATTTTACTTTAGTTTCTAGTGAATGTAGTACTACATCAGGGTCGATTGAAAGAGCCAGTTCACCTATATTTTAATCTAAGATTTTTGCTAAAGACGGCATTATGAGAAATGTATCGGATATAATTGTAGAATTTTCACCGGTCGATGGAAAACTATATTATTATCAATAATATAGTATATGTGATTTGAGTAATTTTCTCAATATGGTGTTATAATAAATTTATATATGCTATAAACAGCGGTCTTCCAGTCGAATCCTAATTTGTAAAAAAACATTTCCTAAATGTCAGCTGTAAAAGCTAATTTTTCTATCGTAAAATTAAATAAAATTCTTTGAAGAGAATAGTACAAATAGGGACTATAAATTAGGCAACTATTCGACTAGCCATAAACCTTTTTGCAGATGTCTTAAATAATACTCTTACGTTTTTTGGTTTAGTTCGATTTACTGTTCCAAAATGTGGTAAATACTATATTTTTTCATGGGTATTTTTGCTCCGTCTGAATTATTTTTCTTATTTACACTTTTGATCTTAAAAAAATGAAATACATGACTTTCTAAACATATTAACTACAACAATACATCAGTTTTACTTTTCAAGTAATTTCTTGAATAAATAAATGGCTTTTTATCGACTATGTAAGTACTTCATACGTTTTACTGAAATATGTCTGTATGATCTATTTATCCTCCCACAAAGATTTTTGGTTGAGTATTTACTATGGTATCAATTTTGATCTGAATATTGATTCTTTATCATATTGTTGCGTTACATCAGTAGATGTCCATTTTAAACAAGGAGGTTGATCTGATTCTCCATGATCTGCCAAATTTTCGTCAAGGAGTGTGTGATTGTGGAACAATCGTCATTTGATGGGGCCTACGCAACACCGCCTCTACTAGATAGCCTGGAAACGGCCGCACAGTGCTTTGAGCAATGGACAATAATCACAAAACAAAGTAATAATTATTTATATTTTTATAACATCAATATAAGTATAAGTATCCAAAACACGCATTACAAAGTTTATTTAAATCAGGTCATCCTTGATTAGCACTGTAGAGACAAATAAATTTCGATCAACGCCTAGCTGTCAGTTTAACAATAATTTGCTTGCGTTCAGAACGGAGTTTTTATTAACGAGTTATTGTTGAAACTGTTCACTCTAAAAAGAAAATCGCTATGGATTGTCAAGCTCCAGGTAGGTTTATTAAATTTTAACTATATATTTAATTGTTGAGTTCAAATATACGATTTTACCTGATATTTCAATTAGCAATAACAGATTAGTTGTTAACACAACTATATTTGAAAACTTTGGTAAAGGTTTACAAAATATCTCTAAATATCTCTTTCTGATACTGTTTTAGTTAAGTAGGAGAAAATATAAGGTTTCAGATTTTGTATCGATATTCTCGCCCCTACCTGCCACCACAGGTAATTTCAGATATTTTATTTCAGAGTGTATTTATATCAAAAACGCTGATCTGGTAGATGTTTGGATAACTAGTTCACATAGTCATCGCCAGCAAAACACATTTAACAAAATATGTGAAATACTTGATTTAACAGATTGTTCGGAAGAATTATCGGCACGAATTTCAAAGATGGGTAGAATTTTTTGCATGAAAATGACTAAACTGTGGCAGGAAAGCTCTAGAACTCGAGAAAGATTTATAAAGCGCAACAAAAGTTGGCTAAGCAAACCGGTAGCCACATCAAAAGATTTTGTGGCTTTTAAAAGACCTCAAGTGCAACCATTACAACCGTTGGCGTTGCAACCACGATCAAGTCAATCTCGAGGAAGACCCACCATCCCTTTTGAGGAAGCTTCTACAAAAACAAAAAAAAGACGCGTCTTAGATTTAATACAAAGCAGATCTCAAGCTGAGCTTAATTTTGCTGCTAATTTGGCTGGTAGCTCTAATAATCAAGATTCCTTAGATAAGGTTTTGACACCACATCAGGCTTTAGCCCTGTGCTTGGACCTAGACTTATCCGAAAGAAAATACTTAGCTTTAAGGTCAGTAGTTAATGCTTTGCACAAGGATTGCTTTCCAAGTTTGTACGCTTTAAACATTGCAAAAAAGGCATTTTTGCCGTCTCAAATTAATACTGATGAAGTCAGTTCTAAAGTAAATTTACAAGATCTTCTAGATAAAACCGCAGAAAGTATTCTAAATGTTTCAAGCGTACCGAGTGGGAAAGAATTAAAATTAATTTGTAAGTGGGGCTTTGATGGCAGTAGTGGGCATAGCACATATAAGCAGAAGTTCAGTAATGACCAACATACGGATGAATATATCTTTCTAATTGCACTAGTGCCATTAAAATTGATTAATACTTGCACAAATGAGGATGTATGGGTAAATATGACAAGTTCCTCGACCTTGTTTTGTCGACCAATAAAGTTTATTTTTGCTAAGGAAAATGCTGAGTTAGTGCGATTGGAAGAGCAAAAAATGATAAAAAATATCAATTTGCTGAAAGTATCGACAATAAATATGCACAATCAAACTTATAATATAACTTTCGAATTAATTTTCACTATGATGGACGGTAGTGTAACTAATATTCTTTCCGGCACCAACTCAGCATCCAAGTGCATCATTTGTGGAGCCACCCCAAAGCAAATGAACCACGAAAACGTTGTCAATCGGTCTGTAAATAGGGAAAACTTTCGTTTTGGCTTATCCACACTTCACTGCTGGATACGTTTTTTTGAGTGCCTTTTGCATATTGCGTATAGACTCCCAATAAAAGTATGGCGGGTTGAAGGAAATGAAAATAAAAAAATAGTAGAAAATAATAAAAAACGTATCCAGTCAGAATTTAAATCGAAGATGGGACTGATTGTGGATAAGCCAAAACCGGGATATGGCTCCACAAATGATGGAAACACCGCAAGGCGTTTTTTTTTTAATCCCGATCTCAGCTCGGAGATAACAAGTATCGACAAGGAACTTATTGTTAAGTTTTCGTTGATACTTAGGATATTGGCTAGCGGGTACCATGTTGAATTAGAAAAATTTCGGAGTTTGTTACAGGAAACTCGTAATTTGTATATAAATTCTTACAGTTGGTATTATATGCCTGCAACTGTCCACAAAGTCTTGATTCATGGGTGTGAGATAATAAGTGCTTTCGACTTACCTATTGGACAACTCTCAGAAGACGCCTTAGAAGCAAGGCACAAGGAAGTTAGGAAAAACCGATTATCTCACACCCGCAAATCATCACGAACTAATTGTAACAAAGATTTGATGAACATATTATTGCTGACATCAGAGCCCTTACTATCAATAAACCGAAAAGTTATGAAACAGAAAACTAGCAAATATAACAATGAAATTAATAAATATCTAAAAAAAAATGATTTAGTTGTTTCAGAAGATTTAAATTTGGAATTCAATGTTTCTGAAATATTAAGCAATGAAAGCGATTCGGACTAATAATTAGCTCTGAGTTTAACGTTTGTTATTTATTTTATGTTTAAAAATTTTAGTAATTAAGTATTAGTGTAGTTTAAATAGTGTTTGTTAAATTTTAATATTGTGTTTTATAATAAAAACAAGTTACAATGGCTTATAAACGCACATTTTTCTTTTTGACCCTCTATGTCAATGTTACAAATCTTAGTTGTAAGTTTTTCTGGACAGCCTGTATGTGATTAACTTAGAAAATTATGTGCAAAATGTTTTCGCCTAAGTAAAAAAATAACAATTTTGTCAGAAATTGTATTATGACCGCCAGAGGTAAGTGGTATTATTTTTGTCCAATAATCTCTACTACTCGAAGCACTGTGGGCCGTTGACAGCACTAGTAGTAAATTTTTGTAGTTAATTGCTATCTGTAAATTCGTTTACGGCGTGTTATTTGCATTCGTTTTTACAAATAAATTAGAACATTAGTAGTTTTTCACTATTTCTGTGCATATTTGTGTTAGTGCTATTAGTTTTGAGATTGTGATATAAAACTTTCGTCAAAATAGAAGTTCGTGGTAGTGAGGTTAACACATGAATTCTAATAAAAAGTGGATTTGCAAAGAAATATGTGAATTTAGAATTTGTTTTGTACCTAATTGCAATGGAATCTATCCGAAAGGACCTAAGGTTAATTTTTTGGGTTTCCAAAGGACGAAGAAAGTCGAAAGAAGTGGCTTCATGTAAAAAAAAGAGAAGGTTTTACTCCAACTGCCAACAAAAGCATTCACGGCATAACATAACTGTTTGCTTTACTACCCTTATCTCTTCAGTAACCCAACCATTCATATTAAATTTATGTGGCCCTAGTTATTATTTAATTTTAGTGGAAAGCACAGGTCGTAAAAGTAATAAAAAGTGTCATGAAAAAATATATATTTTATTTTGCGAGTTTTTCTGTGAAAGGTAATTATAAAAGTTTTGATGTCTAACTTGATTATATATACGTTTATACATCTGCATTCCCATTGAGACAAATTTCACATCCACAATCTGAGCCTTAACGATCAAAACATCCCATTTTAAATTTCATTTATTTCAAAATCAATAAAAATATTGTCTAAACAATTCACTTTTCAAGAGTTGGGCTGTGTATGGGCTAGGTGAAACCTTGGCATTGAAACTCTGCCAAATTTAATACATGGTACATTAACAAAATTCTCAGTTTTTGCAGATTCTGATAGCAAAAATAGAATCAATCTAAATTTATGTAACATTGTATATTTTATATAATTATAATTCTTCTATTTTGATAAAATCTTATTAGCTTTTTAATTATATTAGTCTCTTTTCATTAGTTTAAGTTGTACATATGTATGTATGTATATATTTGTGTATCTGTTAGTCTATGAATAAAACTGCGATAAAAATGTAGATATTGTTTCATTTTCTTAAAGATATTTGGTTTGCTGGTTTGTCATAATAAATAATAGATTATTATTCCAGATTAAGAAAATCTTTCGTCTGACAGGAAAGAAAAAAGGTTTTACAAAAACTAGAAAATTCATTAAAAAAACTGGTTGTTTCTCTTTTCAACTAATTTTATAGAGGCAGGTTTTGTTGCGTTATTTTTTTCTACATATTGGAATTGAAGTAAATTTGATAGACAAAATTTTTTGTGATGCAGCTTCATATGAAACTGCCAAAAAAAGCACTGTTTACACTAGAAAGTGGTTTATATCACACGTGTGTTAAAAAACAATTTCAACACTATAGTACCTATTTGAAAGATGGTAAGTAAATAAAATCCTACTGAAGACTCTTTGTGGTTGTAAGAAAACTAGTTTACTATTTTTCCTATGACCTATCTCGTTTGAAAAATTTCACTTTCAACACTTATATAATATACTATAGACTTCTGTAGAGAGTTATTCTGCATAACTAAATTTTCCCAATGCTGATTAATAAAATTAATTTTTGTTGCTTATATTATATTCAAATAACTGACTTAAAGTACTTTTTTGTAATTAAAGACAAGATAAAGGTTTATTTAAAAATTTTATTACATATAATTTGTTGTAGGGTCTATGACAAAAAAATATATTTTACAGTTTTTTATTTCCACTTAAAAATGATATGTATCTACTTAAATAAATAAATATATATATATATATATATATATATATATATATATATATATATAATCTTCTCCCCTAGGCCATCAGTACTCCCTCCAATAAACCCACGCTTATCAAGCCACAATGTTGTGGGAGTAACGGTAGCATTTCGGTGTTTTTCAAATATTCCCATTAGTTTTGTGTCTTGCTGCCATTGTATGGTCTTTATGCCATCTAAAGTGTTTCTTACTGCAAAGTATAAAAAAAGATAGAGGCAGCAGATAAATATTCATTAGTCTGCAAATGTCAGATCGGAAATAGCCATATTCAGATATTGCCATAAGCAAATAATTGTCCTATTCTTGTCAAAAAAATATTCATAAATTTTTATACAATAAAACCAGTTTAAATTTAACACTTGAGAAAATTATCCTTTTAATATTTTTATGATAAAAAAACATACAATTCTCAGTTCGACTGCTTAAATAGTTAATTGCGAGCTTTTACTAGTAAGTTTACAAAAATGTCATTTCATATGACCTAGCTCAAATTAACTGCCAAGGGCGTACGCAGGTGGTTCAGCGATTAGAGGACATTTTCCAAAATACTGCGGGGAACAATCCTCCTCCCCACCCCTTATGGACGCCCTTGGTAACTGCATTCAATATAATAGCAGTGACATTACTGATAAGCAATTTATTTAAATGACGTGTATAATTGATGTTTACCACAACCACCTACAAAACATATCGGGTCCGGTAAACTATCCTGACAGACGAGTTTTGCATATTTTATTTTTTTTCCAGAAAGTACACATTTGTAATATTACATTTCAAAAATAAAAATTGCGGGATATGCAAGAGTTTTCCTAAAAAAATTAATTAAAGGTCACACTCGGTCACAATTTGACAGCTTTAAAACGAAAAATTTGGCAATGTTGCCAGATTTTAGATTTACCAATTTGTTAGAGGAAACGAAATGACCAATTGAAAATTATTTGGACAACAGAATTGTAATTATTTATTGTTATTATTATAGTTTTAACGAAGGTCCTAACCTAACCTAATCCGCATTTTTATTAATTATAAGTTTTGTTATAAAAAAAATTAGTTTTACGTGTATCATAACTGATAGGTATTTCTTTAATTATGATTATGGCAAGGTCGCACATCAAATTAAAAACAAGCATGGCGATGGAAACAGTCGGAAAGATGTTTGAAATCAAAATTACCTTTGATTTGTATAATAATTATATCTTAAAGTAAATTTTGAGTTCTGATGAGAGTTTTCCACACATTTTCTCAATTTGGACTGCTAGAATGGTAGATAAAAACAAAAATAAACGAGATGTAAGAGTGTCAACCTAGTTTACCGAAACCAACATATCCAACTCCCAAGAAGCTAAAAATACGCTGGGATGGTCAGTGGTCAAAAAAAGTATTTTGATTTGAGAAGGCTGCAAAATACACAAAATTGACCTGTTTCATGTTGTTTGTGGTAAATAAATTTTTAAAATATAATTTAGATATATACATATATAGAATAGAATTAGTAACTGAAACACAATATACTTTTTAAAAACTCAATAAAACTTACCAATTAATATACCCACTGAATGAATAATTATTAAAAATAAAATGATTATTACCTGTGAGTTATTTATATAATGAAGGTGGGAATTTTTTATTTATCATACAGGACAGAACCAAAATTCCTGGAAGTCAAACGATTCTTCCTTGCGATTAACCAGGTTTCATTTGACAATTGGCCTACTGTTTTCTCGCATATTTCAGAAATTTTCTTCCGTGTACCATTTTCTACCAAACAATCATCTATGGTTTTTACCCCATCTGTTACGGATATATTGGGGTATGCAAATATTAGCAATGCAGCCATATGATGACAACAATTGACCTCTTAGAGCATTTGCACATAGATTCGTTAATGTCAATCATCAAGTTTAATCTGCAAGTAACAAATTCAAAAATATATTATTAATAAAGTATATTAAAATCAGTAACAATGGTTTCAAAATTAAATACTGTTTTAACACATTAACTATTTTTTGCAACGTAAATATGTGCTTAAAATGTATAAAGAGCGCTTAACTCAATCTTCTAAACGATCTCTCTTATACTTGGCAGAGTATTCCCTTTGATCATAGCAAGTGCCCGATCAAAACCAGGTCTTCCACACGGTTTGAATCTACCGCGTTTTCTTCTTTGCTAAAGATGTATTATTGTTGAGAATCTGATAACTGATTTCGTTGCTATAATAATCTAAAAAGGAATCATAGGCAAAATACACATATCTATATGGTTATTTAAGTAAAAATCAAGCTTTATTTATTAAAAATCGCCAATATGCACTTGTAATTATTCGTAAGTATACTTACATGCAACAACAACTAAACATTCACTTGAAAAATCAGGAAAAAAGAACTTATTTTACGATTATTCAATGTAAACAAACATCCAAAAGTGAAATATGCAAATGATGAATTTTGTCACCACATCAGAGCAATTTTTCGTATTAATATTTGGTTTAGTAAGTAGAGTATACTTATTTCTTAAAGTTTAAACTTTTGCGCTTTTGTCAAAACTGTGATTGACATTTGTTGTTTTTTACTTGGCTTAATATATTTGCTTTATTCTTTAATAAATTATCAAATTCTATAAGCCAAATTTTAGGTATAGATATTTTTTAAATATGTTCTACTTACCCGATTTTTTTAAAGGTTGGTAATTTCTTTAAAAGTTCATCTAATAATATTGGAATGTGAAGATATTCTTCCTGAATGGATCAGTAAAGGCTTCAAAAATGTTAACTTACAGGTTTCCAATTTACTTATAGATATATTAGATATTTTTCTAATATAGCAGTATAGCTTCAATATTGATTTATAAAATCGAACCAATTACTAGGATAGCCGTCTGAAAATGGTAAATATACTGCCTAGTCGGCATTTTAGAAATTTGTTGAAAAAAGGTATTTTAGTTGAATTTTGCCATATATGAAATACTTCAGGTATCCTGATTTTTTACGTAGTTATTCAAGCTGACCTTGAGAAAGACACGCTTGCACCGACAAGAGGTTGGAATGGTGAACTTCAAAACCTAGTTCTGAACAGTGACTTCAATTGGTTATATAAGAACACATTTCTAAGTAGTTACGTTAGTTTTACAGCTTCAACTTTGTGTACTAGCTTCTGAAATTGAAGCTGCTGTAGGGTTTAGAAAAATAAAGCCTAAAAAGTATTAAAATTATTAAATATTTAAACCATCTTTAAATTAAGATTAATTTAATTAAATACCAAAGACTAAAAAACACAGTTCTAATTAAAATTCAGTAGAAAATGTCAATTCGTAAGTTTTAACGTAATTCTTCTCAATAACGAAACAGCAAAACAATTTTTAGAGCAGTTTTTATTTTAATTACGTGGCATATGTTAATTCCTTAGTTTTACTAACAACGTAATTCTTGAATAACTTAATATTTAATTACAATGGGTAACTTTAAGGACATGTAAAACACGATGTTTATCTGTACCTTAGGTAACACTTTAAATATTTTCAATAATTATCGTCATTATTCCATTAATTTATTAAAATTTCACCTAGCTAATATGACGAGAACATTTTAATAATATTAAAAGTTATTGTGGTTTAAATTATGTTAAATAAATTATCGTACTTCTTTAATAAATTAGAAACATTTCGATTCCGAGTTCGAAACGTAAAAAAAAACTTTAAGAGCTTCCCGCTCATTCACTTAAGAAATTACGTCGCCACTAAAAGCTTTTCTAAAAGCATTTTCTCTTTGTAAAACCTATTTTTTAAAAATTGTGATAAATATGTTTACATTTTCTCCTTTAGACGACAAAGCGATTTTCGAAACTTTACAACTGAAATGACAAAGTATATATCAAACATATGTAGTCTTTTAAATTGCTTTCACATACTCGTATATAACTCTTCAGAAACTGAATTACTTCCCTCGTAAAAGGAAAGCAATGTAATCGTGAAAAAATCACTCTCCGAGATTTTTTTAGATCTTTACGTTTCAAGGTTCCTAGATGTCAAAAAACATGTTTTCTCAATTCCGTCGGTCTGTCTGTCAGTCTGCTTGTTCACGGCATAGAAAAAACTACTTGCCCGATTGACTTAAAATTTTGCTCACAAATTAAAAGTCATATGAGGATGACCTGGTAGAATTTAGGTAAAAATTCAATATGGCAAAACAAAATGGCGGCGTAGTCAAATGTTAAAAAAATATTAGCAAACAACTATTTATTTAATTTATCTCAAATTTTGCAGAAAAATCAAGTATTACGTAGTAATAAACTGGTAAAGTTCTGGTACGAATCCAAGATGGCATAACAAAATGACGGGTTAAATATTAAAAAATTCAGCCTGAAAAAAATCTTTATAAATTGATTTCTAACTTTGTGTAAGAATTAACTGTGGTGTAGAGATGAATTGGTAAACTGTTTTAGCGTCCTTAGAATACCAAATAACACAACGAGCTCAGCAAATACGGAGAAATACATTTAACAGCTAAATTAACAACACTAGACCAATGGGACAAAAACCAATAGCTGGAAAACTTAGATCTGGTATTATAATACCTGTGTTCAAGAAAGGAGAAAAGAAAAACCCAGAAAACTACATAGGTATCACCTTACTAAGCTCCATAATGAAATTATTTACCAACATCTTAAAAATAGTTATGGAAGAGGCATACTCCTGATTGACGTTTCGTTTTTGATTTTGTCATAACGAGCAATCTGTTACTTTAGATCTCCCGGATACAGGCCTGCCTGATGAGAATAAAGGCTCATATATATATATATATATATATATATATAATCATGATATATATATATATATATATATATATATATATATATATATATATATATATATATATATATATATATATATATATATATATATATATATATATATATATATATATATATATATATATATATATATATATATATATATATAAATATATATATATTTAAATATACCGGGTGACACAGAACATAGGGTACACGCTCTATTTTTTTTACCTTTGCAGATATCGCTTTCAAATTTAGGTACGCTTAATAACTTATGAAGATGCATATTTTGACAGATAATTGCATTATACATCACTGCCGGTTTAACCGGTAGTGACCTAAACCTGAATATATTAAATAGAGCCCTGTATATTTTCTTTCACAGTCGTATTCTGTGTAAAATTACCTTTCCAATGATGTTACGTTAGTTAAATTTTTCTTCCAAAATGGCGGCACTAAAACCGGCTTTCCGAAAAATGTTATATTCATCATATAACACACAAAACAAAAGAAAGTGTCAAACTTCTGAGGTGACCTGATTAAAATGAAATTTTTTAGGTTAGAAAAAACATAAAAGCGTATTTCTGTGTTTTTTTTTCAAAATATTACGCATATTCGAAAAAAAATTAAAATGTCTACTTTTAATGTTAATTATCTGCCAAAATTTAAATTGGACCTTGTATATTTTATTTATCCGTTTAATTTTACGTTAAATTACGTTTTTAATAATGTGCCGCAAGTTAATTCTTTTGCCGTTAAATTACAATAATATCTCAATTTTTCCTCCAAGCTACATAATTTTGCATCGGGGAAACTACGAAAATCAAAATGTACTATTTTTATTAGTTAAACTATGTTAGATCTATTTACCCATCATTTTTAGTAGTCAATAATTAAGTCTTCTATTTAGTCTCAGCATGTCTCAGATTTGTTTATAACATTTAAACTTAAATGACCAGGCCTAGGTTGTCCATTTTATACCCATACTTGTATAAGCAGTGTTAGCGATTCTAATACTCTATCTAATGTTTATATTCCAGTTTATAAGAAATCGGTAAACTGGCCATTTTATTTTTATAAAAACGTGACAGTTGATTAATATATATAATATAAGCATTTTAAAATAATTTCGCTAATATTAATTTTAAGTTTAATTGTTTCTAGATGCTTACGATCGTTCAGCGTAAATGCAGCTTAAATCGCATACATTGAGAAAAGGTAGTAGGCTATGAAAAACAAAATAGCATAATACGACCATCATTATCTGATTATTGGCAGTTGTAGTATGCAATTGAAGCTACATTTACGTTGGATGATCGTAAGCAACCATCTAGAAACAATTAAACTTAAAATTAATATAAGCGAAAATTATTCTAAAATGCTTATATTAATCAACTGTCACGTTTTTATAAAAATAAAGTGGCCAGTTTACCTATTTCTATAAACTGGAATATTGAGATTTGAGTATTAGGATGCTTATACAGGTATGGGTATAAAATGGCCTGGTCATTTACGTTTAAATAATATAAACAAATCTGACACATGTTGAGACTAAATAAATACTTAGTTCTTGTCTACTAAAAATGATGGGTAAATAAATCTGACATAGTTTAACTAATAAAAATGGTAAATTTTGATTTAGTAAAACATTATTGGAAACGTAATTTAACGAGAAATTAAACGGATAAATAAAATATACAAGATCCAATTTAAATTTTGGCAGAAAATACACATTAAAAGTAGTAATTTTAATTTTTTTTCGAAAAGGCGTAATATTTTGAAAAAAACATAACAACATGCTTTCATGCTTTTTCTAACCTAAAAAGATTCGTTTTAATCATGTCACCTCATATATATATATATATATATATATATATATATATATATATATATATATATATATATATATATAGGGTTTAACCGGAAGGGACCTAAATTTCAATATATTAAAGGGAACCCTGTATTTTTTTTCACAGTTGTATTCTGTGCAAAATTCCCTTTACAATGATGTTTTAGAAGTTATATTTTCTTCCAAAAATGGCGGCACTAAAACCAGTTTTCTGAAAACGTTATATTCAAGACAGTGTCAAACTTCTGAGGTGACCTGATTAAAATGAATTTTTTAGGTTAGAAAAAGCATGAAAGCAAGTCACGTTTTTATAAAAATAAAATGGCCAGTTTACCATTTTCTATAAACTGGAATATAGACATTAGATAGAGTATTAGAATCGCTAACACTGCTTATACAAGTATGGGTATAAAATGGACAACCTAGGCCTGGTCATTTAAGTTTAAATGTTATAAACAAATCTGAGACATGTTGAGACATGTTGAGACTAAATAGGGTAAATAGATCTAACATAGTTTAACTAATAAAAATAGTACATTTTGATTTAGTAGTTTCCCCGATGCAAAATTATGTATATATATCTATATATATATATATATATATATATATATATATATATATATATATATAGATATATAAAAATATCCAGAAAATGTACAAATCAAAATAAATCGCAGTTTACACATTACGAAATAAAACCACATAAGACATCACATTTTAAAATATATGTATACAGATATATATATGCTACTTTCTACTTCCTCCTTCGATAGACTTGTGGAGATTTTGAACATACGCGGACCAGGTTTAAAATGCATTGTATAATTTAGTTTAATTTTGAATTATCATTTGCACTACTCGGATGATTTTATATTATTCAATAATATATATAAACTATTTAAATGTTAGAATAATAAGTCAGGTAATTTAGATTTATTGATAACAATTCCCAATATATGTAATACATGAGGCAGTAGCTAGAATCATGAAAACCTAAATAATAGATAAAACGGAAAATAAATGAGCGTGCTATGAGAGGATAATAATTCAAATGTTACGTGCCTGTGTCTCAGCTCAAAATTAGCTAAATAGTTGGCTGAAGTTCCCTTCCTCTGGCAAGAAATGTGAATTAATTATTATTTTGTGATTAATTAAATACCTAAAAGAAAGGTGAGACGCGAGCGTTATAAATGGGCAATCGTTTATTAGTTTACGCTGCCCGGGATCACGGCAACTGCTAATATTTTTTTTAGCTGAAATACAACACAACATTTTTAGATTTTGAGTACGAATAACTTATCTGTCCAGGTCATAGAGTTTTAAAGCGGGAAGAGGCAGCAAGTGCTATTTCACCAATAGAATTGTTTTCAACTAATATAGTACGTGAAACGACGTACAGAAAAATTCACGCCGGATACAGGAAAGTAAACAAATAATGATAATCGTTATAATGATGTACATATAAAAGGGTTATTTAAAATACTCGAAATTTTTATATTATTAAATTATGAATAGTTCTATCCGTTTTGGAAGAAAAACCCTCATTTTTTCATTCATTTTGTGAGTGTGTAAGGTCTTGTGTCCTGTGTAGTGTTTGCAAGCTCGAGCAAATGGCAAACGATTTTCGCTAAAAGGGTTTTCAATACAGAAACGAAACTTAAATGAATATATATTATTTTGTAGGAGAAAATAAAATACCCTATAATTGAAAACATATTGAATTGAAACTATGCACTACCCGAGGTATAAAATAGTCAAACTTTTTCAAAAACACATAAAACTCACAGAAACTTAGACAAGGCCGTCAAAAAGTTTGACAAAACAGTAAGTCGACCTAACCTCACAAATTCACGCTTGCTCCTGGCAAAAACAGCACTTTTACTTTCCTTCGCTAGAAAGTAGGTCATACAAAAAATACATTTTTAGTTTCTAAATATCTTTACATTTGAGGGTCGTTATATTCTAAAAAACATATTTTTTTTCAATACCCAACTCAATGTAAGAAAAAATTATAGAAAAGCTTATTTGACCAAAGTTTTCCAGATTACTGAAAAACATTTAAAATAAAGAAAATCGAAGCAAAACAAACGTACAGGAGGGTGTCTAGAAACCCTCTCCACAAATTTTAAGGAGTGAAGAAAAAAATATCCTATTAACTTGAATTCAAAAGTGCTACGTTACAGAAAAACTAAATAACTTTTACTTTTTTATGTTTTGGGGTTTTCTTGAAAAATGTTCGATTTTCGGAATATTTAAAAATTTTAAAAATCCTAAAATATTTAACATCCTAGATTTCCGTAACGTACATTTTGGAATCAATGTTCACAGGAAATTATTTTTTTTGTTGGAGAATTACCCCTTAATTTTTGCCGGGAGTGTTTCTGGACACCCGATATCGGATCCAATATGACCACTAATTTTTTTTTATTGACGTTTTTATTATGAAGGATTTTAGTTCAGTAAAAAAGAGTATGAGTTAGTTTTCAAGAACTAATTATGGTGGACAGAGGTAAAGCTGTCAACATAATGTTTTTGCTAATTTTACTGAAATTTAGAATACAATGATTTAAGGTCAGCTAAGGTGTGGCAGATTTAAATATGGAGGTCAAAACATACTTTTCTTCTTATTTTAATGAGGTTTCATATAAAAAATATATTATACTTTATATTTACGTAGAATTTTCTACCATTTAAAATGCTAAAAATGCCGCTACTATTCATTTATAAAGTAACAAACTTTTATAAAAAAATCCGAAAAATTAAGGATGGAAATTTCTACTGCATGAAGAGATACAAAGTAGGTTAAATTAGGAAAAAGTCAGTTCATCAGTTAAAATTAAATTCTAGAACGCATTGCAGGGTAATACGTACAAGGTTCCCAAAAACTTGCAAAATATTACTTTGTGAAACTGTGATTTTTTAAGATCGACTTTTTTGAGATATCCAGTTTAAGTATAACAAATAAACATGTAAACATTTTTTATTAAGTTTTTTTCCACAAGGTGTATAGTAAATCAGTGTCAAATATAGAGAGTTCTAATATTTAAGTTTATTTTTCTAAATAAAAACATATTGTGGAAAAAAAATTATAAAAGTGTTTCAGATTTTTATTCGTTATGTTTAGCCTGGCTATCCCGATTTAAAAAATGTATAGTTCCATAAAGGAGCATTTTGCATTTTTTTAGACACCTTGTATGTATTACCTTAATTTGTATCGCCATTATATTACATTTAACTGAAACTAACTTTCAACTTTCATCCAATTTAACCTACTTTGGGTTTCTCAGGGTTTCCAATGTCCCAATGCACTTTATCTTATTCTGGATATCCTGTATATAACTATAGTATATCTACATATAAGAAGCTGAACATGCAATTAAAATTATATATATATATATATATATATATATATATATATATATATATATATATATATATATATATATATATATATATATATATGAATTTTAACAGTTAGGCACGTTTCATTACTTGTACCACAAGTTTTATAAATTTAGAAATATTCTCTTATACCTTACGATTTCTAGCAACAAACAATAATAGGATTTTCTTAAAAACACATCAATCCTTTATTATTATGCATAGAAAATAAAATATGAAATTATTTGCAAAATAGCTATTTATTATATTTAGTATAGATTAAACAAAAATCTTTTTTGGCTTTTTCGCAACTGAATTAAAATATTTAAATTCAAATTGATTGAAGCAAATATTTAATAAAATTATATATCTCAACATGTAGATTAGTCTGTCTACAGAATGTTTCGATACATAATATAAACAATATTATTTAAGCAAGCATAAGAAATTATGTCATTTACCTTAAATTTTTATAGACACAGGAGTTGTATAAATACTTTCATCCTATCGTGACTCATCAGCCGATCGTAAGAGAGAAACATTAAATAATAGAAAAGAATTGATTTCAAAATTTTAAAATATGTCAGTTTGTTTGACATGTAACCTAGATATGAAAAAAATGATAGTTTGCAGCCATCTATAATGTTATTTTTAAATGTGTTCAGGTTATTTGTTGCGTTTAGATTGACAAACAAAAATTTTTTTTTGCTTTTTAGCAACTTAATAAAAATATTTAAATTTAAATTGATGTGAAGCAAATATTTAATAAATAAATCTACGCGTTGAGATAGGATCAAAGTATTTGTATAACTACATAAAAATTTAAGGTAAATGACATAATTTCTTATGCCTGCTTAAAAAATATTGTTTATATTATGTATCGAAACATTCCGTATACAGACTAGTCTACATGTTGAGATATGTAATTTTATTAAATATATGCTTCAATCAATTTAAAGTTAAATATTTTTATTCACTTGCGAAAAAGCCAAAACAGATTTTTGTTTGTCAATCTAAACGCAACAAATAATCTGAACACATTTAAAAATAACATTATAGATGGCTGCAAACTATCATTTTTTTCATATCTAGGTTACATGTCAAACAAACTGACACATTTAAAAAATTTTAAATCAATTTTTTTCTATTATTTAATGTTTTTCTCTTACGATCGGCGCCCTGATGAGTTCCGATAGGATGAAAGTATTTGTACAACTATGTGTCTATAAAAATTTAAGGTAAATGACATAATTTCTTATGCTTGCTTAAATAATATTGTTTATATTATGTATCGAAACATTCCGTAGACAGACTAGTCTACATGTTGAGATATGTAATTTTATCAAATATTTGCTTCAATCAATTTAAATTTAAATATTTTTATTCAGCTGCGAAAAAGCCAAAAAAGATTTTTGTTTATCACAAACTTGGCAACACTGAACTGTTAATGTTTAGCTTAGAGTGAAAAGGTAATTCAACAAGCGAATAAAATAATCATCGTTTTCAATATAACATCTGCTAATGCGAAATTATTGATTTTGATACAATCAAAACCATGATTAAATAAATTAGTCGGCTGTTAAATCATTTAATCAAAGCTGAAACTAATGAACTTAATGATTCAAAAATTTCCAAGTAAAAAATAATTGAGTCTTGAATATTTAATTAAAAATTTAAAAATTTAGGCAATACTTTAAATTTTTTATATAACTACTTATATGAATTGGTAAATCTGAAATCCACTGCCATTATAATATTCATGTTAATGAAGTCTTGCTTGGAATATTTATAACTGCATTCTGTAAAAACTATTTTTTCTTAAGTATTTCAGCTGTATTTTCTATGCAATTGCGGTACCTTCTTCTCTTTGCTAATGCCATTTTTATAACTTAATCTCTTATGTTACGTGTTTACATAATTACATGATCGTCAGTCAATCAGTCTTGCAGGTAACGGCGCTATTGCTATCTACTAGAAAATATATTGCAGTTCGGCTCAAAAATGTGACAACAGATTGGGGTTTGTTAATGTAAAAACACATTTGTTTTCAAGGCATAATCGAGGTATATTATTTTTACCATTTATTTTAAATACTTTCGATTTATTTTAGTCTGTCATCCTAACTCGTAAAGAATATGGGCTAACAATACCAACACAAACAATTAATAAAATGTTTTGTTCGGTATATGTTCTGCATTCTCAGTATAGAAATTGCACACAACAATTAGATGCGTATTTAGAAAACTATTTGCACAGATGCGGATAAATGTTGTGACATGTGAAAACAATATATGGATGCTTCGTAAATTGCCCTTTAGACAACGCAGAAAGAAACGCTTCTGTCGTCTACTACCAGTGGCGCAACTAGACATCGACTTTTGGGCTCAAGCCCTGACACTTATGAGATAATATTGATTTGAGGATAAAACCAATTTTAATGAAAGAATGACTTTTTGTGCATGATATTTTTTCCAAGTCAACAAAGCCATGAAAATTTTCATGTTAGGTTTATCTTATTCTTAACACTACCATGTATACAAAAAAATTAAATAAATTTACCTCTTTTTTATTTTAAATATGTATAATCGGAAAAAAATTAAGAGTCTGCGCCCATGAGTCAAAATAATACTTGAAAATTTTTTTTATAGCTTTCTTGCCTTGCTGCAAAATTTACTGTTATTATTGGCGCACTCATAGGAGGATTTGGGGCAACCCCTCCTCTGCTCTTAAATTTATTTGACTATCCTTGTATTGTTATCCATAATTTGAGTGAGATGCCAACATTTCAAATAATACAAAAGAATTCACAGCCAAATTTAGACCAATATTACGCTTCTTAAAGTTAATAAAAAGAATCGAAACACCCCATCTTTACAAAACGCTTTTCCCGGACATAGTTTTAGTTTTATAAATAAAATGAAATGTTTCCTTACATGTCGTCACTGTCTATCACGAAAGACGTCTTAACTTGGAGGCTGTGATAATTAATAATAGTAGGCTAAACATGTGCGTAACTATCTATCAAGGATCGAAGTTATCTAGTTTCAAGAGTTGTTTATTTTCTACATTCATAATTAAAGATGCATAATAACCTACAGTTTCCCAAACGAACAAACTGATATGATTTTAATTATGGAGAATGTCGTAGCCAAATTAAATCAGCAAAACGTCGATATCAAATGAATTTTCCTGATAAAGGACAACCAAGCTGTCAGGTATATGTTATTTTGAGTATAGTTGACAATTTAAATCCAAGTACCTATTCAGTAGCACATGATCTGAATATTTCGCAGAGCACAGTATCCCGAATTATTAGAAAACATAGATCATCCTTATCACCTCTGCCTGAATCAAGAACTCCATGGGGATGATTTCCAAAACAGGGCAAACGAGAGTTATTGAAAATAAACTATTTTTGAGAAATATTTTATACACCGACGAATCTTCTTTTAAAAGTAATGGAGCTGTGAATAGACACAACATGCACTATTACAGTACTTCAAATCCTTATTGGATGAGAGTTTGGTCTTTAAATGTATGGGGCGGAATTTTAGGATCGCAGGTTATTGACCACATTTTTTTGACGGCACTTTAACTCGGTGAAATTCACTTACATTTTTTAAGAAACGATTTGCCTACATACTTGGAAGAGGCCCCTCTACAGGTTCGACAAGTTATGTGGTACCATCATGACGGGGCACCTCCTCATTATTCCCACATTCTTCGCAGTTATTTGGATCAAATTTATCCAAACAAATGGATAGAAAGAAAAGGGTGTATAAACTGGCCGGCAAGATCACCTGATCTTACTCCAGGTGATTTTTTCTTTGGGGATATATCAAAGAACAAGTATAT
>JAUTXW010004613.1:600000-833374 GCA_030620095.1 Kuschelorhynchus macadamiae
TGCAAACCATTCATACTATGGTCGATATACTCAATGTTAAAATCTATGTTAAACCTAAAACCTAATATTGATATAAGCAAATATTAAGAAGTTGTAACTTTTGTCAAGAAAAAGAGTGTTGGTTTCACCCAAAAAAGTCTAAAACCCTCACACGAAACGATTTAGAGCAATTTGTGAGCGAAGCATCACGAATCTTAAGCACTATGGTCGATGGAAGACTACAAATGTTGCTGAAGATTATGTAGATCGGTTTTTACAAAACAAAAACAAAATGCATACCTCCCAAACCAGGCGACCACTTCCAAATCGCAGCCAACTGCAATTGACCTATAAAACCAGATAGAACCAATTGATCTTCAATCACCTCATGTCGAATATACACAAGGCATAAGTAATTCTGAAATGCCAAGAAATCTTTGCATACCAGTTAAAGACCAGTTAACTTCAACCATAAATTTAACGAATTCAAGTAACAGTTATTTTGCCATTAATATTGTTAATCATATTTAAAAATAATCTAAGTTTGAATTTTGAATTGTGTTTTCATTTGCGGTTTAATTTTCCTCTGCTGACCGACAGTCGCGTGCGATGACCCGCGCTAGTTGGGAAAATACCTATCTCAAAAGTAGTAATCTGAGTAAATTCATTGATTAATTACGAATGAAATAAGTAAAAAGTAGTCTTCGCTTTTTTAGCTTACTTCTCGAGTTCAAGAAAAATTTTACGAGCGTGTTAAAAATGACATTCTTCACACCCTTAGTGTGCAAAGAGTAAATCACTTTTCACATTGTGCTTTAAAGTGACATTTTTCACATTGAAAATAGTCGCTTTTCGCACGCTCGTAGAACAAATCTTGTACGATATTCGTGTGAAATTTGCATCTAAGCACTCATAGGCGTGCCCTAAAAACGCATTTTTCACACTAATATCATAAATATCTATTTTCAACATATGTGTGAATTAAGTAAATTTCTAGCCAAGTTAACACTGTATTTCTTTATCAGTTTATATGTGGTCATAGGAAAAAAATATTTAGTAAATCAGATTATATAAACATAGCGTTTCAACTTTTTTATTGTTTTAGGTAAGTAAGAATATGCAGGACTACACACTAAGAGACAAAATTTAGGTAAGTTATTATATTCCTAGCACTCCGACGGTGACTTGCGTTGGTCCAATCACGGATGACAATCCAAAGTGAGGTATTGCCACGCGCGGCTAGTACTTGAACCTTCCGGAAAGGAATTTGGTGTTGTAGCAATATATTAGTGACAGGAAATTAAGAGCCATTGTATATTTCCGTATTTAAAGAACGAAAACCGTTTTACACGCCCTGTAATAGAAGGCGTAAGGTCTCTAAGGCAGATTAAGGCGGGACTTAAGCTAGTCGCGGACCGTAGGTAAGAAATAAGTAGTCAGTAGTGAATAAAAAAGCGATACAAAATCATAAATTTTTTTATTTATTGATTATAATAGTATAATCAAACATATAAAAACAAATTACCAAAAACAGATAGAAATTCAAATGAAAATTAATGAGAGACTTGAGTTTGAAGCTGAGAAACAACGTGATCAATATTAGGGTTAATATCAGTTCTACAAAGGGGCAAATTGATTTCTAAATTAACATCTGTAAGCCAATTACGATTCTTATTTTTATTAATATTCTTGATTGAAAGAAGCTTCAAGTTCAGGTTGTTTAAGTGTCCTGTGATGTCTACCAGGAATGCCAAGTCACAAGGCCATGTTGGATTACAAATTTGCGGCAATATTTTCTCTTTCATTTCCGTAAAATCAGCTATTTATTTTCTAAGGTCATAAAATCTTTTTAGCGTTTAACATTTGCCTAGCTACCTTCCTTCGCAATAGTATGTTACATCATCGTGTTCTGAAGAGAGTTCATCCAAAAATGCTTTAAACTGGCGGTGGTTAAGACCCCGGGATCTAACGAAATTAATGGTACTTACTAACATATCCATAACGTTCTTCAGTCGAATGGATTTAGAGTACCAGTTTTGTTAGTACGTATACAATGCAGAATTATTAAATCACATTCTTGCACATTCATAGCGGTTGCTCTTTTCTTCAGAATTCCGATAAAACCTTTTCATAAACCGACCATTAAATGTGCTCCATTTGTGCACACTCCAACTAATTTACACCACTGCAAAGCACATTGCACAAAAGTACTTTGCACATCGGCAAAAATATCTTTCTCTCTCATTCAAGAAATCGAGAATGCTTGAAAACCAGCCAATCTATTAGTCAATGTTTTTTTGATATCACTAGCCAGCATATCTATATGTCGAACTACAGAACGTAGCGATAAACTTACTTTCTCAAACTCTGTCTTCTTTTTTGGGCACAAAAATTCAGCAACATTTACTAGGCACTCTTTATCAAACTCTTCCTCAGAAAATAACTTCGATGATTTCCATGTTTTGATACTAACTATAAAACTGGCTTTAACACCACTGTCTAGATTTGATCTTTGGGAATGGTACTTTCGTTGCTGTTTTTCTTAAATAGAAATAAGTTTTATAATTTTATCCTTTCTTAATTGGCCCGACGATAAAGTATATTGTATTCTTTTAAAACAGAAATTGTTTCATTGCACATCAAACACATAGGTTTGCCACTGTACATGATGAAAAAGTATTCATCAGTCCATTTTTTTTTTAAATTGACGACATTCTGTGTCCACTTTCCGCTTTTTTAGACCAGACATCTTGAGAGATTTTTTTTCTTTTGAGCTGAATTTGCTTGAATATTTCCCGCACCTTTTCTTATCAGTTGTTAAGAAGTAATGGAGTCGAACGCGCGCTGAGCGGTTTATATATTATCCGCAATAAACAACTAGAATACTCTCGAATCAAGAGTCTCGATCGTACGCGAATATGCCGAGTGCTCAGAGCCGACTGTTATTCATAACGCATTGCTCGGAGCGCTTCAAGGTCATTAAGCGGCTGTTTGTCTCTTTCCAACAATTATTTCAGACTCGCTCTGTTGCGTTCCACTGCGTATGCTTAATAAAGTTGTTTATCGACTTTAATCTTTATGATTTGAAGAATACGGTTTTAGCTTGGTTGACGGTAATTACAAATAAACTATGTTTGCTAAATTTTTAATTTTTTTTGCGCGTTATTTGAAATTTCTGAATCTCTCGCAGGCCGGAATGGAGCTGGTGGAGGGCCGGATATATGCTCTAAGCCAACGGTGTGTCACGGTACATTATTTTTAGGTTTCATGCCATAAATAAATAAACAGTGTGTCTATATTCACATAACAACTTTGAAATTAAAACTAACATGTTCGCTTCCTAATATAAACTAATTAACAATACATAATTATATAATGTTTATACCATAAGGTACCATGTAACTAATTGAAATTTGGCTTTTTACATGATTTTTTGTGAATAGATCTTGAATTGTGACTTATTTATTTAGACTGATTTTTGTAATGAAAATTTGTTTTCAAAAAAGGGTGTTACAGAGTTTGATATTTAAGTGGCGCAGCATGGATTGGTCAGTTAAGGGACCGGTCGTCTTAATTATTAAAAAACAATAAAAAATTCGGATATTTTTGAATATCATCGTGGTGTATAAAAAAATATCACTGTAAAATCAGTATCCAGCTAGGCGAAAGGGATAAGTAACCTACAGAGTAGAGTTCCTGAAGAAAATTCAGTGCTCTTGGATTATTTTTTATGCCTTATAGAGGCCCCGTAGTAAATCTAGTGGTTCATCTAATTCTGATTCTGACTCATCCCTCTTGAAACGTTCAAGACAAGTTAGATCGCGTTCGAGATCTCCCATTACAAAGAATTTTAAAGAAAATAAATTTTCTTAAGAGCTGAATTTTATCGAAAATAAAATGGCACCTCCAATATTAAAATCTGAATAGTTAAACAAGATGCCGGATTTTTGTGGTGAAGAGGAGTCTCTCTAGATTTTTAGAGACTTGCCAAAAATTAGTAACTACATTTTAAGATATGAGGCAATATGCCTCGGAATATTCGCAAAAACTTGGAACAAATCGATGTTATTGATTTTAATCACTTTGAATGTAGGTACTAAATTAGTTCTAAATTAAATCAATATTAGACAGGTTCGATATTTTAAAGGTTCTGAACACATGAATCCTAAAGAAAGTTCAGCTATTTTAAACCTAGTTTAAAAATTATTAAGGAAATCAAACATTTTATTAAGACTAAAGATAAATAACCGTGTACAGAAAATCGTACAGATACCCAGAAATGCACAAAGATGTGCATACGCAGCTTTAGGATTAGGTTAGACCAAAATAGCATAAGACCTTCTAACTCACCCTGGTCTTCACCGATTTGAGTAGTTCCAAAAAAAATAAATGCATTAGGGAACCGAAAATGGCGTTATATGGTATATTAGCGCAAATTGAAGGATAAAACGATAGTAGCCGCTACCAAATATTGCTAATTTACTCGATGAATTAGGCAGATGCCGATAAACATACAAAGACAGCATTCAATACTGAACGGGGTCATTATGAATATCTGCGTATGCCTTTTGGCTTAAGAAATGCACCAGCAATTTTCCAAAGGGTAATGGACAACATATTGAGATCTTCTGTTTGACCAGGTAAATGATATCATTGCCCGATAAACAACCAGATTAATTACAAAGCACTCCGTGAAGAAAATATCCTAGTCAATCAAAATTCAAGTTTTTGCCAAACTTACAATATCTGGAAATCACATAGATTTTTTTTTTAACCAAACTAGTACCTTGCAGTTTTTCCAATAGAGGAAAAAATCGAAGTCGAAGCGAAAAGTAAATAGGCATATATTCTTTAAAAAGCACTTTTATTATCAAAAAAGATGTTTGCAAAATGTCCCTTAAGGGTAAAGTAAATTTCATTCCAAAAGGCAAAGCAGGGAAAACCTTTAATTATCGAATTTATCCCGCAATTAAGAAAACAAAAATATGGTAAATAAAAAAACGAAATAGACCAAAAAAATAGGTATTAAGGTTCTACCTTCAAGTCCTATTATACCAATTGCCGATGAAGAACCAGTCAATTTTACATTCTCAACCTTTGGACAATCATCCTATATATTTCAGTTATAGTCACTATTATATACTTGGTGTTAAGATGGAAGAAAAGAAGAAACCCAGCCGTGGGGCAAAAAACAAAATCAGAAGCAGCAATGAGAATCAGCCTACTTTTAAGGGTAGGGTTATAAGACACCGTATCTGTGATATTATAATAACCTCACCTCCAATTTGCTTGTGAATTATATATTCCAGGTTTGATTTCTTGAACGATTAAGATTAACTTTTGTAATAAAAGTTTGTCTTTAAAAATGGCCGTTATAAACGTCAAACTTTTGATAAAAAAAAATAAGAGATGAATTTTAGTTCCAGTAAATCACAAACAAGAATTATTTAAAAAAATTGTTCAATAAAACGAAGATATATTATATTAAGTAAAGGGAGACAAATTGGTACAGAAGATTATTACTTAAAGAAATTTCTTAATGTTATAAACTAGCCAAATAAAAGCACTCATATTTTGTTATTACGATGCAAGCACTTATATGTCGTTCCTGTATTTTTAAAAAACAATATGAATCATGTTGAATTCGCAGGAACACAATAAGTTTAATAATGGCAATTAAAAATACATAAATTTAAATTCTAAATTTAACTATTACTGAAACATCAAAGTCAATAAATAATTTCAATCAAAAAATTATAAATGCAGAAAAACAAAGAATATTTTACGAACACAATTAATGATTTTATGATTCACGAAAAAAAAAATAGGAAACTGAGACTATATTTATAAATATTAATTAAACAATGTAGAATTTAATTACTAAATGAACATATAGAAAATGGTTCTGTGGTAGACACGTCTAATTGGTTAGAAAACATTCCTGATACACAAATTCCTGTAGATATAACTTAAGTATTAGATTTGGATGATAATTTTGCCCTACTAATAACAAATTACCAAGTTACCAGTAATAAAATATATCGCAAGTATTGAGTCAAAACTAGTATTGCTATAAATGCTAAACTTAATAATACAAAAGATAATATTTGTGCAGGGATCCTTAACGTTATTACTTATCATAAAGTAAAAATAGACAGAAAAAAAGCTTTACAGAACATTAAATCTGATTTACAACTAACAGTGTTAGGGCCACATAATCGTAATGAACATAGCTGATTACGATAAAAAGTAAATGATTTACTGCAAAAAAAATAAACACACATACAAAACATGGCATGATAAAGACCCTTTAAACATACAATAACTCTTTTATTAAAACACTGCTAAAAACGAATAAACAATCAGTAAGCAAAACAACTAACAATACATACCTCTATTGTTCCTAAAATATATAGCTTACCAAAATAGCACAAACTAAATGTTCCATTAAGGCCAATTTTTTCAATCATTCAATCTCCGTTTTACAAATTTATATTAAAATGTATGTCAAATCTAACAGGAAAAAATGAATACTTTATAAAATGCTCATTCAGTGTCAAACAATTCACTGACACCATGAAAATCCCAACTAATTATAAAATAATGTCTACAAATATTTTCAATACACTAATTAATGACATAATTAAAGTGGAATGGGATAATTTGAAATATCACACTACTATAACTTGCAACAAATTTATAAAAGCTAGAGATCTCATACTCTGTATTAATTACTTTTAATATAAAGACAGCTTTTACATGCAACTAGGCGGCTGTGTATGTGTTATGGGGTCCCCTATTTCATGAAACATAGCTCAGTTGGTAATGGAACATCTGGAGGAAACTGTACTTCCTACTAGTTCCAGTTTTATTTTTTATGAGATACTTGCATACTGGCAGGATCCCACGACAAAATCAATGACTTACAGAAAGCTTTTAATAGTTTCCATAACAAATTACAGTTTAGTATTAAAATAGAAGAACAAAATAAATTAAATGTCTTACATCTATCTGTAAATACAGTTATATTTTAACGGTAAACACACTTATTATTGTAAAAATATTTTGGCTTTAATTACTATTTGAGGAAGCCTTGAATCCAATGGCGAAACGACATATCTTTAATATAAAAACAACAAGAAATCACATACAAACAACTGGTTCAAGAAAAGGAAGATTTTTTTGGGATGGCCGCTAAAGCACAATAAAATTTAGTCAACCAAAGACACATGTTTTTGAATTAAGGTCTTCATAAGTAGTCACTATTTGAATGATGACTGCAGCTAGCGTCAAACTAAATACACAAAACCCGCATCAGAGTCACCAACAGGAGCAAAACCGATATTTGCCGTTACCGAGAAAACATCTGAAATTTCCGGGATCCTGCATTACCATGAAGCAGCAGAACATGGCCTGTAGCGAAATTCTCCATTAATGACATTAAATCAAATGTCGAAAAAAGATTAACGAGGCAAGAACTATTATAAAGTAAAAACATTTTTTTTGGAATGACCGCTAAAGCACAATCAAATTTTGTCAACCGTAGACTCGTGTTTCTGACTTAAGGTCTTCATCAGTACACTTAACTAGTACAGAGACGACAACAACTAACGCCAAACTAAACACACAATACCACCTAGAGTCAGTTACAGGGGCAAACCCGACATGGTTACCAAAAGAGCATAAGGAGTCTTCGCGGGACATATATATATATATATATATATATATATATATATATATATATATATATATATATATATGTAGGGTAAATGCTATAGTGATTGGCCTGTTAAGCCTATCTCGCGATATATTTATGAATTTAAATTTCTAGGAAGCATATAGAAATTTTCTGGTAAAATTTTTAGTTAAACTGAAGTCTACATTTTTTATTTTTAAATCCTATATTTCCTCAAATAACACCAAAGTATTTTTAAATTTTTAATTATATTTGTAATGAAGAAACACCAGTTATTGGCCATGATAGTATAGTTATTGGCCGACAAAAATACAGTTATTGGCCACCTGAAAAAAAAGTGAAATAATACCAAATTTATGAATATTTATAAATGTAATTGTATTCTCTAAAGGCCATATGAAGTAAAACTAGAAACAAATATACATACACAAGGCACAGCAACGTAAAAATAAACTAACATTTTATTGGGTACCTACAGATATTGAAACGCTAAAACTAAACAAAGCATTAAACATAAACTTTAGTTTCTTGCTTAATTCATACTTTTTTACTAATGAAGCTTAAAACACATAATAAGGAAGACAAAATAAACGAGCTCATGAAATCAGTTCGCAAGTGCCGCAAGTAAATGAATCAGATACACATTTTTTCTTAGCGCATTCTGCGTGATACGTTCTAACGCACGATTTGCATTTGATGCCTTCTTTTCTAACTGTAATATTGTAAGTGCAATCATAACACATTCCATTTGTTACAGTTTCATTTTTAAATGTAGTAATTGCACAATTAGGAATGAGCAATATGTTGGAAATAATTTTAATTTGGTTTTCACAATCATTATTGCCATCCTTAAACAAGATTCTCTTGGCCAGATTCACAGCTTGAGAAGAACTGGTCTGGATCTGCGATGTTTTTACTGCGGGCGATTTATTAGCGCTAGGAAGGTGAACTCTTACTCCTTTCTTTGCAATAACAGACTTAATATCTATGGTTTCAGTATGGGTAATATTTTCTGTTTCTAAATTAATTTTGTACGAACTCTTTAAGTTATTATTTTTTTTTGTTTTAGATTTATTTATTATTTTCAAATTTTTCTTTATTTTAATCTTGCTTTCTTTTATTTGTTTCTTTTCTAGTCTTTTCTTTTGCCGTTCCTTTTTAAATCGTTCTTCTTCCATCTTTTTTAATGCCTTCTGTTTTTCAATATTTTGTCGGTCTGATGACGTTAAAACAAAAGGAATTCTTTCAGAATTTTTCTTGCCTTTTCTTTCCGGTGTCATGGGCCAAAACAAATGTGATCCTAAAGATTCAGAAGCCCTTGCATCATTTACATTAATAGTATTAGTATTTTCTTCCGGTGCCGGTATTGCGTCCAAATGGTAATTTATTCCAGATGCCTCATTCTTGTCCATATTAGCATCCTCTTTTGTACTTGTTTCCATTTCATTACAATAGAAAGCACTGTCTTCTTTAATCGTCTTTACTTCTTCAGAGTCACAAAAAACTATTGGCACTTCACTTATATCAATACTGATATTGGCTAAATCGGTAGAAAACATTTCTTGATTTTGATTTTCATTTATTCCCTGCATTAAAATTTGAACGTCACCTTGCTCGTCAATGTCAATTATAGAGGAAGATTTGTCAATTATTTTTGGTTGATCGCCGTTTGCATCTCTTTTAGTTAGAAACTCTTGATAAATGTCTTTAAGAATTTTAAAATCATCAGTTTTGACTTCAATATTATCTACCATTTCCAGTTCTAGAAGCTTCTTAGGTCCGGTTAGAGATTTAAATTTCTCAAATGAAATAGTTATTTCCTTAATTTTGTCATTATTTGTATCAGGTGAGTAGTTTTTGTTAGATTTTCCGAGACACTTGGTATAGTCAATTGCAGTAGGATCCCATGGGTAGAGACCACATGCCCTAAAACCACTTTTGATCACTTCCGGTTTTAACATGTCAATTGCCTGTTTTAATACTGGTGCAAATTCAGCTTTTGATAAAGCCTTATTACCATTTTCGCGCTTAAATTTCAGAACAGACTTCGCCCAATGATATTTAAGAGGACGAAATGCTGCCACATCAGCTGGCTGCAATAATCTGGTAGCATTTGGGTATAACGCTATTAAAATTATCCCGGATTCTATACATAATTTACTTGTTTGTACGGTCAAATGTGTTTTGTGGCCATCTACGAAGAGAAGTACAGGAAGCTCGATTTCTTGTTTTATCAGGTATGGCTTAAAAACATTTGCTATGTATTCATAAAAATTTTTGTTGTCCATCCATCCGTTATCTGTTAGGCCAATGCCCCACTCCTTAGGTACCGATCTTAGTATATCATTGGGCAGGCGTTTATAAGGATATATTACCAGCGGTGGAGTAATATCTCCAGTTGCACCGAAGGTAAACATAACAGTTAAGTTTACTTTTGGGTTGTGCTCAACTTCGTATACATTTTTTGAACCTTTAACAGCCAAAACCTTTTTATTTTTGGGACATAAATGAAAAACAAGTTTCGTCGCCATTATATATCCTTTTAGGATCATTCAAAATATCCAGCAGACCTTTTTTATCTAGATACGAGCTTATACCATCAAACCATTTTTGGAGGTCCTTATCACTAATATTGGAACAAGCAGCAGTTACTCCTTCAGGCGTTCTCAAGGAAATATCCTGGTGACGTTTTAAATACCCTTTTATCCAACCACGGCCTGGCTTATTTTCCTTGAATGGATTTTGACGTGGAGCGTTGTTTAGGAATGACCTCACAGATTCTTGAATATCTTCTATTCGCACAGGAAATCCTCTATTTTGGCAGTGAATTATCCAATTTTTTAAAGTTGCTTCTTCTTCTGAGGAAAGATACGGATTTGGACCAAGCGTAGTCTTTTTATTAAAATTCGAACTGCTGCGAAAATAGAGAGTTGCCCTGGGTACACCGAAACGTTTGGCTGCATCTCGCTGACTAAGTCCATTTTTAATTGCATTTAGGGCTCGTTCGATATCATCTTCATGGTAATTTTTAATGTACTTGGCTTGCTTTACTGCCGGCTTTGGCATTTTGGAATAACTGAAAAAAATTGAAAAAAATAAGAAGTCTCAATCTTTTCTAAATCATGTCGGCTTAGCAAAACTTTAAATTATTATTAATATTATCTTTTGCCGATCCCAGCCTCCGTGCAGGCCTCCGACTACCTGCGGGTGGTCCGATGCCGGCGGTCTAATCTCAGTGCCTGCATCAAAAAACCATATGGTAAGCAAGCTACTGAGCCCAAGAATCGGGTGTCCTGAGCAGCCTTAACACACTGAGGATGACGGCCCTCTGCATGCTTCCAGCCAAGATGTTAGCCTTTGTACGGCATGCTGGTATGAGTTTTAATAAAAAGAGCAGCGTATGTCTAATTCCCTCTAACACCCCAATGACTAAAACAATCATTTTCACGCTGTGTATACTCTTGAAAACAGGGTGCAAATTATTATTAATATTATTATTATTATTATTATGATTTTTTTTCTAATTGCCGATCCCAGCTCCCGACCAGGTCTCTAACAAGCTGCGACTAGTCCGACGGTCTAATCTCAGTGTGTGCTCCATTATGATTATTATTATTATTACTATTATTACCGTAAAAGAAATTTTTTTTTTTCGAATTTTTAGAGAGAAGCAAGTAATGATATATAATTAGCTTAGCATAAAGTACTAATAACATTAAAATTTTGAGAAAAATCGTTACTACCGTTTTTGAGAAAATCGATTTTTTTATTCAAGTAAACTGACCTTAATTTAATTGGTAAAAAACAAAAACGTATAGGGGTATTTACAAAAAGAACGCTTAATACAAACTTTGAACAAAATCGATTCGTTGGTTTTAGCGGCGGGCACGCACACCAACAGACATTTTTAAAAACCAATTTTCTAGCGCCAGATGATGGTCTAAAATAAGTTTTCATTAAAATCTCGATTTCGATTTTTTTTCAAGAAAACATTACTTTCTATACTCGCCCGAAAGTAAAAATAACATTCGTAACAAATTTATTTTTTTTTATTGATCTAGTGATTGGCCACAATAGCATTATAATAATTGTCCACTGCCAATCATTATCACACCGAAACACATTACGATTTATTTATTGGCCCCATACGGCCAATTACTAAATATAGCCGAATTTTCTGTTCCAGTGGTTGGCCATGTTGAAATTAAATATAAACTATCAATATTTCCTAAATCTAATATCAAATTCACCTAAATAAATCATCCTAAGCCGTGCAGTCATAAAACGAATAGTGTTTATATGTAAATATCAATGAAAAACTTACCAATTCAACACTACTTTTTGCACTATTTTAACAAAATTTTACGCTTAACGGGATGCCTTCAGACACACACCACTTTAGTTGAGCGCCAAAACAGAAAAGACGTTGAGGTGAAGTTGAATTTTTGACATCCGACAGTAAACACGTTGCCAGATTTACCGTAATTTAGGATATTATTTTTGTTGCCAAGTTATTCTTGTTTTCTCTCAATATAAGGAATATGGCCAATCACTAATGCGTGGCCAATGACTGTAGCATTTACCCTATATACACCTCTTGGTCTAAGAAATAACTTAAAATGTGAATCGACACAAAATATATAGTCATAAGTAAAAAATATGGCTTCTGGCCGTCGCGCATTGCAAAAACGCAGAATTTTCTTCCTCTGTAATGGAACTAGTTTATACAAAAAACCTCGGGTTGGTTGAGTTCAATAATAATAGATTGACATTTATTTACTCCACCCTAGCATTTTATAAAAAGGATTATGTTAATAAAAGGAATATATTAAGAATATTGGTTAGAAACAGCAGCATATGTACAGATTCTAGCTTAGAGAAACAGTACATATGACACATACTTAGAACAAGCTTTACAAGAACATAATTTCGGAAGAGTGATTTTAAAGAATAATATAGTTAGCATAGAGCAAAAGTTAGAACAATTCCATTATCAAAACTTTAGTATTAAAAGGAACTTCTTAAACATTTTCATTAATCTGTCGAAACTTTTAAGTTTTGAAAGATTTTGTTAAAACATACTTTTCTATAAAAATTGAGCGAAACAACAGTAACTGAAACCTTTTACATTTCTTTTACGATATCATTTTATATTATTCTAGATACTTTCCGGTGTATGGCAATAACAAAAAAGTTATTGTCTTCAATAATTTTCAAATTATTTTAATGAGATTTCTATTATGATGTTTAAAAAAATTCGGTTATAAATAAACATTTATTTATTTAACTTACACCTTCGTTAATTGGCAAATTTTTAGAATTTGTTCCAACATTTAATACATTTTATTCCGTGACAAACAAATAGAAAAAGATGGCGCTACTTTACAACTAATTGTTTTAAATTAACCTACCCCTATATTTTCTAACCATTACATTAATATGAAATTTTACAAAGTATAAAGTAATTCCTAAATTAACTATCGATTCAATTCAGCTTGGTCCGTTGAACTTTCCAAAAGATTTGAATAGAATGAGTAGTGAACCGTCCTCGGTTTTTCGCCGATATTTGGAACATTAAGTTAATGGAATGGGAAATTGCTGCTTGTCTTACCACATTTGATTCCACCTGCTTGTCTTACCACATTTGACACAAAGTAAAATTTTATATATATATATATATATATATATATATATATATATATATATATATAAAATTTTACTTTGTGGAATCAAATGTGGTAAGACAAGCAGCAATTTCCCATTCCATTAACTTAATGTTCCAAATATCGGCGAAAAACCGAGGACGGTTCAAAATATAAGTATCTATTTTAAGGTAAATCCCATTTTTATTATCTTACACTGCCAGTATGCAAGTATCGTTTCGCCATTGGATTCAAGGCTTCCTCAAATAGTAATTAAAGCCAAAATATTTTTAAAATAATAATATTTCATATATATATATATATATATATATATATATATATATATATATATGAAATATACATATATAAATATATATATATATATATATATATAATATATATATATATATATATATATATATATATATATATATATATATATATATATATATATATATATATATATATATATATATATATATATATATATATATATATATATATATATATATATATATATATATATATATATATATATATATATATATATATATATATATATATATATACCTGTGTAAGAAATAACTTAAAATGTGAATCGACACAAAATATATAGTCAGCTTAACGGTAATTTTTTACTTTGTGGAATCCAATGTGATAAGACAAGCAGCAATTTGCCATTCCATTAACTTAATGTTCCAAATATCGGCGAAAAACTGAGGACGGTTCACCATTCATTCTATTAAAATCTTTTGGAAAGTTCAACGGACGAAGCTGAATTGAATCGATAGTTGATTTAGGAATTACTTTATACTTTGTAAAATTTCATATTAATGTAATGGTTAGAAAATATAGGGGTAGGTTATTTAAAACAATTAGCTGTAAAGTAGCGCCATCTTTTTCCATTTGTTTGTCAGGGAATAAAATGTATTAAATGTTGGAAAAAAATTCTAAACATTTGCCAATTAACGAAGGTGTAAGTTAAACAAATAAATGTTTATTTATAACCGAATTTTTTTAAACATCTTAATAGAAATCTCATTAAAATAATTTGAAAATTATTGAAGACAATATTTGTTTTGTTATTGCCATACACCGGAAAGTATCTAGAATAATGTAAAATGATATCGTAAAAGAAATGTAAAAGGTTTCAGTTACTGTTGTTTCGCTCAATTTTTATAGAAAAGTATGTTTTAACAAAGGCTTTCAAAACTTAAAAGTTTTGACAGATTAATGAAAATGTTTAAGAAGTTCCTTTTAATACCTTAAGTTTTAATAACGGAATTGTTCTAGCTTTTGCTCTATGCTAACTATATTATTCTTTAAAATCCCTCTTCCGAAATTATGTTCTTGTAAAACTTGTTCTAAGTATGTGTCATATGTACTGTTTCTCTATAGCTAGAATCTGCACATATGCTGCTGTTTCTAACAAATATTCTTAATATATTCCTTTTATTAACATAATCCTTTTTATAAAATGCTAGGGTGGAGTAAATAAATGTCAATCTATTATTATTGAACTCAACCAACCCGAGGTTTTTTGTATAAACTAGTTGATGGCATTACAGAGGAAGAAAATTCTGCGTTTTTGAAATGCGCGACGGCCAAAAGGCATATTTTTTACTTTTTTAAAAAATGACGTATTTGATCTAATTTAAAAAAAATCATAAATATAATGGCTTTTATTGGTCCGATTAGAATAAAAAACTAATATCAATAGCAATGTGCTTTCGAATGGTTTTATCATATGGTTAACAAATCACTTTAAAAATTTTTGATTACAACCTCTGCTAACAGGAAGACCATCCACACCGAATATTGTCTCAATCAGGAATCTAAAGATTCTGAGGCAACATACCATGGTGTTATTATATCTGCATATAATCGAGCCTTAATCTGATTAAATAACCAGAGGTCTTTGAATACGAGTATATTTAGATACTTAGATAAAATAAAGAATGACCTCGAGCAGACTGGTTATACCGACATATTGTGAAATATCATAATAAAAAATAATTCAAATTAAACGCCTCGACAATGAATTACCTCGCTCATTACTTACTTACATTAGTGTATTAGTGAAGAAAATGTGGTGGTCTAGAACCAATAAATTTTATTTGTTTATTTTTTAAATTATTTTCTTTGATTTCATTTAATTTTTCTTCTTTACTTAATTTTGTCTTACGTTTTATTTTTTTGGTTAAAAAATAAGGTAATAAAGAAATTTTCCCTCTCCGAGGAGGTACCACCTTTGCTTTCCTGGCTATGAATTAATTCCACCACTCCACCTGAACTGTAACGTTTGCGCCTACGTTCGTAGTAATCTAATCTGTAAAAGACTTCCAAATCTTAATCGAATAGATCCGATATCCTGTGGCTCAAACAAGCTTTTAGAACTTCCACTAAAATTATTTGTTATATCTATCGTTCGTTCTCCCTCAGTCAATTCTTTCAATGAGTTCTTCGACTTTCTTTCTGCTAAAGTGGATTTCCTAATCTCTTCCCGTAAAATTATTATCCTTGGAGACTTGAACGTTCATAGTAAAGAATAGTTGGATCTACTAAATTCGATCCCCAAAGTAGAGCAGTAGAGGCTTTTGCAATTACCCAATCTCTTACCAACCTCATCAGAGAACCTATCTACTTCCTATGCATTGTCAAACATAACGAAAACTCATTGGACCTCTTACTCACTACCCTCCCAGTGCTCTACCAGTTTTCCATTTCCACTCACCTTGAGTTCCTTTGGCCATGGTCTAAGTACAGCTTCCTGTCCAATACATACACTATTTGGTACTATATTTCCGCTTATTGGGGTGGGTTGCGGGATTTCTACTCTTTATTCCCTAGGATGGATGTTTGTTTTCCTTCCAACGATCCTTGGAAGTTTGTTCAAATATCTCGGATATAATCTAACTAGGTGTATAAACCTTTATGCCACATTTAACTAAGACCTAAAAATATCCCAAAAATATTTTGGTTTTCAAAATCCTGGGATAAGGGATAACAATTTTCTTAAAAACCCTTCTTCAGAAAAACAGCCTAAAAAAAAGCACGAAATCATTCCCTAATTGTCGGCGCCAAAAATAGGCAAAACTAGATAGACCAACTTAATAACTCAACTTCTAAATGTTTCTAAAGCAATAAGCACATTTAAAAAGTATAGTTCCGCTGTTTGAATTTTTGATTCTAGAAAGCAAAATAAAATATTTTTTTAAGAACCCAATTCGAAGCGAATACTTTTATTTTGTTCTTTGATCTCATTTCCGTTCTTCTCGTGTATTTTATGCTCCGCATAATAAGGGCGCATTTAAAATCTAAAAAGTGTTTTCCGTTCCTTTTGCAAGCAGTTCTAAAAGACGTTTGTCCATAAATCATTAATAAGAATCTAAAAAATGATCCAGATTTTTATGGGTTACCCCAAGCCTGAAATATGTTTTGACCCAGAAATACTGAATGGAAAAGTGTGAATTTAAATTTTAAGGGATCAGCAACCGACGGTCTTATTAAAAACGAGCCGTAATATTATAATCCTATAGAAACAATTATTCTTAAATTATATTTTGTAACAAAAAGTAGATCAATTTTAATTAGTATCTGATACTGAAACATGCTGCTTGAAAAATACACTAATATTATTTCTATGGTAGTCATATGAAAAAATATGTCTAAATAACATTTAGTGATTATTATAAAAAAAAAGATCATTAAATAGGACGAGGCGTATAATAATATATTATCAATTAATTATTAAAGATAAGCAGTCCAAAAATTTCTTAGGTAAGTTGGTCCACTTCACTTGTAAAAGATACTTAGTATATAAATCAAAAATTAACAAATTATAACAAACCCAGAGAAACAGAGAAAGAGGGGTGACAGAAAGAGGGGAGAGAGAGAGAGAAATAATACTTACAAATAAATAATTACAATAGGAATTATTAAAGGTGACAGTGCTCTAATAATAATAGTTTTTTAAGTTCTACTTTTAAACAATGTTTTGACAGATTTCTTGTCATGGTATAAAGTTGCCCTTCCTTGAGCATACACTTTGCTTTTTATAGGATGCCACACTAAAATTTGTAGCCTTATGTGGGAATATATCATACATATTACCTCTCAAATCAACGCTGTTAAGTTTCCTTCTATTTCTATTTTCATTCTCAAACACATTTTTAATTATGCACATAAAATATCTATGTTTAAAACATATTTCCAGATGACCTTGATAATTATATATTGTGGTCAGATTTTTTGTTATTAGTATATTATTAGATATTATTAGGTTATAAATTTAAAACAAGGAATCAAAACTCATTGTAATTTGATTTCAAGCACCACAGGCAAAAACTTAAAGGACACTGACACACGATATTAAATAAAAGAAAATATTAAGGCCTCTATGAGTCTGAGCTTAATGTTTTTATGAAAAGTGTGCATGTAGGCAATTTTATTATTATTAATTACAAAGTCCATTCTCCAGTAATATGAACCAGTACGAAGGTATTTTCCCGTAAACTACTCTAGATTCGGCTATTACAGTAGTGAGTTCAGTGACAACCCTTAGCAGAGCAGTACAAGTACTAAAATCAGCTCTAAAACCAGATTGAGTTTTGAGGTAATAATCCTTTGTCATTTACATATTCAAAAATCATTTTAAAAGCAATATTTTCAAAGACTCTTGACATGATGGACCCAAATTTGTATTTTCGTTTCACGTGTTAAACACATTCATGATCAAACTGTGGAAACAATTTTACACAAAAACAACTTATTTCAAAGCTGTTTTTGATTTTCTTAAAAAAGTTTTATTTTTAAATCTGTTAGAACTAAAGAAACTAGGTTATTTCTGCTTTAGTCTGGAAAAGTTTAGCATTTTGTTATGACGAAAGTACACAAAGTTGTATAACAAACTTCCGAATGATTGCTGTTGTTGACAGTAAATGCTAAATTTAATGGGAAAAGTCTCATAAATAATTGAGGGCTACTAAAGCCTACGGCCGTATATTTAGAGAAGCTGTAAACTCCGTTGAAAAGGGTCTCGTCTGTCTGACAGTTTTGGTGCCCCAGAAGGATTCACTGGTTCAGATTAAAAATAAAAATTTAATGTATCTGGTGAAAAACAATTAGAGCCTGTTAAAGAAAATTAAATGAATACATGAAAACAGAACATCTTTTCCGCATGAAAGTACGTATGGTCAGTATGTCAAAATTAGTAGCGGTAAAAAAGCAAATTTGCTGTACTGAGTAAAACCAAAGTAAGTTTTGTAATAAAGGATACGTGCTTATTTTGCACTATATATGTTTGATCAATTTGGTTTCCTTGCAGGTAATAGAATATGTAGTGTTTTAAATTTTCGGTAAAACCGGTATTAGGAATTTTCATGTTTTTTATTATAAGGCATATTTTTTTACTTCGAAGACAGGCCAAATACTTAGGTCTAACATACCCGTATTTATATCGTGGTTGCCTTTATAACTCCCTAATATATTTAAGGAAGGCCTGTCTACTCTAGTTTGGCTAGTCTATCTTCCCACCTAGTTTATTTTACGTGGTTTTCTATACGCATCTTACTATTCAGACATCGAGCAGTACATAACTAATAATTAATATCGAACTTTCAAAATTTCACTACTGGTTCTGCACTATGTTTGCTAGTATAATTCATGCTTTGCAAACAAATTAACACACACACACACACCTTTTATTAGAATCAAAATAGTGTAAGATAATAAAAATGGGATTTACCTTAAAAGAGATACTTATATTTTTATATAAACTTTTAATATAAATCAAAACTTTACATAAATATGCGCAAAAACAAATACACAAAAATCTATAGTTAAAGAATAAATATAGCTTTAACAATTTATTTCTATCTCTATTCAAAGTGGGAACATACGTTTCTTAAAAAAAATAGGGCATGGGAAGCTCTAAGATAGGAAGGTAATGAGCTGTACACAATTAGACTAGTATGAAATAACGATTTCTGAGTTTTGAGTTTTTTGAAATCTAGGAACGTAGATATTGTTGGTAGTTCTAGTATTATAATTATATAAATCATTTACAAAAGTCATCCTATTTCACATATAATTAGCAACATATTGTTCAATGTTTTATAAATAAGACATATTTTGAGATATACCGGCCGTTGTTTTACACTCATAAAGTTTAGTCCGTCCAACATTGTTTTTATAGGTGTGTATCTGTTCATCCTTAATATGCCTCTTATAGCTCTGTTCTGTAGTTTTTAAAGTATTGCTTCATAATCTTCATTGATATAGTATTACAATAGTGTGTGGCAATGTTGAAAATGTTTGCTCATATAGACTTATACACAGCAGTTCTAAATATTAAAGAAAGATATTTCCACTTATTTTATTTACATAGATTATTATACTGATATTTACTGAACATGTAAATTTTAGCCTCTTATCAATAAGTATACCTAATTCCTTAATTTCAGAAACCATTTTTAACTTTTCATTAATGAACAAAACAACATTGCTTTAGTTTCTTTTAACAAAACAAATATCCCTCGTAAAGTGAAGTATTGTAATTGTGAAAAAAATGTTTCAGATCTTTACGTTTCAGGATCCCTAGATGATGAAAAACATGTTTTCTCAAGTCGATCTGTCTGCCTATTTGTCAGTCTGTCAGTTCGCGGCATAACTTAAAAACTACTTATCGGATTGACTTCAAGTTTTGTTCAGACATTAAGGGTCATATAAAAATGACCTGGTAATAATTTGGTAAAAATCTCATTATTTAAAGAATCAACCTGAAAAACTCCTTATTAGATTAATTTCAAATTTTCTTAAAGCGTTAAGTGTGATATAGAGATAAACTCATAAAGTTGTGGTACGAAATTAAGATTGCGGAACAAATTGGCGGCCAAATAAAATTTTAATAAAACAATATAAAAGAATTCTTATTCAAATGACTTTAAATTTTGAAGAAAAATTAAATGTGATATGGAGATAAACTGGTACGAATTCAATATGACGGAACCAAATTGTAGTATGTATCAATGTAAAAACAATTTATTCAATTAATTTTAAATTATACACAAACATCAAATGTGGCATAGGTACAAAACTGATAAAATATTGGTATGAATCCAGTATTGTGGAACAAACCTGCGCCCAATTTTACCGAACCAAATTGGGTCACACATCACTCTTCCTAATTAAAAGAAATATTCATAACAAAGGAAGTTCCGAGTAAAGGAAACGTACCGATTTTTTTTATTATGCAATCATTGATCGACCTTAGTTACTATATTTTGCAATTTAATTCATGTCTGCCCATGCACTGATATCACTGTATCATTAGCGAATATATTGATTATAACATCATCGTCTATGCAATTAACAATATCATTTATATAAACAATAAACAGTGAATCACCCAATACCGCACCCTATGGGGAACCATACTGAACTTTCTTGACTATAGATAAAATATTATCTATTTTAGTCCTTTGAGATATTCCTTCCAAGTAATTAATAAATCACCATTTGCTTTTCTAACAATATCAAACTTCTCAAAACGAAGTTTTTTTGTTAGAACTACTATGATAAATCTATTTTAAATTGATCTTATTTTTTTTCTATTTTGTAACCACTAGTTCAATAGCTGATTCATATGAATGGTGTTCTCGAAAACCAAACTGATTCTCTATCAAAATATTGTTTCTGTTTAAGTGGTCAACTAATCTCTTTTTTATACAAAGTTCAAGAGTTTTCTTCTATAATAGAAACATATCTACTGGACGAAATTCATTATATTGCTCCGTGTTTTGAATTTGTACAGGATCAACTATAGAAAATTTAAGGGTATGTAGTCCATGGTCCAAATTGAATTATCTTATTTTAAATACATTTTTTCTACTATCCTTTTCCTAATATCGTTCTCGTTGTTCCACCTATAAAGTGTTCTTTTTTCTTTACAGATACTTATATTATTTTGCTATATACAGGGTGGCTCATGTAGAAATTCCACCCCCCTGCCTCTTACCACCGTTATTTTTGTCAAATATCGCAATACGCTTTTTTTATTTAAAAACTTTGCCTAATTACTTTCTAGAGGTGCTGCTACATTTAATCTAATCTGCTTGCAAAGTGTTTTTTCAAAGTTTCCGAAAATTGAAATTTAAGGTTTAAGGTTACTTCATAAATGAAGTGGTATGGGATTCATTCTATCAGAATGTCAAACATTAAAAAAAAAAACATTTTTATAACCGAGATTATTTTGCATACAAAAATTTTAATTATGCCCTCGTAGTAAGTGTAGATGTAAATTACCTCAGTTATAAAAATATTTTTTTCAATATATATATATATATATATATATATATATATATATATATATTTGCGTATTCAAATACTGAATTTCAATTATTAAATGTCACCAAAATTAAATCAAATAATGACAATAGAAATGCGTTGCCTTTAAATATAGGTCAAAACAATAATTATTGCATTTTTTATTTTTGCAAGTGCGAAAATTAGGCAAGTAGAGTAGCGCAATTGATAGTACCATATTATGAATAGAGAAATTACCTGAAGCTTCCCTCGTTATGAACTTTTCCATTTATTAGGAATAGTGAGATATGACCCAATTTAGTTCAGTACCTACATAGTCATTTAGTAACACATATATACTATCTTTTCAAACATTTTTATTTGGCGTCATTTTGTTCTTTCACATTGGATTCCTACCAATATTTTACCAGTTTTTACCTATGCTAAACTTGAATTTGGGGCATAATTTAAAATAAGTTCAATAAGTAGTTTTTACATTGACACACACCTCCATTTTGTTACGTCATGTTGAATTCGTACCATATCACATTTAATTAGACAATTTAATAAGATTTTTTTAAAGAATTATGTGGTCGTTAATTTGTTCCGCCATTTTGAATTCGTATCACTACTTTATCAGTTTATTTTATTTTTAGTAATATTTTTTTAACGTTTCACTAGGCCGCCATTTTGTTGTGATATATCGGATTTTTACCAAAATATTATCAGGTTATCCCCATATGACCCTCAATTTTTAACTAAAATTTGAAATTACTCTGATTAGTACTTCTTTAGTTATGCCTCGAACTAACAGACGGATAGACGGACCGACGGTGTTGATAAAGATGTTTTTGAATATTTACCTAGGGACGCCAAAACCCGAAAATATGTAAAACCTGAGAGCCACTGATGGCCTAATGGCCACCATTTTATTCTGCCATCTCGGATTCGTACCAAAATTTAACCAGTTGACTCCTACATAATAATAGATTTTTCCGTAAAGTATGAGATACATCGAATAGGTAGTTTTTTAGTACCAGTTTTTTTAACATTTCACTAGGCCGTTGTTTCGTCTTATTGAATTTTTACCAAAATGTTATCAGATCATCCCCATGTAAGCCTTAATTTTTGGCAAAAATTTGAAGTTAATAGGGTAAGTAGTTTTATAGCTATACCACGAACAGACAGACCGACAAAATTAAGAAAACATATTTTTTGGAATCTAGAGACCCTGAAACATAAAGATTTGAAAAATCCTAGGTGGTAATTTTTTCACGATTACAATACTTCCTTTTACGAAAGAAGTAAACATTTTTTGGCCGCCATTCTGTTCCGCTATCTTGAATTTGTACCACATTACCATTTTCTCTATATGTCACACTTAATGCATGTACAAAATTTGAAATTAATCTGATAAGTAGTTTCCTTCATGCCAATTTTTTAAATATTTTATTAGGCCGCCATTTTGCTTTGCTTTTTTATATTCATACCAAAATATTACCAATTCATTCCTATGTAAAACTTGATTTTTGTGCAAAATTTGAAGAAATTGGATAAGTGGTTTTTTAATAATACATTTTTTTACGTTTCAATAGGCCGCCTTCTTGTTCCGGCATATTGGATTTTTACCAAAATATTACCAGGTCATTCCCATATGATCCTTAATTGTTGACTAAAAGTTTAAGTCAATCTGAGTGTTTTTAAGCTATGCTGCGGACTGACACACAGACATTCAAACCAACAGACGGACCGACGGAATTGATAAAACACAAAGGACGTTAAAATTTGAAAATTTGTAAAAGCTGAGAGTGAGATTTTTTCACGATTACAAATATTTTATTTGGCTGCCATTTTGAAATAGTACAACAGTTTTACTTGTTCATCTCTATACTACAATTAGTTATGGCACAAAATTTGAAATCAGTGCCTTGCGTAATTTTTTCAGGCTAAATTTTTAAATATTTTATTAAGCCGCCATTTTGTTCCGCCATCTTGGATTGGTACCAAAATTTTACCAGTGGATTCCTACATAATACTTGATTCCTGTGCAAAATTTGAGATAAATTGGATAAGTAGTTTTTTAGTAGTAATTTTTTTAACATTTCACTAAGCCGCCATTTTGTTTTGCCGTATTGGATTTTTACCAAAATGTTACCAGGTCATACCCATATAACCCTTAATTTTTTTTTGCAAAATTTGTAGTCAATCGGGTAAGTAGTTTTTTTTGCTATGCCACCAACAGACAGACAGACCAACAGACCGACGGACAGACAGACAGGCCGACGTAATTGAAAAAACAATATTTTTAGGCATCTAGGGACCCTGAAACGTAAAGATCTGAAAAAATCTCGAAGGGTGATTTTTTCACGATTGCAATACCTACTTCCATTTTACTAGGGAAGTAAAAAACAAATTGTTCATATAATCAAAAACAAAAGAAGCTAAAGAGAAATCTAATCCAAAAAAATATTTAGTTCCAACAGGTAAAAACCATAGTTTCATCAGCGGTCGGGTAAGAGTGATTTCGTTAAAAAATGAACAAGGGTACAGGGATCAGCGCGTTAATATCCTCAGTGTCAGAACTTACAGGGATTACAGGTCGAGAATCCAAAACTGATTCGATCAATAATATTAAAAGGGAATAAAAATCTTCACAACTTGCTCACCTATGACGCTTTAAATCGCGTGTTTTTTTTAGTATTCTTTCAAGAATCTGCAGGATCTGATGAAAAACTAAGACCATTAAACCCTACAGTTTAATGTTTTTCGGTAGTAAACCGCGCGAGGCTATATCGTCAGGGTTGAGAGTTGCACACGGTGCCAAAACGGAGACGAAATACGTTGATTTCGCTCCTGAACATAGGAGACACGACTAGACACAAGCATTCTCCAGAGGGTCGGAGGCGACTTGATCCAATACAAAACAATATCGAAATCGGTAAAAGCGTAAATTCCACCAACGGACATATAATTGCAGAAGTTATCTAAAACAAAAAACGTCAATTTTGCTAGCAAAACAGCCGCATAGAGTTCGAGACGCGAAATTGCTATTTTAAAAAGTAGAACAACTTTGGTTTTTGAACAAAGGAAATTAATATAAATGATATTATTACATACCCCTCGTATATAAATAGCTGTAGCATATCCGCTCTCGGAAGCATCGCAAAAACAGTGAATCTCATAAAAATATTATTAATTTTCAAAATTTGGTCTCAGAACATTTAAGTTGCTTAAAATTGCCAACTCATTTTATACCCAAGCACGAAAAATATCAGGAGACTCGTCCCAATCTAACCCACATAACTACAACCCCTGTATTAAACTTTTGGTATTGAACATAACCGAAACCAATATGCCTAGCGAATTATAAAATCCTGCTAACTCTGACAAGAGGTTGCATTTTATACAAGGGCGATCAACAAAATTGAGTGAAAATAAGAAACAATTCCTAGCAGAATTTTATTGTAACCGCTAGAACCTTTACAACCGAGTTTGCGGATTCGAAATTAAATGAGGGATAATGAGTTGATAATAATCAGGGTTAAGATGATTAAGTAATGATGGCTCGTTGCATGACAACTTGCATATAGGAGTGTGAGTGGGAGTGCGATCGCAATTAGGGTGTGATTGCGAATGGAAGTCCAAGTAAAATTGTGAGTGCGTGTGCTAATGCGAGTACGAAATAAAGTGCGGGAACGAACGCAATTGCGAAAGTTAATGCAAGTAAATCTGCGATGCGAGTTGAAGTGCGAGGGCAAGTAGGAAGTGAGAGCTAAAGTTGAAAGACGATGTGAATTAAAGTTCGAGGGCGAGTAGGAAGTGCGATTGGACGTGCGACAAGAAGTACGCGTAGGAAAGTGAAGGCGAATGGGAGTGGGAGTACGATTAATTTCCGATGTGTTACGAAATAATGCGATTGTTTGCGTGGTATTTGGCAAAATTAATATTCCCATTAAAATATACTCAAAAATAGGGTTTAACGCATCAGGTTCATTTGATGTTCCCAAAATACGGCCATTTAAATAAATTTTTTAAAATAAGTCATGCCATGTTGATTCTTAGTCGTCCACTGAAGACTAAAGTGTTAGTAGAGCTATTAAGAAAGGAACGGAACCGTTCTTTAGAATAACTGACATGGCGCAGCTGCGTTGAATCTGCTTGTTAATTGTTTACTCGGTTCACTGACACTCGCTACTCCCCAGGCTCTGTGGTTCTCCTAGAATGATGTAAATAAGGACTCGCAGTTAAAGTTGGTTAATCTGGTTTGAAATATAAAGCGCAACCGGAAACAGCCATTATTATTTTCTATGTATTTAGGTATTTGCTATTGATTTTGTTGTTTTCAAAAACATGTATATTGTTAACTTATTTCATTATACATAAAAAAATGAGATCATCAGATCAAACAAAATCATTTGAAAATAGAAGAAAAAACAACTCTAGCATTACAGTATTTACACTACTACACCAACTAAAACATAAAATATAAAAATCAGAAATAGAAAAAAAAAAAACGGATTTAACAAATAGTTATCTATAACAATTTAGTGTTTATATTTAAAAATAAAAGCTGCTGATCTTTTATTTTGAAATATCAACACTAAATTGCCAGTATTTTAAGCATAACGGTATGATATTCCAAAACCGATAGCTGCTAATTAACAAATAATTAAATAAAATAAATCAGTGTGTAATCACGTAAAAATAAGAAAAATCGATCAGAATCGCTCATTCACAAACATTGTCAATGACAAATTTACATATACATTATTTAATACATTTTAAATAGATTTGTGAAAATAAAATCATTAAGCCTAAAAAATTGGAAAAATGGGGTACAAATGTAGTAGCTGAAATTTAAAATTTGAGCAGAGAAGAGAGAAGTGAACACTTATTTATATGTAATTCATGCACTTATACTACAATCTAATCAAAAGAGTTGAAGAACAGGTGAACAGGTTTACGGAATAAGTTTTCGGATAAGAACCGAACTGTCCAAACTAGTTCAGCAATTTTACCTGTTCTTTCACAACCAAAGTATTAGTGACTGTGGATCTTCCTTTCATACCTCCACCTAGGGCCGAAGTTTATACCTGACGGTCGTTTGTCATTATTTATATTTTGTAGATGTTGCCTATTAGGTCGCAAATGTTAATTAAATCGCAGTCACGTAGCAAATAGAAATGGTACGGTATAGAAAAAAAGTCTATCCTACTCTTAATATTTGTATTACGTTTAATGGTATTTTAACATATTTTTTAGGTTCACATATCAAAATCATGACGGTATCAACATTTTTGTATTACAAGCCCAGTCTTGTGATTATCATCTCCACTTAATTTTTTTTCAGCAGGTGACGATTGGGTTATATTTTGTCAGTGCACAAAATATTCACAATCTTAAAATTAATTGACATTTTACATACAAGAACATTACATTATACTAGACCTTTTCCACACACTGTAGGCAATTTTTCCCCGCAATATACTAACATACAAACTCAGAATATTATGCCCTGAAGATCTACTTCTCTCGTGGTTTAAGGGCTATTTGTCCCAGTGAATGCAGATAATTATGATAGGTAATTTTTACTCATATCAGATTGGAAATCCCCCTGAATTACCATAAAGTTTCCAGATGGGTCTAATATTCTTTAATGTATATATAAATGATATCCAAAAAGCATAAGAAACGTGAATTGGTTGTTTGCTGACTAACTTAAATTATCTTGTTAAATAAATAACCCCAGAGACTTCAGTAGGATCTGTATGGCTTAGTGCAGTGATGTCAAAGGAACGGAATGTCACTGAACCTTTCCAAATGTGTGACGTCTGTATACTGGTGTGGAAATCCAATAAAAATTCTCTAGTAAAAGATTTGGGAATAAAAGTAGGCGCCTTCCTAAATTTTATCTAGCACATATCAAACATTGTTAGTAAGGCATTTTGGATAAATTTATGGAAATGTACTTCCGATTTACATAGTATGGCAGCGCTGAAACTGATTTACTGGGCCCTTGTTTGACTTCATTGGGAGTACTCCACATGTGTCTGGTATCCGCTCTAGAATGTCCATATAACTGCATTTGAACGAGCTTAACAGACATTTAAACTCAATATTACAGATCATTCTGATGAAGAAATGCTGTTCCAACAAAACGTGTTAGCGATATTAGTGCATCACTAAAGGAGAGATCTTTTGAGGTTTTATAACATTCTTCATAATAAAGTATCTGTCCCTGAGATATTAAATAATAAAAAAAACCCATCCGGGCTGGCATTATAGTTTGGAAATTTTGGGTCTGGGTAATTAGTTCGAAAACAAAAAGTTTGAAAGTAATATTTTCGAAATACATATTCAGTTCGAAAGACAAAAAGTTCGAATTAGAGAAAAGTCGAAAACTAACAGTTACATGAGTTCGAACGGTAACAAATGCGAAACCAAGAAGTTCAACAAAAAAAAAGGATAAGGTAAAAGTAAGTTCGATTAAAAAACATTCGAATAATAACCAGTTCGATCGACACTAAATTAGAATTTATATATTTAACTTTCCTATTATGTAAAATTACCCTTGGTGGAATGCTTTTTATTATTGAGGAGTAAAAAACATTGTTTGAAATATAATTAATATTTGAACAGTTACCTTGGGTTGTGGCTGTGGAAAAGTCGAGAAATTAAGAAAATTAACAGGTATTAACTTTTACATTAAACAACGGTTTTATCGCGGTACCTGTCTATTTAATTAAGTCGGAAAATTAACTTTATATCCCTACATCTAAATACACCCCTAAAAATATTTTAAAAATTAAAATCATAACGATGACAAAACCAGTTTTCCGTAGAACTAAAAGCAGTAAATAATCAAAATCAACATAAAAACACCAATACCTAATTAACCAAAATCTCCAAGTGTTTACTGGCAACTTTTCATGACAGCGAATATTCTTATAAATACTTTTTCAATTATCGTTAGTAAACATTGACAGGTTTTCGAACATTTGTCTTCGGTCTTATAATCAATCACACTTATGGTAATTTAAACGTTTTTTTTTTTAATTAATAGTTGATAAAAAAGTAAATCATTCAAATACAAACATTTTATTGTATCTCAATGATTTACTTTTTTTATTATTGTTATTATTTACAATTATTGTACTTTCGATATTTTATAAATGGAATTGGGCAGTTTGCTGCTCGTTGATAAATGAATAAATAAAAATGAGATTTAGATGCACCCTTAAAAACAAGAGACATCTACAAAGTGCATAAATAGCGAAATACGTGAGTGCGATAGTAATCTAAAGACTATTTATCACAAATGGCAACTATCTGAAAAAATATACGTCAAATAAAAACTAAATATATTATATACAATACTCCCGACGGCAACGTTGCAAACAAAAAAGTTGCCTTATGCTAAATTCTTTCCACATTATATTAAAACTCTCACTTTAGTGTGCGGGAACGGAAAGTAGTACATTCTATTTCGTTTTGTCTGCTATAAAGAGTGAATTTTTTGTTATAAGTGAATACTAAGTTTTTGTAGTTCTGGAACATTCATGCTACGAATTAAATTTAAACCCGTTCATAAATTTCATTTTTTAAGAATGCTAATCAGTTCAGTTTCTTATTTATTTGAATTAAAAAGGTGATATATGTGTTTAGTGTGTTTTGATTAGACTCGTCACGCTTCTTGAATACGTGCTTAACATACCGCATCAAAATTGTGGTTTATACCCAAGGCTGATACCAAAATAAGATGACGGGCTTACATTTATTTGTCGAGTTTGTGTGGTTTCATTCCTGAAGCTAAACCTAGTTTGGGCTTCACTGCTTACCGCAAAGGCCTAAACTTTCCCTGAAGGTATACGTAATATGTCGTTATGGCATGCCATATTAATTATCTTTACATACATTCTGGGTTATCGACCTTTTGAAAAATTAAGAATACTTAACAGAATTTCCGGTATTTTTTGTATACTTAAATAAGAATAATACTCGGCAACTACTTTAGAGAAGTAAAAAATAAGTTATGTGACTCAGTACCCCTGTTCAAGTGGAATAATTCATGCAAATGAAAAAATATAAGTTTGAGTTTCTCAGGGTAGGATAGCGATATAAAGACCCTTATACTCGATATAATATTCTTTTGAAACCACTTCCGGTTTAGTATTTCAATTATTATTTTTTAATAGTAACTCCTATATTTTTCATTATTGGCAAACTACGTGAAATGTACCTAATAATAAGTTATAATTTAAACGTTTAGTTCTGAAACCCAATTTGTACTTTAAAAATGAAAGTTATTTAGTTCAAAAGTGCTTAAAATATAGGTATTATATATATTTATGCAGAGTGTAATAGAAATAGAGGAGGCGCATTAGAATTTTACGGTGGGCCATATCCAAACAGAGCCCAGCCAACCGTAATGTTTTTTGCCCGCTTAGCATTCAGCTTAGCTTCAAGTGAGTTTTTTATTTAAAAGCAAGGTGCTTTTTAAGCCCGACAAATAAGGAGAAATCGTTGCCATCTTTTGGGAGAGTTCACTTAATAAAAGCAACATTTCAGGTTCTTCCATAAAGCAAATTTTAAAAACTGCCAAATTTAAATCTTTAAAACGCACCTTTGTCAAAGACTAGCTCCAGTATATTATAAAAGATGACTTAAATTTGTGGCATGGTTAGTAGTAGCGCAAGAGGATTGAAATTTAAATAAAATTCAATCAGATGAAAATCGTTACGGCACAGTAAATCGACATAACTGTCATTATTGGCCTACAGAGAACCCGAATTGGATACAGGAAACATATTTTCAAGATATCTTTGGTATCAAGCCTTTCTTGTCTACTCGGTAGGAACAAATGAACCAATTGGGTGGTCACCTAGATACCCAGATCTTACCGGATCAAGTTATTTTTTTGTGGGGATGTCTGAAACAGAGAGTCTATGCAACATCTCTAATTGACACAGAAGATTTAAAAAAAGAATTATATATGAATGTAGAGCACTTCACTCTGCTATTTTAAGATCAGTTACTTTTCGTGAACTAATTTATCGGGCGCATTATTATGTCGAAGTTATTGCTTTGAGCATTTTAAATAATACGGTTATATTTACTAATTATTGTTTAAATTAAATAATATGTAATAAAACATTATAGTATTGTGTTCTTATAAGAAGGTATACAAAACTTATTAAACTGTTTCCATGATAAAATAATTTTTAAGTCGCAAATTAGCTTACTGTCAAGGTTAAAGCATATTTGAAAAATAATTATGAATATTTTATTGTAATTTTAAATGAAAAACCTAACTTGTGTAACACTGTTGTAAGAAAAGTTCCACAGATATTACCAATCAATATTGAAAAGACTATTTGTCACGGATGGTAGCTACCTGAAAAAAAACCGAAGTGGTATGAAGGGAATACTATCGTGAGAAAGTAAAATTTGTATATTGAGTCTTACTGAGTTATTCCACTGGAACAAAGGTATTTAGACACTTGGTATATTATAATGTTAAACATTATTCTAAAGATCTTATTTTTTTTAGTACTGACCCTTTCTTAGTATAGGTTTTAAGTATTTGAACTTAGTGTTAAAATATAAGATTTTTCAGAATAAGACAGGAACAGCAATATAGCTAATACAAAGAAAATGATCTGCCTAAAATGAACTTACGTTAAACCAAATGAGAACACATATTTCTTGAGTAATTTTTAAAATGCTTAAAATGTTTAAGTTTTTAAAAATAATTTTAATATATTTAAAATCTTACTAAACACTAAATTAAGCTTATAAATTTTTCTTTAAAAAATGGAAAGGACAATAATATATGAACTTAGGCTGGGAAATGTTTTATTTCTAGAACATAGGGTAAACAATAAAATAATTACTATTAATATTTTTCAATTACAAGATGTATTAAAGAGTAAATTCATTGGAAATACGAACGATTTTGTCCTGACAATAATAACTTTTACTCAAACAGTTGCGAACTACAACATAATAAATTTTTAAAGGATGTGACTTATCAAAAATTCCAAGAAAGCGTGATAAGCCGAGTGTATAATATAAATTGTTTACAGCTTTCAAAATTTTAATCAATGGTAAATAAATAAGTCTCTTGTACCACGGTAGGAAAAAAATAATATTTCTGTGATAATTATTCTTATTTTGGTAAAATCACATAAATCTGCTTAATTCTTTTTAGAATAATGGTTGCAACAGCGGAAATTAAATCATTCTGGAATCGATTCGACGTTCCGCGAAAAACGCTAGACTGCTCTAAATGATTTTTTAATCAATCATCATATTTAGCCATTAAACTAAGTAAATCTTGAAAATTTCCTCTATTTGAAGAAACCCTTGTTTCGTCATGACGTCTAAATTCCAATTCGTGCTGTCTGAGAAAACAAACAACATCTATAAGTCTTCCTAATATTTGCCTATTTTTACCGACTAGTTCATTGTGTTGGCGGTGACTAATTTCCAACTGTTTATTAAGGGCGTGTTCAATTCTAGTTTTGCCGAAGAAATTGTTTAAATCGGAAAAACCAGTTTTATTCCAGAGACCTTTTTCATTTTCAAAAAGAAAACATGGCCAACAAAATAATTTACTTATATTTTCACACCCTCTTAGCCATTTAAATTGTTCGTATTGTTTTTTCCGGATAAAAATGTCTAATACAGTTTTTCATTTTTGTGGTTAAATTTTTTATAGGCGGTTTTGCCCTTCCTTTGGAAATTATTTGAAGCTTATCAGCAAAGTTTACTGTTGAAAATCCCTTTATTATTAAGACACACATCACACATTCACACACACTCTTATTACTAAATTCTCCAACATTTTCAACTTTATTACCGACACACAGACGGGCAAAATTGAAAAAACCTGGCCAAAACTTAAACAATGATATGTAGTAATAAAATTTCCTTAATGTGTTTATGAGAAATAATATTGTAAAAACTAATTAACATATTTGTCAATTGGCTACTAATCTGGTGGAAAATTTAATAATATAATAAATAAATACTTGACAAAAACATAATTATGTGTATAAAACCGAATTTAAATTGTTTTAAAAAATACTGCCTACATTTTACTGTTTTTATATTATTTAAAGTCATCAACGGCGTAAAATTAATAATTAATAAACTAATAACAGCATCATTTATTCTCAGAAATAATGTCGCATAACTAATTATTGTTTTTAATCCCCGGACCCGGAGTCTGAGTCACTTGAGCTATTAATTTCTGAGTCTTCATTAGTAGTATTAGTGGCAGATCCCTCTGGACGGGGGCTAATAATAAATCTAAGACTTCTTTTTCGAATGACTTGGACTTTCGCCTTGGAAGTTTTCGCATGCTTAATATGACTGGATCAGACGATATAAGCAGTCTCCAAGTTTTGTTGCCTTGAACACTTTCGGGAAAATCCTTCTCTATACTTCTTAATGTCTTTATTTAATGCCTCCTGGGCCTCGTCAGATAATTGTCCTATAGGCAATAAAAAAGATTCAATAATATCTGACGAGTTAATTAAAATTTTGTGGACCGTATTAGGCATGTTGTATCAAGGATATTTTTGTACAATTATCCTAGCTGTTGTTAAAGCATAATCTTTAAATTTTTGTATATTTATACGGTATCCACTAGATATAGTTTGCAAAAATATTATTATTATCAGTGGTATGATAGCTCAATTGGTTAGGGCGATGCGCTAGACACGCAGAGGTGCGGGTTCGATTCCCGCTCGTACCATAACTTTTGCTACTGATCATATTTTTCTAAAAAAAATCACTATTTTCACAGTTTAACAAACTGATTAAAATACTTCTACTTAACATCTATGTTGTTGAAAGACTTGGAAGAAGCCCCACATATATAACACTTTTTCGTGGATGTCGTAGATGAAGCAGCATTGCACATTTTGCCATCTACCATTGTAAAAAGTAAGTTGTGTTCAATGTCCTTGTGTCTACACTAATGGAAGTAGGTGTAAGGTTTTCTATTTCATTCTGCATGGTATTTATTTCTTGAAGTGTTAAATCAGTGGTCTCATGTATAAATTGAATTCTGATTGGACGAAAAGCGGGGTGAGCCTGGACGTGGATTTTGCCAAACTATTTTGTTTGTAGATTTATTTGGATCGTCGCCTGTTAATAGAAGTGGCACAAAGGATGTTAAAAATATACTGGCATCCGAACGTTCATCGCTGTCAAAATTTTGCTTGTATTGGCTATACCTAAGTGTCAAACAAGCAAGTTGAGGTTCTGTTAATGTTTCCAATACATCTTTTTGCACCTCCACTTTACGAATTTTACTTCAGCTTTTTGCCCCGTGATTGTAACTGCATCCCGATTTGGGTAACAGCGCCCCTTGGCCTCCTGAATCTTCTTATACGATGGAAAACGTTTTTTATCTTCACTCCTTATGATCTGATATTGGTGTCTATTTGCTTTAACAAATACTGACAATGCTTTATCACCAGATAGCTGATCAACTTTTTCAGCTCTCTCTTTATATGCCTTTCTATAGTTCTGGGCCCTTTTTGGGGTTGAAAATTGTACATCTTTTATAACAGCTGCAGCATCTATACTTCCTTCAGCGCGCAGACTCATTTGAGCAGCATACACAGGCTCTGAGGAACTCATTGTTGATCCAACATATTCGGTTTGTCTTCGTTTTGTTCGTTCGCTACTAGTCTGGAAATTAACAGCAGGGCGACCACCTAAACTCGCTGTAGGTGATTGCACAAAAAAATGAAATTTTAAATTTGTTTCCAACCAAGTTTTGTTTTGGGCAAAATATCTTTCTTGTATTGGGCAGTCTTATATTTTAATTTAAAATCAGAAAGAAAATGTGAAAGCTTTTGTTTAATTACATTAGATAATACTTCAGGGCAATTAGTTAGATCTTTTACATACGAATGCAAATATTCGCAATTAGCTTCAATTTTTGTTGAATTGCATGTCATTATTGTATTACTTCAGAAAGCGTTCTCATACTTAAAACAACATTTTCATCCGGATCTACGTCCCTTGATCCTGAAATAAATAAAAATAATTAGCCCTAAACGATTTGAAAGCGATAAATTGGGGAAAATTCCAAGTGACACAAAACAAAGTTGATTAAGTTATCTCAAAAAGGCAGACAAAAGCGGAAAATATTTTTTCTCCATTTACTATTTAAAGTATTCAGCTACACAACTTTCCAGAAAGTTAAGCCCGGAAGATCCCGGAAGTTTACTAAAATATTAACAATAAAATTAAAACTATAATTTTGCACTACTCCAGAAAATTATTTCTGTATAAAATACACATAATTAAAAAATATTATTATTTTATATAAATAGTATAGCTAAAGGTACTACTTACCACCAGGAGTACAATCCATTTTACTTTGAGCACTATAATGTCTACAATATGTACACAAAAACAGCCAATATTTTTTCGCAAAAACACTTACGCGAACAACATTTAACATTCAACTATTGTCACCGTATTCAACGAAGAGCGCCATCTACGGAATTTCTAATTTTAAAAAGCCCAATGATCTATTAAAGCCCCTAGACGCGTAAAAGTGTGAAATGGCAATCTTCCCGAATTGGGGTTCTGGCCAGCTTTTTGAAATTTTGCCCGTCTGTGCGACAGCCGAAGTTGACGGTATTTGCATATCCACGTCCGTATTATTGTCTTCCATATCGCACCATGCACGACGCAACGTTCACACGGATAGCCGTTCAAACAAAGAACCTACTCCAACGATAGCTTCCGCCCCCACTCAAAGCACGCGACTAAAATGCAAAAATTGCAAACAGCCGGTGGAAAGTTCAATAACCTCTGGCTCGATTCACAGGAAATCAAGCATACAGGACTTGGCTGCAGAGAAGCTAGCGGCCCGCAAATTTTCTATTCGATTTCTATTGTGGCTCGGTCGAAGTCAAGGCCGCATTTATTATGGGCTTGATAATTAAGATAATATTTTAGCATTTTTAATATAAACTAAATTAATGGTTTCCAATTTCAAAAATTACGTTTTAGAAGATGTTCTGTAATTTTTTTTGGGGAAGCACTGCTTCCCTTGCTTCTATGGACTGCACGCCCCTGTAAAATATGTATTAAGTTATTACCGTATAACGATATACATATATAAACCGTATTATTTGTGTGTGGTGGAATTTGTTAGAGGAAACTCTCAGGTAAAAGCTAAAGGCCAATATACCAATGTTTTATTTCTTTATTTTTATGTTGTTTGTCAAGGCATCGTTCTCTTACATTGTCTTATGCAAATGCGCAACCAAGAATGTATGATATATCTATTTTATTCATATATCAACAGACATTTAGGTTTGGACGAATAAAGATTTTTCACCTCGGCATCTTTTGTATGTAACGATTAAATTAAATCTAGATTTACCGTACACACATCAATTTACTTATCATACCCACTCAAATAAAACCATTGTTTCGATACGCCAGTGTACCATTTTTTATATTGCTTTAATTTATTTTAATTTTTTTAATTATTTTTATTAATGTTTAGTTTTTATAACGTCATTTACATAGTTTTAAAAATAACAAATTATGTTTTTTTATCATTTTCCTCCATAAAAAGATTTATTCCAGGAAATGGAATTTTATCGAATTTCTAAACATTTTGTTAAGACGCTGATTTTTTAAATATTTCAATATGCCGCCATTTTTTTCCGCTATCACGATTTTTCACCAAAATTTTATCAGTTTATCTTTCAATCTCAGTTAATGTTTGTGAAAAACTTGGGGTCAATTGGGTAAATACTTTTTAATTAAATTTTTAACATTTTATTTAGTCGCCGATTTGTTTCACCACATTGGATTCGTATCAAAACGTTACAATTTCATCTCAATATGATACTCAAGTTTTGAGCGTTTGAAGTAAACTGACCGACATTGGAGACCGTATGTTTCGGGATCTAAGGACACTGAAACACAATAATGTTAAAACGTCGAAAAGTGATTTATACTATATCTACGTCCCTTGATCCTGAAATAAATAAAAATAATTAGCCCTAAACGATTTGAAAGCGATAAATTGGGGAAAATTCCAAGTGACACAAAACAAAGTTGATTAAGTTATCTCAAAAAGGCAGACAAAAGCGGAAAATATTTTTTCTCCATTTACTATTTAAAGTATTCAGCTACACAACTTTCCAGAAAGTTAAGCCCGGAAGATCCCGGAAGTTTACTAAAATATTAACAATAAAATTAAAACTATAATTTTGCACTACTCCAGAAAATTATTTCTGTATAAAATACACATAATTAAAAAATATTATTATTTTATATAAATAGTATAGCTAAAGGTACTACTTACCACCAGGAGTACAATCCATTTTACTTTGAGCACTATAATGTCTACAATATGTACACAAAAACAGCCAATATTTTTTCGCAAAAACACTTACGCGAACAACATTTAACATTCAACTATTGTCACCGTATTCAACGAAGAGCGCCATCTACGGAATTTCTAATTTTAAAAAGCCCAATGATCTATTAAAGCCCCTAGACGCGTAAAAGTGTGAAATGGCAATCTTCCCGAATTGGGGTTCTGGCCAGCTTTTTGAAATTTTGCCCGTCTGTGCGACAGCCGAAGTTGACGGTATTTGCATATCCACGTCCGTATTATTGTCTTCCATATCGCACCATGCACGACGCAACGTTCACACGGATAGCCGTTCAAACAAAGAACCTACTCCAACGATAGCTTCCGCCCCCACTCAAAGCACGCGACTAAAATGCAAAAATTGCAAACAGCCGGTGGAAAGTTCAATAACCTCTGGCTCGATTCACAGGAAATCAAGCATACAGGACTTGGCTGCAGAGAAGCTAGCGGCCCGCAAATTTTCTATTCGATTTCTATTGTGGCTCGGTCGAAGTCAAGGCCGCATTTATTATGGGCTTGATAATTAAGATAATATTTTAGCATTTTTAATATAAACTAAATTAATGGTTTCCAATTTCAAAAATTACGTTTTAGAAGATGTTCTGTAATTTTTTTTGGGGAAGCACTGCTTCCCTTGCTTCTATGGACTGCACGCCCCTGTAAAATATGTATTAAGTTATTACCGTATAACGATATACATATATAAACCGTATTATTTGTGTGTGGTGGAATTTGTTAGAGGAAACTCTCAGGTAAAAGCTAAAGGCCAATATACCAATGTTTTATTTCTTTATTTTTATGTTGTTTGTCAAGGCATCGTTCTCTTACATTGTCTTATGCAAATGCGCAACCAAGAATGTATGATATATCTATTTTATTCATATATCAACAGACATTTAGGTTTGGACGAATAAAGATTTTTCACCTCGGCATCTTTTGTATGTAACGATTAAATTAAATCTAGATTTACCGTACACACATCAATTTACTTATCATACCCACTCAAATAAAACCATTGTTTCGATACGCCAGTGTACCATTTTTTATATTGCTTTAATTTATTTTAATTTTTTTAATTATTTTTATTAATGTTTATTTTTTATAACGTCATTTACATAGTTTTAAAAATAACAAATTATGTTTTTTTATCATTTTCCTCCATAAAAAGATTTATTCCAGGAAATGGAATTTTATCGAATTTCTAAACATTTTGTTAAGACGCTGATTTTTTAAATATTTCAATATGCCGCCATTTTTTTCCGCTATCACGATTTTTCACCAAAATTTTATCAGTTTATCTTTCAATCTCAGTTAATGTTTGTGAAAAACTTGGGGTCAATTGGGTAAATACTTTTTAATTAAATTTTTAACATTTTATTTAGTCGCCGATTTGTTTCACCACATTGGATTCGTATCAAAACGTTACAATTTCATCTCAATATGATACTCAAGTTTTGAGCGTTTGAAGTAAACTGACCGACATTGGAGACCGTATGTTTCGGGATCTAAGGACACTGAAACACAATAATGTTAAAACGTCGAAAAGTGATTTTTTCACGATTCCAAGAAAGTCAATTATGAGTACCACAATATCTCGATGTCATAAATAAAATTTAATTTTTTTTTGACGTTTTCATACCCCTCAAAATATCGAAAATCTAGATCTATGAGACCAAAATTCTGATCACCGCGAGACCTACCATTAATGTACTAATCTAAAGTTATCGTATCAATTTTGTTTACACATACGAACACACACAGTACAGATACCATAATTTTTTTTAAATATGTTTTTCGTCGACAAAAACCCAGCTTGAATGTTTTCGAAAATTTGTGCAATATAACACTATATAACACATATAGTATATTAATAATATAAAATATGGGCAGGTAAAATCCGCTATCACTACCAAATGAATCTTTTATTTATTTAGTTTTTCTTTATTTTTGTTAATAGCAGCCGTTGATCCTTGAATCAGTTTCTAAGTGATATGATTTTAATTAAATTACCTCATAAAATGATGAGCCCTGTAGGTTGAAACATTTTGTTCGATCATCAAATCCTCCACAAATGTACTTCTGGGAACCTTCTCTTACTTGTGCATATTTTCCACCAGTAATGCAAATATATCGAACCAGCTGAAATTTGTTTTGAGTACTTGCAAAGAAAGCTTTAAAATTCAATAGAAATGATGAATGACCAGAAATTATGATATTTAATGATTTGGCTTTTATTATTATTATATAATTTTATTGAAATATCGTCATATCTATCAAATATTAAATCTATTCTCACATCAAACTGAATAAAAATTAATATGCCCTTTTTGAAAAACGCATTGGCAAAATCACTGAAGGTATACTGAACTGTTTTAATTGAATTTGATGAACTAGTGCTATACCATCAATAATATACATTTTTTGAGCATTTGAATTTAATGTCTTGCTGAGAGTTATACTGCAGTTATGATTGGTTTGATTTTCAAGGGCAAGTTCTGATTTTGGTCATTTCCGGTAATAATCATCTTTGTAAAAATAGTATAATATTTGGTACCAAATTCACGTTGAGAGGCCAACATAAACGATTTTTGGAAAATTGTTTTATCTGTTATATCAGGCTATTTCTTGTTGAAAATATTTGTGTTATTTTTGACAGGAGTATCTTCAAATTAGTAAAATTTCGTTTTTTATAAGGATCCGATATTTTCTTAAAGTTCGTGACAAAACGTTCGTTTGAGTATGTAGTTAATAGTCTCTATTTACTTCAATATTAGGTAAAGATCGTGAAATATATTATTCAGCAATTCTTATTAATCCTCGATTGTGCCCATTCAATAGGACTATTAATGTCACCCGCAATGTCAGATTATATTGCAAGATATGAAGAGATAGTATATTTGAATGGATGCAGAAGCAACTATCTCTGTATTGCTTCTTCATTTTTGATGATATCAATCAAGCCTGCAGTTACTGCAGAATATCGGTTGTGAGACTGTTCTAGTACTAAATTACGGCCTATAGTATTAAATGTACGTACGGTTCGTTTGACGTAATACATTCTTCTCTTCATATATATAGTTATCCCGGGTTAGGTTTTTTTTGAGGTGATGTAAAAATGTAAATCTATATTAAAACCAAAATCTATACTGTTAGGTAGATATGTCCCCTTAGGCGTTAGGATAGTCCAGGTTCAAACCATCAAACTATCACTAAAGCCTTAAATTGACGTACAAAAACTTGATATGGAGGAACGTCAACACAAAAATTAAAATTTGGTAGCGCTGTCAGCAAAAACATTAGTGTCGTGAACCGCTAGTCAGAAACTTACCTAATGGCTAGGTGCGTTTTGCTTACGGCAGGGTGCCGAAAGAAGTCGGCAAAACTGGAAGGGGCTACCGCCAAGGCCCATTAACTCTAAAGTTACCTCGATGAGCAGCCATCGGACGAGGGGGACGTGCAAGTGAGACGGAGATCGTGACGTCGACTGGCGACCTGATCTGACAAGGCGGCCAATTTATTGCTTATTCAAACTGACGTTTTCGTTCCGATAGTTGTCAGTTGTGTTTTTGAGAGTATTTTTTGAGATGTTTGAACAGTTAAATAATTGTGTTATGTAATAATGTTAATAGTATGCCTATAGTTAATAAAATATGAAAAATACTTTTAATATACGTAAGCTGTCTCCAAAGTGTATTCCCGGTTGACATCTTGGTGCCGGTTAGAAATAGAGAAGAAATGTATGGTAGACTATTAAAAACCAAATCAGGAAAGTGCAAACCGTTTTGTTTTAATTTGAACCGTTTAGTTTAGACTTTACAGCTGTTCAAAATTGAAAATCCCTGTTTTTAAATGTCAATATCTCGAAAACAATTAAACTTATGCCTCTGGACTATATATGAAGTAGACGTAGGATTTTAGATAAAATGCAAATATGTAATAAAACATAAGGTGTTTCATATATGAAAAACTATTTAAGTGGGTATATAAATCATCCTATATACTAATATTTCTATTTAAACTTTTTATCTATCTCTAACCATTATCACCAAAAACGAGAACATACTTCTGGGACATCTTGTATAAAAAAATGTACATTTCCTAAAGTTATTCAACTATTTTTCATGCTAAAACTTTTTACAAGAATATGTTTTAGAGACTTAAAATACATAATATTTGTTCAAATACGATGAAAACTTTTTGAAATGCACTCAGCAAAAAAACTGGGTTAAAATTTGAACCAACATCCCTAAACATAAGTTTAAAATTATATTACCTTTAATATGTATTATTGTAATTATATTATTAATTATTATTGTATTATAAATTATATTAATTAATGTAATTAAACGCACACAGAAGAGATACGGACAATGCCGTGCTAAAGCAAAACGGTCGCCGACTGACGTAGATCGCTCACACCGAGTTGGGATAGGTCAAGATCGCTCGAGGCAACCTATATAGTTAATGGGTCTTGGGCTACCGCAGCTGGATGGATTTTTTATAAATTAGGCTCTCGGGTAATAATCTGAACATGTTTTCCGGTCCTCATAGTTCCAGCGCTGGCACTATAGTTTTAAATGCAGTCCCTGGCAATGTTTGACACAGTACCTTTTCTCTAAAATATAAATACTTCCACTATATTTGTTTAACAACACGTAACATGTTTCGCTACAAAGTAGTTTCTTCGGATGTTTTATTTCGAATGAACAAACTTAAAGAGTAAAGGAATATTTATATAACTAGATATATTGCAACGATTAGGAATATTTAACAATATAAAAATCTGGAAATTTTTAATTACCAGCCATAAATTGAAATTACCTAAAATAACTAAAATATATTTAACATAATTGAATTATTGAGTTCTACTTGATCGTGTAACAAACAATTTAAAAGTTTGAGCTTATTTGTTTCTACGGACTCTAGTCAAAGCTATCTAAAGTAATTCAACTACTTTTTGGTTTGTGAAATACTGTACTATAAATACATTTTATTTTATGGTAATTGTACTTGAAATAGAATTACCCCTAAATAGTATTTGGTACTTGATTTCCCAAAAAAAGTATTTGAACTATATATTAATTTTACTTGAAATATAAAAGTAATTGAAGCACTATCAAAAGTCTTTCAAGTAACGAAAAAGTAATTTAAATCCACCAATAGTATTTCAAATACTCGGATGTTTTCAAATCAAGTACTTTGGGCATTTAAATTTGAGTTCGAGACGAGAGAGATGGCGGAGTGTGGTTACAAACGCAATTGTAGTGGAACAATTATTTTTAAGATATATGTAGCGAAAATAATTACTCCATTATTTTTCTAGACCATTTAAATAATAATATTAGTTAAAAAACATAAGGTGTCTTTAATTCCTATACAGGTTGTGATTAAATAAATTGACAATTGCTACTTATTTTCGGTACAAGACATGAAAAATGTTTATACCTAATTTTGCTTATATGATATTACCACAGTGTTTTAACTGAGCCTAAAATTATATATTATATAGGATGTCATATATGTATCTGTTTTGTGATAGGAATAATTCGAATACATCTTTTAACTCATTTAATGAGAATTTTTAGTGACATTCAATTATAACAATTAATAATATTATTACAATTTTTGCAAAATCTATGTTCAAGTATTAAAATACAGAGGAATTCAAATTACCAAACACTCTCCTTGTATAAAACATTTAATAATCTTATCATATATATGACATTACTTATCTCAATTTTAAAAGTATAGAGTTTATACAAAGAAACTTGTACTGACTTTTCTTTAAAATGTACTACCTAGTAAATAAATACAAAGGCTTATGGTATGGTCTATAGTGGTTCTGCAAAACAGCTTTGAAAACAGATAACATTTTTGAAAATTTTTACGTCATCACGAACGAGTGATTAATTAATCGTCATCAGTAACTGAGACGAAATTATAAAATTAATTCATTTTTTCTTAGTTACTTCTTTGTTTTTAATTGTGTTGTGCAGATCCATAATATTAATAGAAATATTATTTTCCTGATTATCGATTATCTAAAATACGAGCCAACATTTACTTATTTTAATTAAAAATGATTATTATTTTAAATATTACTTATAAATCTTAGCCGTTAAGAAATTATGACATGATTCCTTATGCTTGCTTAAATAATATTGTTTGTATTATGTACCGAAACATTCCGTAGACAGACTAGTCTACATGTTGAGATATGTAATTTTAATAAATATTTGCTCCAACTAGTTTAAAGTTAAATATTTTTATTCAGTTGCCAAAAAGCCAAAAAAGATTTTTATATGTCAACCCAAGGGTTGTTAACGAAAACCATTTAGAAACTTGACATCTGGGTAATATATGCGTAACAACGGAGTAAAGACAATATGGGTTTCATGAAGGATATAAAGTCTATGTGTCCTGAGGTTACAACAATTCATTTGCGAAACGTCGAAAATTTAAAAAAATACTTGTTTTTTTTTTACTGGAGCTTAACCCCAAATAATACACCTCTCTAACCAACATTTTTTAACACTGTTCCGCCTTATTGGATTTTTGCCAAAATATTATCAGGCCATCCCCATATGACCTTTAATTTTTGGTCAAAATTTGAAGTCAATCGGGTAAGTAGTATTTAAGCTATGGCGCGAACTGACACACAGACCGACGGAATTGATAAAACATGTTTTTTGTCATCTATGGTCATCCTGAAAGGGTGATTTTCTTCACGATTACAAAAATTTTATTTGGCAGCAATTTTGTTCCACCATCTTGAATTAGTAACACAGTTTTACTAAATTAAACAGTAAATAGACGCTAAGTCTCGGTCTCAGTCAAAGTTTATAATAAAATAAAACCGGTTACACGTGTTTCGCCCGATCGGGCATCATCAGACCTCTCGGAAAAAATATATCCTAATTACTAACTAAAAGCCTTTAAATTAAATAAATAAATAGTACCTGTAAAATTAAACACACATACAACGTTAAAACAGTAAACAAACAATCACATTACATAGTTCGACGGATACTGAAAGAGGTTGAAACGAAATGTGCTCAAATGTATGTATAAAAACTGCTTATGCTTAAATTATAAATAAATAAGGTAGTAATACAATAATTAAAAATTAAAAAAAGAGGTATACCAGTGGTGAGATTTGAACCCGTATCTTCTAGGTGAGAGGCAAGAATAATAGATTTACTGCTATTAGGGACTAAAACAATATTTCGTTTTGGGTTTTTAGTTGTTAGGTAAATTATTAAAGATGAGGTTGGGTTCAAAATTAAATATATCATTCACGCAACATAAAACGGGGCTCTTTTTAGCTTTGGTTATTTCCATCTTCTCCAAAAGGTCCAATTTTTTACCCTTCTGACATTCATGGATAACTGTTACGTCATCCGATGTAGAAAAACGGTGGTCTGTAGATAGAAGATGGTTAGCGAATGCTGATTTTGTCTCTGTAATATCTGTATTTTTATGTTTGTTGACCAAATGAACGTGTTCTTGGACCCTGGTTGAGATCTTTCGTCCTGACTGTCCTATGTACATGGCAGGACACTCTCCATGTACTCAAAGCATAATCACCCGACTTGGACAGAAATTCAGGTTTATCTTTCATGGTCACTAAATGTCTTTTCAGTTGGTTGATAGTTTAAAAGGCGATAGAAATATTTAACCCTTTAAAGAATTTAGCCAACTGGGTTGAAATATTTCCAAAATAAGAAATAGTTTTAAAAGTATTGTCATTATTTGAGGCAGCATGTATAACGTTAAAGGACATTTTATATTTGTTAAAGAACTTAAAGTATAATTTGTTGATAGAATTTGCTATTTGCTTAATATTATTTAGTTCTTTTTTAAAAGCGTCCTTAGATAGGGGTATTTTAAAAAGTCTATAAAAGAAAGAATCAAAAGCTGCAAATTTATGTGTATGTGGGGAATTGGAATGAAACTGTATAATGTTGTCTGTGGAAGATGATTTTCTAAAAATCTCGAACTCTATTCGGCTATCATTTCTTATAAGCAAAAGATCTAGGAAAGGCAGCTCACCAAGACTTTTTTTCTCCAGGGTAAAGGTGATTTTGTTATGGAGGGTGTTAACAAAGTTCAGAAAATCGGACAACTCTTGGTCATCTCCATTTCAGACCACGCAAATATCATCCACGTATCTCTTATATGTGGTTAGATGGCGCGCAAAATGACTTTTCATGATCTTACTCTCTAAGTGGCTCATAAAGACTTCGCTGAGAAATGGGGACAGGCAAAACCCCATAGCTAAACCCGTTAGTTGTTTAAAAAACATGCCATTAAATTTAAAAAAGTTTTGGTCGAGGACTAAAGAGAGAAGAGAGATAAGGTTATCTTTAACTATATCTGGAAGATGCGTTTTTACTAATAGATCTCGAACTAAATCTATACACTCAACAGGAGGTATACTAGGGAATAAGTTTTTGACATCTAGTGATACTAGGATAGCTTCATTTGGTATTTTAATGTTTTTAAGATGGGTTGCCAAGCTCACTGAAATATTGTTATAGTTCCGAATAGCAGTAAATCTATTATTCTTGCCTCTCACCTAGAAGATAGGGGTTCAAATCTCACCACTGGTATACCTCTTTTTTTAATTTTTCATTATTGTATTACTACCTTATTTATTTATAATTTAAGCATAAGCAGTTTTTATACATACATTGGACCACATTTCGTTTCAACCTCTTTCAGTATCCTTCGAACTATGTAATGTGATTGTTTGTTTACTGTTTTAACGTTGTATGTGCGACGTGTTGTTTAATTTTAAAGGTACTATTTATTTATTTAATTTAAAAGCTTTTAGTTAGTAATTAGGATATATTTTTTCTGATAGGTCTGATGATGCCCGACCGGGCGAAACACGTGTAACCAGTTTTATTTTATTATAAACTTTAACTGAGACTGAGACTTAGCGTCTGTTTACCGTTTGTTTAATTTAAAAACAGGTCTCTTTGTGAATAATGGATGATTCACTACAGTTTTACTAGTTGAGCCATATGCCACAATTAATTATGACACACAATTTGAAACCAATCCATTAATTAGTTTTCTTAGGCTGAACTTTTAAATATTTTGTTTATATCGCCATTTTGTTCCGCCATCTTGGATTCGTACCAAAATTTCACCAGTTGAATTCCATATCATCATAACATAATACTGGATGTTTATGTAAAATTTGAAATAAATTGTATAAGCAGTTCTTTCATAATATTTTTTTTAACATTTCACTACGCCACCATTTTGGATTTTTACCAAAATATTACCAGGTCATACCCATACGACCCTTAATTTTTAATAAAAATTTGAAGTCAATCGGGTAAGTAGCCTTTAAGCTATGTTGCGAACTGACAGACAGACGGACCGACGGAATTGATGAAACATATTTTTTGCATCTAGGGACCCTAAAATGTAAAGACGTGTAAAACCTGAGAGGGTAATTTTTTCACGATTGCAAACTTTTTATTTGGCAGTCATTTTGTTCGGCCACCTTGAATTAGAACCGGTATTTTACTAGTTGATCGCTATACCACAATCATTAATCACACACAATTTGAAATCAAGCCATTAAGCAGTTTTTTAGGCTAAATTTTTAAATATTTTTTTAAGCCGCCATTTTGTTCCGCTATCTTGGATTCGTACCAAAATATTACCAGTTGATTCCAATATAATACTTGATATTTTTTGCAAAATTTGAGATAAATTGCAGAGTAGTTTTTTAATAATATTTTTTTTAAACTTCACTAGGCCGCCGTTAGGTTTCGTTAAATTGGATTTTTACCGAAAAATTACCAGGTCATTCCCATATGACCCTTAATTTAAAAAAATATAAAATTTGAAGTAAATCGGGTAAGTAGTCTTTAAGCTATGCCGCGAAATGACAGACAGACACACATACCGACAAACGGACCGACGGAATTAATAAAACATGTTTTTGGCATCTAGCGACGCTAAAACGTGAAGATGTGTAAAACCTAAGAGGGTGATTTTTTCACGATTACAAACATTTTATTTGGCCGCCATTTTGTCCTGCCATCTTGAATTAGTACCACTGTTATAAGTTGTTCCCTATACCACAATTAGTTATGGCACACAATTTGAAATCAAACCTTTTAAGCAGTTTTTTCAGGCCGAATTTTTAAATATTTTATTATGCCGTCATTTTGGATTCGTACCAAAATTTTACCGCTTGATTTGAACATAATATTTGACGTTTTTGCAAAATTTGAGATATATGGGATGAGTAGTTTTTTTATAATAATTTTTTAACATTTCACTAGGCCGCCATTTTGTTTCGCCATAATGGATTTTTTACCAAAATTTGAAGTCAATCGGATAAGTAGTTTTTTAGCTACGCCACTAACAGACAGACGGAATGAGAAATGAGAAATGGGAAAACATGTTTTTCGTCATCTAGGGACCCTGAAACGTGAAGATCTGAAAAAATCTCGGAGAGATATGACATAATAAATAATATGATTTTTTTACGATTACAATACTTCCCTTTTACGAGGGAAGTAAAAACTCGAAAATAACAATTCCATTTCAATGAAACATCTACGGATCCATGTTTATATAAACTTATAATCACATAACCTAGAAATTTGTAGCATAGTCAAAATAACACCCCCTATGATAACATCAATAACATAATTGGAATTTTACTGGTTGGCTGAGATGAGAACAATTTTATTACATATAATTTGATAACAAGACGAAGTAAATATGACTTTTTTGCAAAATGCGCAGTAACTGTAGTAGAAACTATTACAAGAAAGGGTGTGTTTATTAAATCGCATTGCAATTTTAGCGGAAGGGATCGAGAGTATTTTTATTTAACCCTTCGTCGTGCGCAACTAATCTAATAGATCTAAGCCAAGTAAGTTTCTGAATAATTTTGGATTTCGAATTGATCGGCAACCCCGCGCTTGTCTATCTTCCTTATCTGACGTAAGGTATCGGCAGCCATGTTTGTGTTGAAGTTGCGTATGTATGTACTGAGTAGCGCCATATGTGATCTCATAGATTCAATGCGCCTGATCACGTATTTTTTTGTATTTATTCATCATCATCATCTTCTGCACAATTATATCTTTTATGAAGAATTTAAAATATCCTATAAGTACAATTCTATTCCAATATTTAAATAATTTTTATTTTTTTTCGTAGTTAATCTAATAGATTCATTGTGCCATTTTATGTATATATACCATTCAGTGGTGTGAAGTAATTGCTTTATATTGTAATGTATCAGGCAAATGGAACTTTTCAGTATTTTTGAATAAAGTAATAACAAATGGGGTTGCAAGTAAGCTTCTGCTATAAATAAAAATATATAAACATAAATAAAATAAAAATATGTCCAGTAAGGGCCAGCGAATGACTTGTAAAAAATATAGTTCACATTACAACGGGGATTTTTTTGAATGGAACGGCGGACACCGTTTTATAATCCAGAGAACAAAGAGGATGCCGAAAAATTACGGTAACAGAAAAAATCCAAGGAAATTCCGTCGCATCTTCAACAAAAGCTATACAGAAATTTTAACATTCTACCGTGTTTCAAACAGTTATTTTCCGATTGCGCCCGATGAAGGGTTAAGAAAAAAATTGTAAAAAAATGCTGTTTTTTAGCAACTTTGTCCTCTTTTTAATGTAATCTATTACAAATATTTTATAATGGACAGATATTCACATATAATCAAAATATATATACTTACTTTTCAAATATATCAGCAAAAAACACTTTACAATTTGAACAATTAATTGGGCAATACTCGTTTTATATAACACACATTTTATGTAAGAACTTTAAATGTTGACACTACCATCTTTAGGTCGCTGCGGTATGGCAGCCATTTTGAACTTAATTTATTTTTCATAGCATATTTTGATGTAGTCACCAACGATTTTATTTGTTGTTTCGTGTCAATTATTATGTTCATTTTTGGACTTATGTTCCGCTAAAAAGAGAAAATGAACCATAGTGCGACGTGTCGTAGATTGTAACTTGTGCTGACTTGTCGTTTGTGACTCGAGAACGGGATAAATTAGATAAGAAGTTTTCCGGATACTTTTATAGCCCCATCTTACATTTTGCACTATCCGTTTGGTAAATAATAAGTATATTCAATTTACTAGAAACTAGTGGGCGTTCTTAAGGTTTGTTTATAGAAAAGAAGAAATGGCGGAAATATTACGCATTTATGTCCAACATAAAAAAATAATATTTTTATAATTCATTGTTATAGGTAAAAAATTAAAGAGCTCACTGAGGCGATCGTAAATATATACACATATGTTAATATAGTATACAATGTGTCCCAAATATAAGCAATTATTTCAGCGTATCGCTACCTCCTAGGCAAAAATGATTGGGCATATAAAAATTCCATGGTTTTGCTACAAAACATAGTCTTACATTTTCGTTGTCCTTCAAGAAATAGGGTAAAATCGAGTCTGAAACAAAATGCATAAATTTTCCATTCACTTTTCTAAGGTATGCCTTACTGATGTGACGTCAAGATGGATATTTTGGTAAGACGGACGGTTTAATCCGACATCTACACAGAATTTCGCAAAAATCTTCTAAATAATTTGAGGCATTGTAAAGACTGATAAGGAGGACAAATTATAGGTTCCCTACCCAAATATTGTAAGTTCTAACATATATTTCATTCCGAATTTTGTTAACCAAGAGAACATTTATGATTAATAATAAATTATAATAAAAATTATAAGTAGCTTAGTGGTGCAAACACTATATCGAAGAAAATGTAAACTGTAGCTTATTTTAAAATGTCTTGTGTTTTTTCCTATGTTCATATACTAGCTACTTTTTTTTAATAATTTATACTTAGCATAGATAAAAAATAAGTTAAATAAAAAAATTCTTCAAATTGTAAATTTTTTTATGATGTAATTTGTAGATATACACCGTGTGTCTTTAAAGAAAAGTTGAAGGTATCAAATCTGCTATATTTATAATTAGCAAGAAGCGTCAAGGTCAAAAATGAAAAAGTTCTAGTACCTATATGCGAAATACTACAGATTATATTTTGATAAGAGTATTTCCCAAGTAAAATCTAATTAGGCACAAAAGTAGCAACAAAATAAGTATTTATTTTAAAACAGTCGTAATGGAGCAATAAATCAACTTTGTTTTTATCTGTTTTTGGCTGACTCTGACGTAAGCGGAAAAAATTCCGAACATCTTTTATATAGTTGTGTTTATTTTGTATCCCATGAATTTGTCAAGTTTATTAAACATTTTCTGTGATTTTAAATAAATCAGTTATTAATATTTATTCTGTGCAAATGTCAAATTTTATTATTTTTTACGCAACCTGTATATTCAATTTAAAACCTAGCAACGCTACATTGATATTGTTTTTATTTGGCTCTACACATCTCACGAAGATTCTCTATCTCTGCCAAAAAACAAGACGAAGATCGACTATTGTTTACATCTACAGTACGCTTTGGTACTACCAAAAACCAATTAATTTTACACCGAATATATGATTTAACAAATAGAACGGATCACAGCATTATCGTCTATTGAAAAATATGAACAATTTCTCTTCAAAACTAAAAAAGAAACTAGAGAAAACCTTTTCTTAACTGAAAATGTCTCATGAGCAAAAAATAAATTCATACAAGTAATAAGAAACACAAAATATATAAATATATATTCTAAAGCGATTGTTATCCGGTGCCAAAATAGGCCTCTTATAAGAATTACAAACAATTTGGAGACAATTTATATGGCCAACTTGCAATTTGGAGGGTCCTGTTTGGTTTTATATTTATCATAAAACTATGTATGTTCACGAATTTAAAAAGTATTTGTAATATTTTCCTAAATATGTTGGTACTTAAAATACTTTTTAGTACTTCAATTACAATTTTTGTTTCAAATACATGTAAAAGTATTTGAAATACATACAAAGTAATTTAATTACTTTACTTGACAAAAATCAAACACATTTTTCATTAACTTAATACTTCAAGTACTTTCAAAATGTGAAAGTACTTGTTACTTGGTCTATGGATACTGACAATATTCAAGTCTTGTTGAATATGTTGACAATCTTAATGTGTTTGTGAATCGTCCAACTATTTTAACCTAGTTTTACTAATTTTTGTATATGTATGTCAAGAATATTATATTTAAATGTACTTATACTTAACAGTTATATATATATATATATATATATATATATATATATATATATATATATATATATATATATATATATATATATATATATATATATATATATATATATATATATATATATATATATATATATATATATATATATATATATATATATATATATATATATATATATATATATATATATATATATATATATATATATATATATATATATATATATATATATATATATATATATATATATATATATATATATATATATATATATATATATATATATATATATATATATATATATATATATATATATATATATATATATATATATATATATATATATATATATATATATATATATATAATATTGATATTATATTATTTTTTTGATTATATATATATATATATATTATATATTGGGATATGGTTCGAATGGTACAAGGTAATGAAAAAATAAATCTCAATTTGCAAACCATTTTTTAAAAATCCTACATAAATTCCCGGAGTTTAGACAATCGTATAGATAATTTTCATTATGAACAAAACAATAGAAAATTAAATATGTTAGAGAAAATTGAAATTTTTATACATTGTAAATAATATTATAATAACCAAAAAACTGTCCAAAAATGCTGGAAATCTTCTTTCCTTTGAAAATAATTTACATATTGTATTTTTCTATAAATGTAATTTATTTAAAAGATTTGAACATGAGAGTGAAATACCTAAATTTTTATGACAAACATTGCGATTTAAAAATCATGCTGATCAATGGTCTAAGACGTTTTTCGTGGTTAGCATATTGATATGTGTACTTAAAAGCAAGCAGATATGTCTTCAGTTTAATATTAACTCACCTTTGATAGTAGAAACTTGGAAAATACACCACTTCCTTTACACTACCCTTAACAAACAGACAGTCATGTATGGGTATACGAATATCTGCCTCTATCGCGCTTAAGGTTGGGGTGTTCTATCCCGGACGAGGCCAAAGTTTTAAGAAAACTCTTTTTTTTACTTATCGACTTTCAGGGAGGTGTTATGCTTGTGCAATATAGAGAGCGAAGACGTTTTCGTGTTTAGAGTCGCCGAATATCATAACGTGCAATATGTTCCGAGCATTACTTATTTACAGGTTTACTCCAGTTTTTTGTAATTGCACCAAGGCGTTAGTTTCGGTTGGTGCGGTCCTGATCAGAACCGTGATTTTTCGCTTGCCTCTCTCTAGACTGATTACTTAAGAGAATATCAGACAGAATTTAAATTTTCGATTCTGTTACTACATATAAACTACATATCTGCAGTATGACAGGTCGATGTCGGTCACGGAAAGGAACCTCAAAATATGGCGTTTAACCTTATAAAAGGCATCGTCTTTTCAACTTCTATTTTATCGAGCAGGAAAAAATTGTCCCAAGTAAAAGTGTGTTACTATTTCGTTAAGTTTATCGGAAAGCCTACAGTTTTTTAATAAGCAAAACCATAAACATTTTTTAAACGGCAAAACGGAATATGAAAAAAGACACTTCTCGGTAATTTTAACAAAAAAACAAAATTCCTTTACTCGGTATATTTTTTTCTTCGTCGGCAGATAATTCATTAAAAAGTTGAGTTACTCCGATATCCTTTTAAACAAACTTAAGCCCAGTTTATGGCACTAACTTATTATTCACGTTACTTTATGCGGTAGTTATTGCGCTGAGCTCCGTACAAACAACGAATTCATAAAACAAATCAAGAAACAATCCCGTATTTGCAGAAATTCGTTGCATTGTTCGTGTCGCACGTACTGCACGAGTTCGAGGCCATTATTTAGGGCAACTTTCAGAAAGGGCCCGCTTTGAATGGTCTCCTGGAAGTTGCTTAATTATAAATGGCCTTCGTGGAGCAGTCGAAGTGCACTTGCTATGCGCGTACTTGATCGCCCATTGGAATTCAATGGCTGTATTGTGCAAGCCTTCCGCTGTGTTTGTGCTAATAAACCGTCTAAAAGAAAATCGTTGGCTGGAGTAAAGAACAATTGTGGTCTAACTTATTGTTTAAATTAAAATATTAAATAGTTTTTAGAATTTAAAATTTCACAGTTTAAAAATTTCTTTAAGGTAGTAGACAATGTTTAACAATAAAAAGAATATTTTGTCGGTCTCGAGTTAATAGCCGTAACCAAATTACCAAAATCTTAAGACTCTATGATTACATGTTAATTAAGTGCAACCTTGAAAAATTCTTTATCGTTTTAACGATTTTTACAATGCATGGGCTACTTGTGTTTAAGCTCATAAATCCGTATTTTACTTTTATATTATTATTGAATCATTTGTACAAAACTATATAAATTTCAGACTTACATTACAGTTGTATAAGGATAATCCTTTTAAGTGAGATGTCGTTGTGATGTACCACATTTCTTATTTCTTCCAGTGGCGTTCCTGCGGAATCTGATCTGCATATTTTGGCAGACATTGCTGGTACGCCACTGATTTCTCTTGGAATAAAAATCGTTTTTGAAATTCCCATTCATTTCTAAGCAAACTTGTTCACTTGATTTTTTCCGATGCACGGTTTTCGCTTAAAAAACGAAAACCGTTTCTCTGCATAGTCATAGCAATATCGGTAATATGACAATATCACCAAGCAAAGAAATAGATTTTATTATTTTAGGCGAAAATTCAAAAGATCAAATCTGTTCATAAATGAATTAGAATTTTAAAAATATTCTTAAGAGTATTACTCCGTATTTTGGAAGTTTTTTTTAGTAAAATATTTAAAAATAAAGTAGGTTGTCAGAATTATTAATTCTGTTGCCATTTACTTTGACAGATCAGTTTTTTAAATTCAGTCTTTCACATCTTATTAATTTGGTGTTTAACATATCTGGGCATTGTTATTGTGAAAAGGACTGGTTGAGTTTACTAGTGAGGAGTTGGCAGACATGCATTACATGTATGATTTGGCTGATGGCAGATCGCCGAAAGCTATAGGCGATTGTATTAAGAGCACTTTCCTAATAGAGTTATACTAGATATGTGAATATTTGCAAATGTACATAGAAGGTTGACTGAAATAGGTTGAAGCCAAATGATCAATTAAAAGGCGTCCATCGAACTGTAGAAATTGAAGAAGTTTTAAATTTGATTGATGAAAATCCTGAACTTAGTACTAGAAAAATTGGAAATAATTTAAATATATCGCATGTTTTAGTTTATAGAATTCTGCACGATTTTATGTTATATCCGTATCATATTCAACGGGTCCAACCGTTTATTTCTCCGAAACTTTCCTTTGCGAGTTAATTTTTGTCAATGGTTTCTGGAGAAAATGGCGCGTAATCCCTTATTTGACCGTGAAATATTGTTTACAGTTGAAGCTAACTTCTCCAGAAACGCTATAAGATATTTCCATAATAATCATATTTGGGCCGACGAAAACTTCCATGCAGTTGTAGAATTTAACCATCAAGAACAATTTTCGATAAATGTCTGGGCTGAAATTATTGGAAATTACTTAATTAGGCCTTCTGTCACAAAGGCTAAATGGCCATTATTATCGCAGGTTTCTAGAGGAGGATTTGCCCATATTGTTAGAAGAAGTACCAATTTTAATAGAAATAGAATGTGGTTATGCATGTTACACACACATTAGTGTTGAAGCAGGATAATATTTAAATCGCACATTTAATAATCAATGAGTAGGTCGTGGTGGACGGTTGGTTTGGATTTTTTCTTATGAGGGCATCTTAAAACTCTGGTTAACCGCACCCCAGTAAACACTCTAGAAGAGCTAAATGATAGTATAAGAGCTTCGTGCTATATAATAAGAAATACTAGAGGTATACTTCAAAGATTGCGTGACAATATGAGCAAAAGAGCTGAAGCATGTATCAAGGTGTAGGGTATTTTCAATAAGTTATCTAATTTCTATGTTCTATTTTGTTTTACAAAGGTTATTATTAATTTCTTAACACACGATTTATAATTTTGTTAAAATTATTAATAGTTGGTATAGTTTTTTAAATAAGAATCGTTTATCAGTTATCGTGTTAAAGAAAGTTATGTTATTTTAATAAACGCCACTGGTGGAAATAAAAAGAAATATGGTACATCAAAAAATGCACCCTGATGCATAGTACCTGTATAAATTGTATTAAAATATCTAGAGGTGGTATTGTAAATATTGTTGAAAAACGATTCATTTTTAAAAACTTTACCACCCTGCATCTCAAAAGTTAAGACGTTTAGGACACACATTCATATGAACTTTCCTAAATAAAAATCCTTATTATTTTATGAGCAGATTTGATCTCTTGAATTTTCGCCTGAAAAAATAACTTTGTTCTGTCTTTTCCGATAGATGGCGCTCTGAGTTTCAAGTGGTATTATAAGAATATAAGACGCAATCACCACATCGCGTTCATCCGGAAACGTTACTCAAGAAAAACATACTGGTATAATACAAAAAAATAGTGTTGAAAGGTCTCGGTAACCAGATGATCATTTCAAAAAAAAATCATGTAAATTGGTGCAATACAAATCTCTCACGAATTTACTGAAAAATCTAGCTTAGTATTTTAAATATATAGACTAGCTGGCCAGGCAGACCTTGTTTTGCTTCTTCCGTTAGATGGCGTCATAAGTTTCCAGTGGAATTATAAGAATGCTTATTTATTTTGGGTTTAGCAAATTCGACTTTTGGGCTGTATATGTGAAAAACCTTTTACCTTATTTTAGCACTGGAATACGTGGACCGAAAAATGTTTGCACTTATAGTTTATGAACTTTGACCTTCAAGATTCGACATTTGATTTTGCAAATTAAGATGTCTCACTTTTATTAATGGTACAGTACAGGGCGATACAAAAAGCTTTTACACTTATATTTTATGAAGATTAACTTTGAATATTTGACTTTTTATTTTAGCATTAAGTTGTCTTACTTTTGTTAACATAGTGAAGTCATCAGCTCTTTGTTCATGTTTTGAGTCCTTACATAGCGTCTTTTAGATCATTTTGCGTTGTTGGAAAAGCAATATTTTAATTTTACCTAGAAATTATTTTTAAGATAATTAAATAATTTTAAGATGCCTTTAAATCTTAATGTTGATAAACTTAATAAAGAGAAGCTTATTTGGGAATTTAAAGTTCGTTGTGTAAATGGGTGTTTCTGACACTGTAGAATCTTTAAGGAAAAGTCTTCATAGTATTTTAAGTATAGAAAAGTAAGCTTCTTTTGCTCAACCGCATGCATTTGTAGTAGATGCTTCAAAAGAATTAAATATTGATGAGAATTAAGATTATTTTGAAACTTTTTCTTGTTCAGGGAAACAAGTTAAAAAACTTGATACAAGATCATGTCAATATTATGCTAAGTTAGGATTACATCTAATCAGACTAATGAAATTGAAAGGCGTCATTTACTATTAAAACAATTATTAGAGCTTAAGAATATAATTTAAAAAGCAAAATTTAAAATCCGTACAATCCGAAAATGTTCCTAATGCTACGCGGTTGCGTGAAACTTTAGAAAATGCTTATGGCAATGTTATTCTTAATCAGCCTATACTAACTTGTTCTCCACAAAATAACACAAATATTACGTCTACGGCAGAACCAAAAGTTTGTCTCATCAAAGTGTACCAGTATACAAATGGCAAATACAATTTTCTGGTCAACCTCCAGAGTCTTATTAATGCATTTTTAAAATAAGTGGAAGAATATTCTCAGAGCAGAAACACAGATAAAGGCTGAAATGTTACATAGATGATTAAGATGGGTTAGTCCGTTTCATGATAGAGGAATATGTTCCATCGGTCGAGAAGTTACGGCAACACCATACCCACCCGTACTCAGGCAGTTACCGAGTCGATATGATGAAATGTTGCGATAATGATAGAGTTGATTGACAGAATGCCTACTCCTGTTGTAGGTTTTCGCTGCAAATGAAGGTTTTGCGCAGGAATAATTTGGCATTTTTCGTTTTGTGTTAACAGAAGTTAAAACTCCACTCGACTAATTAGACTATATCGTAAAATCGAAGAAACTCGCAAGTCACTTGATAATTTTAAACCACCTAATTTATCAACGCTGTCATTAGAACCAGATCTAGTTTATCAGGGACACCTACATTAGAAAAGCAATTTGAAGTATTTGTAGTTCAAATACTTTCTCATTTCAAGGATATCACGTACACTTTCGAGTGCAGAACGCAATTATTCGTGAGCGTGAATGTCTAGATGCTTTATGGGCTATGGGGAAATTAAGGTGTTACCTGGAGTTTTTAAAATTCTATTTTATCACGGACTGTTAATCTTTAGCTTGACTGGAAAGCTTAAAGGATACTTGGGCAGACTTGGTCGATGGGCACTTGGGTTGCAACATTTCGACTATGAAATCGATAATGAGAAGCCAGATGCTTTATCAAGAGCTTACCAGTGATAGCAATGCTAAATTTCATGGAAGTTGCTGAGATTTTTAAGTACATGAAACCGGATTTTTTTGAGGTTAAAGCTGGTTTGAAACTTTGGAAGTTGGTGATGCCGAAGGACAATCGTGTTGAAATACTTCCCAAATTTTATGTTAATCCAGCGACAGGACATATTGGATATATAACAGACTTTTAATAGGATTGTTCATTTATTCTGTTGGCCTGAGTTGAACCGGAGCAAAAACGTCCTGCTGGTTTCCTGTGTAAGCCGTTAAAGATCACTAAATGTTGGTAAGTGATCAGTAAAGATCTTTGTGGACCCCTTCCTAAGTCATCTCATTAACATCAACATATTTTGGTTGTGACTGGTAACTTTAGCAGGTTTAGCTTATTATTTTCGATAAGAAAAGCGACCGCTTCGACTATAGCGATAATTACAAAGAAAATTATTTTTATGATAACTGGTGTTTGCATTTACGTTGTGACAATTCAAAAATTGCGAGGTTACAAATCTCTGTAACTCGTTTGGTATTAAAATTATTTTTAATCCTAATTGCTCACCTCACTACAATTTAACTGAAAGGATAACTTGGGTTCTGACACCATATTTTGTAAATTTTGGTCAAGAAATGGTTACCCATGGTAACGAGTATAAGGTAGACTAAATTGTACTGGGGATACTGTTCAAAAGTACGAAAAACCAAATAATTTTCAAGAGGTTAGAGAGTTTCCTAACTTTATTAGAAGAGTTTAATTTATCAAAATATCAAAAGAAGTAAAATTTCTTTTGATATTTCATTTCCTATGAAAAGGGAGAAAAGGTGGAGTTATTCCGATTCAAAATTTTCACTGTACCAAATTATATTTCTCCTGTATTACACTATTTTGGTGAAACTCATCTTACATACTTATTTACTATTTTACTAGTTAAAAATTATAGTGTTTAATAAAAAGAAAAGGTATACTTCTTTATCAAATAATGGTCAGATATAATCAAAAAATGTTTCTTTATTCAATAATGACAGTAACTTTATTGCCGGGATCCGAATAAGAGCTTACAACTTTTCCAAGTATACGCCTCCCTCTTGTTTCGTCTCAGCTAGCTGTCTATTTGTTGTAACCTGTTTGGGTAACGTTATAATGTGATTATTAGATTAAGTAGTCATCGTAGTAAAAAAGTAGAATCAAAGGTTATGCAAAAAACAGGAAGCGAAACAAATGTCTGTTTCATGTGTGTGTAAAGGCATAATCTTATTTTTTGATTGAGCTCTGTACCTAAAACGTGTCTCAATATAATATTATAGTGATTCTTGTAACATTCTTTTTTTTATAACCCTGTGATCTATACTATCATTTTCTTCAGTGCCTAAATATTTATATGTTCTCATTCTTTTCATGGTCTTCGTTTAACGAAAAAAAGCTCGTAAATGATGCTAATACCTGGTTCAATAATTCATCGTTAGTGTCCAGAAGTCAGTTCTGATATTTGTTTGTGTTTTTTTTTCATCCTATTTGATACGACTTGCGTTGGTGTTGTGAGGCACTTCGTACCTCAAGAATTCCGTGCCAGAACTTCTCCACTTGTTCTTGAGTTGGAGGTTCAAGATTGTCAGATTTTCTTTATTCAATTTACGCTAAAACTTCTTGGTTTCTTTACTGGAGAGACTGAAGCTTTTGTTTTCCTAAATCATAATATTTCGCTTTCTATATTACACTATGTGGGTTTTAGTCCCTCTGCTATAAATCTTTTACGATCTTATTTCTCGGAAAGAACACAACGCGTAAAGCTGAATGGAAAAGTATCATAGTTTTTTTCAGTATCGCAGGGTATACCACAAGAAAGTATACTGGGACCACTTCTTTATACCTTATACACTTGTAATTTTCATTCAATTCTTAAATATTTTGACTCTCATGTGTACGCAGATGATACACCACTCATTTGACAAATTAGATTATTCCGGCTACTGAAAAAATTAACTACGATTTAGAAAGCATTTTCAAAATCTTAGAAGATCATCTTCTTAAATTAAATCCACACAAATCCACCGCTATTCTTTTTGGGAGTGATATAGTTCGGAAAATTCTCCTTAACCATGACCAAATAAATATAACTCTTGATGGGGAAGCTATTCTCTTTACTGACAGCCGTAAATCTTTGGGACGTATGTTGGACTACAAGCTCCGATTTAAAAAACATGTTACAAACCTCTTAAAAAAGCCTATTAAAGTTAATTTTTAGCAAAAAGCAGTACCTAAATTTGAAAACAAAAACTAAGTTGTTTTCGGCTCTAGTGTTGTCACATTTTAACTTTTGTGATGTGATCTAGGGCCCCTGCCTAGACAGTTTCGATGTGCGACGAATACAGAAGGTGCAGAACTGCTGTTTAAGACTTGTTTGGTATCAGAAGACCCAATCCTGTGTTACATAAGTTAAATGATATCAAATGGCTTAATATGGTTAATAATATTTGTTATAAAATATTAAAATAAAGAAATCCTCTCTATCTGCTAGAGCATTTATCATTTAGATTTTTCGGAACGCGCTAACTATTCTTGCTTATCGCCGAGAAATATTCAACCGGTCCTTTTTATATAACATGGGAACTTGCAACGGTATTAAACACAATTTAGATTTTACTCTGTCAGTTAATAATTTTAGAAAAAAATATAAGAGAGAGCTACTTAGGGACTAGTACTAATTGCATAAATATTCTATAAATTAAAGTGTAAGTATTTTTAAGTGGTAACATTGTTTTATTTTAGTCTTATTTTATAATAATATTAGGATAACAGTAAGTAGCTTGGCGATGTCGGGTGAGGAGGAATTGGCACAATTTTATTTGGATATGTTTACCGTCGATTGTAGAAATATTTGGTATATATTACATGTAATATTATTATATTTGTATAAGTACCTAATAAATAAACCTGGAAAAAAATGCAGCTTAGTTTTTGTTTTCACATTTATTTTACCATATTTTTATATAGTGCGTTTTTTTTTCAATTCATGTTTTCCTTAATTAAACATTGTAGGTTTCCTGATAAAATTCATTATTAACAAAATTGGTTAAGGTCATTTTATAAAGGGTGTCCCATAACGTATCCACTATAGAGCAACAGGTAATACTAGAGATCAAAATAAGAAGATTTGTTCAATAAATGTGGTGGCAAATGTTAATCGTTAAAAGGATACAAGGTGTTGAAAGTGAAACTTAATTTTCGAGGAGTTACAATAATTTTGAAACGGATAAAGATATCAAATTCAAAATTACTGACTAGCGGTTTCGAAGGTGAGCAATGCGATTTCGGTATTAGTTTGAACCTAGCTCCTAGAGGGCGCTTGCTACATACCTATTGAATAATTAAATTTTGCATATTTTTTAACCCTATAAAGCTGAGACTCTTTTGACTTCACACTAGAGAAGAGCCATCATTACTGCGAAAAAAATACGTACTCTTGGTCAATATCGATTTCTCAAGCCGTTTGCGATATATTCGTCTTTGAAAACAAAAATATCGAAAAGAAATTAAAATCAAATTATCAAAAATACATAGAACTCAATTTATTTAAAATATATAAAAACATTTTTAAAATTTCTTTAACAGATGTTGAAAGTGTCCGCCGTTTACTTCAATACACTTTACTAGGCTCTTTATTAGGTGGCGCATCACATTCAGAAGGGTATTTTCTGTCTTTTAATGATATTGGCAATTTTTTGATTTTTTTGTAAAAGTTCTTCCCGTGTATTTATTTTCATCATCGTATACTAAAGCCTTTATATGCTCAACAGGTAAAAATCCAACGGATTAAGATCGAGGCTGCGGGGCGGACAAGGAAATTCACAACCGCATTCAATCGATCGAACTGAAATGATTAAACAACTATCAATAATGCCAAAACAAATATTGATGGAAATTTCATGTTGAAAGTGTCTCTTTCTTGGTAGATGTGGATTTTCCAAGACGTAATGATGATTATTTCTCCAGTTGAAAACTTCGCTTTTGGTAAACGTTGCTTCGTCGGTAAACAATATATTTTTTAGGAACATTTTTTTTGGAGATTTTGGCAAAATTCTAATCTAGCTGGCAGATCCTCTGGAAACACATTTTGGACAGGCTTAAAATGGTGGGGTAACAACTTTTCTGTACGGGGAACTCTTGATACCGCACATTTACTTATTTGCTTACCTGCTTCCAAACTCCTAGTGCTTAGCTCAGGATTTTCCGCGATACGAACCAAAATCTCCCTTTCTTGTTCTACCCTTATTCTTTTGGGTCGTCCACCAAGATTTTATTATAAAACGACCCTGTTTCGCCTAACTGGTTGAAAATTCTTGAAAAAATATGTCAATCTGAAGTTTTCTGGTTGGGTAGAGCTCTACGTACCTTCTAACTTCAGCAGGACTATTAAAATGTTTTTGTGCATAAACGCAGATCATATCTCTTAGTCGCGGTTAGAAAACTTGTTAAGCCTAGTCATTTTAAATAATTATTTAATATCAACCCAATATTGGCAGAAGAGCTGATAAACAATAACAGATGTCATTGATAAGATGTGCAATGAAGTATTCTAAGACGAATCTCGCAAAAGGCTTGAGATATAGATATTCATCAAGAGTACGTAAAAATGATGACCCTTTTTTAGTGTGAAGTCAAAACAGTCTCCGTTTTACTTGGTAAAAAATATACAAAATTTTATTAATCATTAAGTATGTAGCAAACGCCCTCTAGGACCTAGATTCAAACTAACACGGATTCGGATTTCTCTCACACACACACATACATATATATATATATATATATATATATATATATATATATATTGTCTCCCTGATGAATATGAAAAAAAGTTACCGATACCCAAACTGCCGCTGTTGAGTTTTTCCTAGATAGCATCTCTTTAAACCAGATCACGTCATAAAGATATGCGGGGCAGTCGGGGTGCCGAAAAAGTTTTTCGCACAAGGATGCCTTGTACGCATCATTAACTCTTAAGATATCCTCCATTCGATAAAAAATATATTTGGGAAATTCTGTCACATAAATCGGATCCGGGGACCCTTTTTAATTGATATGCAGTGTGTGTTTGGTTGTGTGCTCTAGGTGGAAAAAAGGTCAGACGAGAGGTGCTTTTAGGTTCTTCTTTGCAATTTTGTAAATTATCATGCCTCAGTTGCCATATTTTACGTGCAAACACAATATATTATTTATATTATATATTTTTTTGTTTTGAGCCTGACGACAGAATTTTAAAAAAAATGGGACCATTAAATTATATAAACACTGAAGGAAAATGAACTTTAATGTTAGTGTTTTTGTAAAACGAAAATTATTTTAACTATTTGACTCCCGCATGCTTCTTTAAAAATTTTAGTTCTGTGGGAAAAGATAATGAGGTATCGCAGAATTCTCTTATAGTTTAAAAAATATTAGTAATAGAAATAAATTTTGTATCTACAAAATTATCAATCTAAATATTCTTTCATGGTAGCCAAAAGTCTTTTTAACATTTTAACATTGAGTCATTTACTGTTTAATTTGTTATTTGTACAGTACTTTAAATTTCTTTTTTTCATTTTTAAATCTACCTCGTTTAATTATGTTTATACAAGGAAAAGATGTGAAAAATTAAAATGTTCTAATTGTGATACAAGGCACAAATTCAATACTGTTCATTCTGCGGAACAGTGTCTTGGCAATAATTACTGAGGCAGCAGCACTGTCTAGCTAATTTTATGAAGTTTCGATGCATACAATTTTTATAATCCGATCCTGATTAGATATTATATACATCACAATAATGAATAAATGGTATTATAATTACAATGAACAATATAGATGCCTCGAAGAACAGCCTCCATGAAACCAGATTACACTTGGTTGCATTAATGAAAAACTACACACTTTTGTCACAGACAAATAGACAATATTTCGGACTCAAGAGCAGGAATAAGAGCCCAAATCTCTGCTCTTTAGGGATAATATAAACCAATGTTCCCTTTAGAATATTCTACAAATTTCTACTAAATAGAAATAGAATATTTCATTTTTCGAGTTTTGGAAATTTTATTATTATTTTGGAACATTTTGCACCTTTGTTGTATTCCTAACAAAACTTATCAGTTATTCGAACATACGGCATATTCTTTAAACATTTCTTATCATTTTTTACAAAGTACAAATACGGACTTGATTGATCAGCAATATGATAATTAAAAGAGAAAACTCATTTTTTTATATTTTTAATCACTGTTGAGAATGCGCCGGAAACGAAACAAAAGAAAATCTGCTTATAACTTAATATTATTTTAATTAATATTTGGTGTTTTCACGTGGTAGATGTAAACATTAAACTTATATTTATCAAACTAATTAACATATTTGAGAAGCCATATAAAATAAGCCCTAAAAGTGACTGGTGATTGTGAATAATTACCGGCGAACATGGGGTGATTAACCAATTATTAACATTTACCGGATCATATACACCAATTTAGACCAAAAGTAAAAAATGAAACGTAAATATCTCTTAAAGTTTATGAATTTGGGAAATACTCGAAAATGTGATATTTTAAAAGAATGCCCCAATTGACACCCTCTGTTAGTCGCATAAAAAGTTTAAATTCTCAAGGAAACGCCTATATTCTGATAATAGGTCTATAATGATAAGGAATGCGAATATGAGAAGAGCCAAATTTTGACAAGAATTTTTGTTTGCTTTTAAACCGAAAGATGTGTTTTCGGTCTTCGACCCTAAAGAGCTCGTCGAAAGCCGCTTTGTAATATCTAAGGAATTGAGGAGGGTGTTAAGGCAAACATATTTTAGGGAGTATTTTATGATAATGTATTGCCTTTCCTAAGTACGTTTATTTTCTGGCCGTCAGTTGCTGCAGGTCTTTAACAAAACAGGACTTTGACGATAATTTAGTTAGAATAACCATAAAAATATTTATTCTTTCGTATTACTAAATTGACAAGACAAGAAATATAATTTGAAACACAATGTTTGCTGGTAATAACTAATAATTATCGAATTACTCTTTGGAGTTATATGTCACTTTGTGATGTGTGGTCCACATTCCTACATTATTTTTACTTCCCTCGTAATAGGGAAATCTTGTAATTGTGAAAAAATCACTGTTCGAGATTTTTTCAGGTCTTTACGTTTCAGGATACCTAGTTGCCGAAAAACGTGTTTTGACAATTCCGTCGGACTGTATGTTCCCGGCATAGCTAAAAAACTAACTACCCGATTGGCTTCAAATTTTGATTCATAAAAATGAGGGGTTATACGTATATGACCTGGTAACATATTGATAAAAAATTCAATATTGCGAAACAAAATGGCGGCCTAGAGAAATCTTAAAAAAAAATATTACCAAAAAACTACTTAAATCAATTTGTCTTAAATTTTGCACGAAAATCGAGTATTATGTAGCAAACAAGTAATTTGGTACGATATGGCGGAACTAAATGACGGCTTAATAGTAATAATAAACTAGTAAAATTGGGGTGTTAATTCAAGATGGCTAAACAATATGGCGGCCAATAATCGTAAAAAAATCCCTCTCTCCGGTTTTAAATATCTTAACCGTAATAATTCCGTGAATCTGTCTGTCTGTCAGTTCGCAGCATAGCTTAAAAACTACTTACCAGTTGACTTCACATTTTAGTCAAAAATTAAGAGTCATATGGGATAATCTAATAACATTTTGGTAAAAGTCCAATATGGTTAAACAAAATGGGAACTGGTGAAATGTTAAAAAAAATTATTAAAAAACTACTTTCCCGATTTATCTCAAATTTTTAACAAAAATCAAGTACCTTGTAGGAAACAACTGGTACAATTTTGGTACGATTCCGAAAGGACGGAACAAAATGGCAACTTAATAAAGTTATAAAAAATTCAGCCTGAAAAACTACTTAGTGGATGGATTTCAAATTGTGTGTCATAACTAATTGTTGTATAGAAATCGACAAGTAAAGTTGCGGCATTAATTCAAGATGATGGAACAGAATGGGGACCAAATAAAATGTTTCTAATCGTAAAAAAATACCCTCTCAGGTTTAACATATCCTCACATTTTAGCGTCTCTAGATGCCAAAAAAATTGTTTTATCAATTATGTCAGTCTGTCTGTCTGTGTGTGAGTTCCCGGCATAGCTTAAAATCTACTTACCAGAATGACTCCAAATTTCAATTAAAAATTAAGTGTCATATAATGATAATATTTTAGTAAAAAGCCAATATGCCGAAACAAGATGGCAGCGTAGTGAAACGTTAAGAAAATATTACTAAAATAACTAATTATCCAATTTACTCTAAATTTTGCACAAAAATCAAATATTATATAGGAATGAACTTGTAACATTGCAGTATAAATCCAACATAGTAAAACATAATAGCGACCTGATAAAAATTTTAAAAAATCAGCCTAAAAACTGGTAAAGTTGTGGTACGAATTCAAGATGGCGAAACAAAATGACGGCCAAATGGTATTTAAAAAAGAAACATAAACAAATCTTATTCACTTGACTTTAAATTTTAAAAAGATTCGTAACGAAGGAAGTTCGGGTAAAAGAAATTTACAGACTTCTTTTATTTTTTTTGGACCATAACTTACGGCTATGATTTAAATAAACACTCGCCACCTGTTATCTCACTTTATATAAATTAAGTTACATTTAGCTGTAAAAATCTCAGTTATAAAGACGGGACGTTTTCTTAACACCTGCCAAAATATTTTTCTCAAATAAAAAAGTACATAGAACTGTGAAAACGGTATTTAAAAATTTTAAGTAATTCAAAAGTTATGGAAAAAGGCAAGTTTCCAGAGATGTCCAACTTTTTTTTTAAATTAAATTACCTCATTAAAACTATCTTGAACCATAACTCGCAGTTAAAATTTAAAAACAGTTCAAAAATTATTACGGAAAAACATTTTTATTGAGAGTGTCAATTTTTTTAATAAACTACGACAATAAAAGTTACATGGAATTGTGAAAACAGTATTTAAAAAATTTAAACAGGTAAAAAATTAGAGGGGATAAAACAACTTTTTTAGTAGCTGTCAAAATATTTTTTTAATAAACTACGCTACTAAAAGTTACATGAAACTGTGAAAACCATATTCAAAAGTTTTAACAGTCCAAAATTTAGAGAAAAAAAACTTTTTTTTGATGGGTGTCAAAATATTTTTTTTTTAATAAAATACACCACTAAAAGATAATGAAACTGTCAAAGCGGTATTTAAAAATTTTAAATAATTTAGAATTTACTAGACAAAGACAGCTTTTGACATATGTCAAATATTTTTTTAATATGTTACACTCTTAAAAGTAACATGGAACTGTGAAAACTTTAGAAGTTACAAAAAAACAACTTTTTTGACAGCTGTCTAATATTTATTTTAATAAGTTACGCCTCTAAAAGTTACATAGAACTATATAAACCGCATTTAAAATTTAAGCATTTCAACAATTTTTTTGACACCTGTCAATTTTTTTTTAAATAAATTACGCCACTAAAAATCACATGAAACTGAAAATTATATTTAAAACTTTAAGCATTCTAGAAGTTACAAGGACAAAACAATTTTCTGACAGCTGTCAAAATTTATTTTTCAAATAATTTACTTCACTAAAAGTTAAATGAAACTGTAAAACCTGTATTTAAAATTTTATGTTCAAAAGTCACAACGAAAAAACAATTTTTCGAGAGCTGTCAAAATGTTACAAACAAAAATATTCCCTACTATAGGTTACATACACATAAGTAAAGAGATTAGAAAGGAATACACGTTCCCTACCTCCCGTACTGATAAATGATCGATTCAGAGCCATCTGATCAAAATAACATAAGTACCAAAAGTAACTTATAACATCATACTTATATTATAATAACTACATGGTGCTTGTGCACATTGATACTTTAATAACAGCGTTCATAGAAGTGAGTACCGTTACGCGATGGCTTATTAGATGTTAAAGAAAATTAAGATTTTTGATGTAAAAAACAAACTTGATACATTAGGAATGAGCTCAAGAAGTATTCTATTGATGTTGAATATTCTAGTAAATAACTCATTGACTTATTTGAAAAAAAAAGTAGAAATATGGACTCTGTTTATCGTGCAAACTAGGACTACATAAGTCAATAATAAACCGTTTTGACATTTTCATAAAATTTTGAAATTTGTGTTTTAAACCGAAAAATAATTTATAATTTATTATAGACGTAAAACGTTTTTTTTTTATTTTGGCCTTGGGCTCATTTAGCTACGAGAAAAAAAAATTTCTGAATTTCTAAACAGTCTAAAAAGGACCATATATTTCGGAAAGTTCTTAGCTTAATTATAATAAACAATGTAAATAATAGGATAGAAGTGGTAACAACATTATAAAAATATTAGATCTCTAATCTCTACAAACCTAAACAATTAAAGAGAAAGTATATAAGGCAAAGCAAATTTAAACAGGGATATACACGGATAGGTAGGTTCAAAAACATTTAAGGAAAAGAAACAAAAGTGGTCAATAACTAAGCAAATAGATCAAAAATATTTAATATCCATTTCACAGCTATTCAAATAATTCATAAATCTATCCTAAGATTAGTACACATCTTATTTATACAGGAAATTTTATTTAATAATAGAACATGCAGTTTCAATAATTCGGAAGAAAGAGAAATACGGATCCTGTGTTATGGAAGCAGCTAAAAAGTCTATGGTTTATGGTTTAGGTCATCTAATTATTCATTTTCAATGAACAAGTGTCAGATAGTTTTAATTTTCGTAGATGTTTGTTGAATGATACATGCCCAACCAGAAACCTATATAAATAAGACAAACAATTTGCGAGACAGTTGCATTCTTTGAATAAGAGGTTTCTCGTTTAGATTATGGTATATCGATGATTATTGAGTAGCGGGAACTAAGTGCATTATGTATATATAATTGATTCCAGATCTCCCGTGTATTTTCTTTGATTATTTATTTATTTATTCTTTTATAAACTAAAACCACTTTCTCGAAAGTATGCATTACAAAATTACATAATGTGATTAGATTAGTTTTACATTCTACAATACAACATACAACATATTTTCTTGTTTGGAATAAATGCATAGGTCCTCAGCAAACTGCAATAGTAGTAGCAGTTATGCACCAAGAATGAAAATCAACTTTATATAAATTAAACAGTAGGGAGCTTAGCACAGTCCCTTAGGGTAACCCAGACGAAACAAATCTAAAGTGAGTAATTTAGTCAAAACAAAGTCTAACTAAATTAAAACAAAACCCTCAGAAGTATTCAAATTCTTCAATATATCCACAAGAATATTTAGATTTATATTTTCTTATGCACTTGATACGTCCAAGAATAGAGATACTAGGTAGTCATTATCAGAAAATGTGTATCAGTAACAAGATGAGCTAGACAATTAGTTACACCCCGTTACACCGATGTGGAACTTAAAATCACCTTATAGGGTAAACTACCCAGTTATAGGCACTCATAAAGCAATGGTGTCAAATAACCGATAATATAAAATATTTGAATAGTTTTGAAGGCAAATTAAACAAATGCTGCTTTTAACAGACATATGTATTAAGTGCTTAAGTATTTATTTAAAAATGCTAATTTACCAGTAATTGGCATAGATAACCCAGTTATTAACACTTAGTTTTTGGCATGACGAAAATATGTTTGTGACAGTTTTAATTATTCGTGACTGTTACTTGCATGATTTGTACACAAAGTTTTCAATTTTTCCATTTTTCTTTTGTAACCCTTTCGTCCCGAATGGTACATATGTGTACCAAGAAAAGTCATAAACCCCTGAAAGTCATATTTTGTATTGTAGCCAAGCGGAGTTTGTACCAGGCCGGGATTTCAGGTTCTCAGATCACACAGTAAACAAACAATCGCCGCCGCGCAAATTTTTGAGGTTATTTCCTGCGAGTAAACATGTGCGGGTAGTTCTAGTGCTGTTTTATTTGCTGTTTTTGACTACATTACGTGAAATTAGACTTCCAAATTGGATTTATTTTGTACCCAGCAAGTTATTGAATAGAGGTATGTTTTGGATTGGGATATGCTTCTTTTTCTTTATTTTTTTTTATTGTGGTACATATGTGTACCCGCCGGTATGTTAGCTGGTACATATATGTACCAACAGGTTCCTAATATGTATTCATGTATAATGCATACACCGTGCCTCACCGGCTCAGTTTGTAAATTATTTCATTCGCGGGCGGTAGTAATCTAGTTACATCATGCTCTTTTTTTATAGGTCCAATATGAGTCAGCGGTCATTGAAGCAAGCCGAACTAGAGACTGAGCTTGAAAATCTTTCAGAGCCAGATTTCTTCTGGCTCGAGCGATGATTACGTTCCTAGTAGCACGGACAGTGATAGCTCCGTTGCTTCAGGGTCTGCCAGCCGTCCGCTGGTTACCGTAGCTGAGAAAATATCGTAGGAAAGTCACAGCCATTCTGAAACGGAAAGTGCCTTGGATGGAGAACCGACAACTGATGAGCCAAGTAAAATGAATCGACTACTTGATTGGGTGATTCCAACCAACACTTTTACGGCAGCCAAAATAATTCCTCCTGAAAGACCTTCTTCGATTGGATATGGTATTACAAAGAACATGACCCCAATAGAAATTTTCCATAAGTTATTTCCTCATTCCTTGTATTTACAAATTGTCGAGTGTACCAATCAACGTCTAACTATATTGAACAATGCCAGAAATAAAAAAACAAAAAAAGAAAATATGACAGATGAAGGAGAAATTCAGAAGCTAATTGGGTGCATGTTTATTATGTCATACAATAAACTGCCGGCACTAAAAAATTATTGGAGTCAAAGGGAATCTATGGGGAGTAGAACAATCGAAAAAACTATATCTCGTGACAGATATATGCTTTTATCGTCGGAACTGTACTTTGCTCCACCAGAAAAACCTGATAATCCCTCAAAAACATACTACGTGGATGAGCTGATATCATGTTTCCAATACACTTTTGCCAAATATCGTGAGGACTCTACCTTTCAAAGCATTGATGAATCAATGACAAAGTTCAAATGGAGATCTTCACTGAAGCAATACATGCCTCTAAAGAATACAAAACGAGGCATCAAATTGTGGCTGCGTTGTGATTCGCGTTCAAGTTACACATATTATATAAATGTGTAACTCTGGCAAATCAACACCCCAGCAGACGAAAATGAGTCACTGACTCTTGGAGAAAGAGTTGTCAAATCGCTCGCTTCAATGATCAAAAGCAAAGATGTTATTTTGTGTTTTGATAGATTCTTCACAAATGTGAATCTGTTGGAATCCATTGATTTCCTGCTTTGGGTACTTGTATGAGCAACAGAAAAAACGTTCCAAAGATTGAGGGGAAACTACAACCCGGCGAATCTGCATTCAGGTCAACAAGTAGTGGGTTATTATGTGTGAAATGGCAAGATACGGAAGAGGTTTTGTTGATGAGTAACTGCCATAAGCCTGAAATAACAACAGTAACAAAAACAACCAAAACTGGACAGAAAGAAGAAGTCAACTGTCCAGAGGCTATAGCATTCTATAGGAAAATAATGCGAGGTGTTGATCGAGCAGATCAGTTCATAAACTTATATGATCACGACAGGAAATCCACAAAATGGTGGAAAAAAGTCTGGTACACCTGTCTCAACATGGCTGCAGTAAATTCTTGGATCATATATAACGATCTGCGAAAAAAAAAATGAGCAAATTCCATTTCTGGGGTTTTTCGTTACCCTGGCGGAGGAACTCGCCGCGGAGGGAATGAGAAATACTAATTTACCTCCACCGAAAAAAGATCCTCCTTCCAAGAAAAGAAAATTGTATGGAACAACATCCTTACATCTTCCTGAGGAAGGACAATCGCGAAGGAGATGTGCAAGATGTGCAGAAGCGAAACTTCAGAAGAGAACAAAAACAGTTTGCAAAGAATATAATATTCCGTTGTGCAAAGACTGCTTCGCTTTATTTCATACAAAGTAGTTTATTTTTTATTGGTTGCTTTTCAATATTTTTTCCTTAGATGTAATTTCATACTGAACTTATCAAGCAAGAATCTGTCTGGTTTTATCATTATTTTTTTTAGTAAACATATATATTCATAGTAAGTACTTTTTCCTTGCTTTTATACCTGGTGGTACATATATGTACCGCATAAAAACCCTACTGGTACACATATGAACCATGTCCCCCACCTCCTCAATTAAAAAAAAATTATTTTTGATCATCAAACATGATCAATAAGTATATATACATTACATTCCATATAAAAAAAATCCTTAGTCTATATTTTCTATATTCAGGGTCGAAAGGGGTAAGCAAACTACATGATATTGTCTACCATAACACTTAAAACATATAAGACCTTGGTTTTGACTAGTAATATTGTAAATGCAATGGTAATAAAGACAGCTAACCACACAATTATCAAGTAAGTCGTTATAGAATGAAACACTGCTGGTAGTTGGTGTCTTTTTATTGCCCAATCTAAGGTTTAAGGATTTGCTATTGATAGATGGCTTGGTGATCAGTAGCTTTTTCATTTACTTTTCCTTTTCTCGGCTCTCTGCCTCATTCTTCCTTTGTTCCTTTGCAGCAACCCTAGAAAGTTTTCTCTTAATTTTTTTCGTTAAATTTGTTTTGTTTTCGTTCTTTCTCATCTATTTGCATTTTTTTTTCAACCTGTAGATATGATCACTAAATAATTTTTTTTTGCTTGGAACTTATTTTTCCTTTGAGAAGTTTTGGGCCAATTTAGTAACGAGTCGGAAGAAGTGTTTTGATCCTCAGTGTCGAGATTTTCTGATGCAAAACTGTTTTTTTCAATTAAAACTTTAGAATCAATAAAATTTACCTCTTTTCTTTCTTTTACTGTATTACCTCGCTCTCTAGAAATGTTAGCATCAGCTGTCTTATTAACATCTTTGCTACCTGAAATACATAAAATCTTATTATTAGAGTTAGAACTTTCTGTTTTGCAACTTTCCATTTCGTGTACTGTAATTACTGCAGTTTGTGATTCTTTCGGACAATCGTCACTGTTAAAATCGATATATTCTATTTCATTTGTATTTTCATTGTCAATATGAAAAGGGACTTCTTCTGTGATTGGATCATTATCCAACGCATTTTCATTCTTATTATTTGTTTTTAAAAATCGGAAAGCAGTTGCTCATACATGACTACAGGTATATCTTCTAGGTTCAAAAACTGGGTATTAGTTTCTCTTTTTGTATTCTCAGCAGTCGCGTTTTCTTTAAAATACATCCATATTTTAAAAAGCATACAAAACTAATCGGTGGTGTCGTCATCAGCTTGCATATATATATATTTATATATATATATATATATATATACTCATATTTTTCAAATTTTTTCAAATTTTCGGATCTTACGATTTTTGCAAACGTCTCAAAACTTAAACTACTTGAAATTTTCATATCATCTGAAACATCAATGAATTTGTTTTGAACTTTTTTACCTAAACACTTACTTACTTTTGTTGCATTAAAGTTAAATGGACCAAGGCCTGTAGCACGAAAATCATTAACGATACTTGAAGGATTAATAGATTGTACAATAATTTTTAAAATGGGAGCAAATTTATGTTTGGTTAATTGTTCAGTTGGGTGTTTTCTTCTCCATTGCAAGACAAAATTTTTCCGTAAAATTTTTACAGGTTTAAAAACTGATACGTCACAACTTTGAAGTATTCTAGTAGCATTGGGCTATAGGGCTATTAAAATAATTTTTAAATTTTCCCATAACTCACCATCCGTTACTGACAGCCAATTTTTAATGATACAATACTTTACTTATATATTCATAAAAATTTTAGGATTTCCATCCGTTACTGCTTAGTCCTATAGCCCAATCCTTCGGAACTGAATTGCCAACAGCTGACGGCAACTGCTTATATGGGTAAATAATTATTGGCGCAGTTGTTATCCACGAGGCTGAAAAAGTGAACATAACCATGAGATTCCCTTTGGCTGCAGCCCTGCCAATTTCATAAATATGTTTAGCACCTTTTGGTGCTATCACTTTAGATTCTTTTGGTACGAGAAGAAAGCAAGTCTCGTCAGCATTAGATACCCTAGATGAGTCCTCTAAGATCGAATCATACCCTTTACTTTTCAGATAATCAAATATTCCATCAAACCACTTCTTTAAGTCTTGAGCCGAAATAGAAGCACTGCTTGGCGTAACCGCTTCAGCTGTTCTTTTAACTAATTTACAATGGCGTCGTAAAAAAGACTCGTACCAATGAGTACCAGGCAAGCTATCTTTAAAAGGTGTGTTACTTCCATTTTGATCAAGATAAGCCTTTCCTGAAATCTGAATATCATCCTTCCGGCGTGGAAATCCTTTTTTCTGTGATTCAGTTATCCATTTTACTAAAGTTTCTTCCTCTGACGGCGTTAAAATCGGTGGAGGGCCATGAGTCGCTTTAGTAAACTTATTGGACAACAGAAATTGCAAAGTAGCTCTTGGAATACAATACAGTTTGGAGGCTTCTTTTTTTGACATTCCATTTTTATTACAATTAAAAGCCAACTGCAAATCTTTATTGGTATTTTTTTTTGTATGCGGTATGCTTCTAGAGATATCGTTTATTACGGCAAATATTGATATATCTGAACAAGAACAAAAAAAAAACAATGAATAGCGATTAATCAAGGGTACTTACCTTACGAATATTTACATTAATACTGTGATTTAATCACGTTCCTTATAAGAGGAACGCTTATATAATTTACCGCCAGAATGAATCAGTGAAATTAGGAGTGTTGCCAGATTTACCTTTCCATATTATAGTTTAAAACTATTTTTTGGGTTAAAATCAATAGAAAGTCTTAAGTTCTAGGTCCACTATGAAGGTACCCGAGGAACGACACTGAAAAATGATTGTTTTCTGGACGTTTCGGGGGAAAGTCTACCCCTGTCTTCAGCAAACCTACAAATAAAAAACTAAAAGCAGAATATTTCTAATGTTTAGTATCAGAAATATAACCAGAATGGCTAATCTCTGACAAAATGTTAATGAATGTCAATTTAAAGGCGTTATTTTTAATTGTTAGAATAAGGTAGGAAATATGTGTACCTAGAATATGTTCATTTTAATTTATTGTATTTTGAGGTGTCCTTTTTTTACTTCAGTATTTAGCAAATTTATGTGTTATTAAAACTAACGCAACAAGATGCTACACAATTATCTTTATTTAAAAATATTAACGCACTTTCTTTTATTTCACGTTTTTTGGAACATAGTTCTAGTATTTTAGCAATAGAACCATGTTCCAAAAGATACGTCCAGAAAACAAACATTTTTCAGTGTCGTTCCCCGGGTACCTTCATAGTGGACCCAGAACTTAAGACTCTCTATTGATTTTATAAGGTAAATATTTTTTATTTTCAGATTTTATAAGGCGAAAAACCCAAAAAATTGTTTTAAACCCTGAATCCGTCACTACAATTTCGTAATTATTTTCTAAATTATACTTGTGAATATGAAACCCTTATTTAAAAAAAATAGAATTTTAGTAAGGAGTGCCAATAACTGGGTGGGGTGCCAACAACTTTTGTGATGATTACATAGTAGCTACTATTTTTGTAAATGAAATATTAAAATACCTTATTGCGATAAAATTAAAAATTAAAACATTCCAATGCTATTCATTCACACATCTTGATGACATCAAGCTAGTTCTTCTCGAGCAGCACTACAAAAATTGTAATTAAAATAAAATTGGACCTTGGTCTTATTTGAAACCTTTGAAACATTTATTGAAAATTATTGTGTAATATGTGTAACATAAACAGTTAAATTAAATATGATGATCCTTTATTTAAAGATAATAATGTGTAGCTAAGCACTAAACACACAAGCACACAACTGAAATAAGTGCTCTATGAAGAAACCATTCAAATATCAACACGCATGAGCTATATAAGAATTTTTACTAAAGCTAAGAATATTTACAATCATTAGTATCAAAACCTATAATCATAGAATTAGAACATTTTGCTATTTACAAAAAAAAAACAAAAATAGGCAAAAAAGTTTTTGGAACACTGTACCACAATGTCTGCCTATATTTCAAAAATATATTTTCTACAATTGTTATTAATTTTTTTTGTTTCTTTATTTTTCGAATGTATACTGCGAGCAAATTGTAGAACTTGGGGCCCAGACAGTTTTGGAATCGCTGATTTATGCCTCTAAAGCTTTTAGGATCTGACTATTATTTCTGATTTTGTTTCTGGTTCCGTAGTCATGGTTAATATAGTTTTTTCATCTTATTCTCTTTGTGGAAATACGAACATGTTGCGAGTATATATAAACATCATATATTAAATATTTCTTCACTGTACAATAAATATGTAGGACAACGCTTTTCTCCCTTGTAGATTATTTTAAGAACAGCATTTTTTGTAACATTTAGTTGTTTTAATTCATTGCTGTACAGATCACCATACTATAATACCATACATTATCAAGGATTCCCCAATGCTGTGTATGTCACAATCAAAAGGCTCTGAGATAATATTTCACGTAGAAGATAAAATGCATGCGTAAGTTTTCTTATTTTTTTTATTTTTAAAGTATGTTTTTCCCATTTCAGGTGTTGATCCCTAAATAATTTGTTTCCGTAATTTTTTTATGTCAATTTCAAAATTTCCTATCTATACACTAGAGAAATCAGGACGATTGGAGTTATGGAGAATGCTAGATAATAGATTTTATTTAAATTTACTGATAACTTGTGTTAATCTAACCAGTTTCTATTCTTACTCAAACCCAACTGCATCTGCCCCCTCACCTCATCCCAACCCAAAAAGAACAAAACAATGTCATTTGTATAAGTTTCAATTTTTTTATAGTAGTTAATGAATTTATGTAGGCTACTTGTGGAACTGCCATTTTAATATTTGGAGCATTCTTGTAACATCCTCTAATTTTGACCATCTGTTTTTTGTCAGCCGAATATGACCGAAATATATCCAACACTATGCCGCTCACCTCATAGTTTTCTAGAGCACTGTTTACTCCATATTCCCCTAAAAGTCCGTATCACCATAGCAACGCCGAGGTAGGCCGACGAGACCCGAAGAATTGTTCATAAAGAGTCCAAGCGCAGCTCTCCGGTCTCTCCGTGACGCAGCAATGACAGAAAACAAAAGCAGCGTGCTATTCTCATATTATTTTCTAAAATTAAAAAGTTTAAAGTTGAAAAAATAAAATTAAAATAATCAAACAATAATATTATATTATTCCATAACGCTATAATATATGGTCCGTCGAAACCGGAATCAAGAAATATTGGTGAGAAATTAATCGAATATCTGGCTTCCATTCAGGCGACTCCATTGGTAGCGACCAGACAAAAGGTGATTGACGACTATTAGACAGCTGGAGCAACAATCGTCATAAGGTTAGTGCGTTCCATGTCATGTCAATTTATTTCCTAATCTATCCAATTATTTGATTATCCGTAGTTTTTGAGCCAGCTAATATCTGAGTAATCTTAGTAAAATAAGTAGAAAAAATTAGAATGGCTAATATACAAACTATTAAAAATCAAAAAAAGGCTCTTAAGGCTAGATTAACACAGTTTAAAAATTTTGTGGATAAACTTAACACTGCTAATCATAATATTCAAACTAAAGAACTTGAATTAAGAACTTCAAAAGTAGAATCTGTATTGGACTTAATGTATGGCACTCAAGGTCAGATCGAATCTCTTGATATTGAAGTAGATTCTGAAGCTTTATATAAGGAAACAATAGACTTTGAAAATATTTATTTTTATTATGTTGGCAAGGCAAAAACATATCTAGAAGAATTAGCAAATGAATCGCAAAATTCAGTTGAAAAGGATCATATTAGTGTTCAGTCTCAAAATTCACAAGCTGCCAATTTTTCATTTCCTAATGTTAAATTGCCTTTAATCCCTTTACCGTATTTTGACGGGTCATATGACCAGTGGTTATTTTATAAAGATACCTTTAAATCGCTTATACACGATAATCAATCAATACTAGATGTGCAAAAGTTTCATTATTTAAGGCTTTCATTAAAAGGGCAAGCTGCAGGCTTATTAAAATCGCTTGAGAGTTCCGCAGATAACTATGGCGTGGCATGGGATCTATTGGTCAAAATGTTCGAAAATCCTAAAATACTAATTAAAACTCATATAAAGGCTCGATTTGATTTAGAAGTTGTAAAGTCTGGATGCTATTTAAGTTTACGAACTCTATTGGATGGTTTAAACAAACATCTTAAGGCATTAGAAGTGCTAAACCAATCAATAGATTCCTGGGACGCCTTAGTTATACATATGATTTCCCTTAAGCTGGATCAGATTACAAGCGGGGAGTGGGAGATTGAATATGCTAAACATGATAATGTCACAATTCAAATTTTTACAGATTTTTTAAATGAAAAATGTAGGTTGTTAGAAAATTTACAGCTCAATCAATCAAATTAGCAGAAAAGTAAGCGACATTCGTTTCCTACAACTCATTCTCATATTTGTTCCTTCTGTAATAAAGATCACACTGTATACAACTGTAAAATATTTCTTTCATTTAATATTAATAAACGACTAGCAGAGGCAACAAAAAGAAAATGGTGTCTTAATTGTCTTCGAAATAATCATCAAACTGACCAATGCCGGTCAGCACCCTGTAGAAAATGTAATAAACGCCATAACACCCTATTGCATAATAATTATTATAATTCCCAGCAAAATAATAATTCCCAACAAAGTAATCATTTTCAACAAAATAACAATTCCCAACCAAATACAAATCGACCTAAAAATCCTATAGCTACTCTAGCGGTCTCAATTGCTCCAAGCACAAATATTTGCCACTCAGCTGAAACTTCCCAGATACCAGCGCCTCCAGTCAACGCAGCGATTACTACAAGCTTCGTAGCGGCTGGATTGGGGGAGAGTCATGTAAATACGTAAGCTTTTGACGTGCAGCAGACGTTTTATAATTTAGGTCGCGCTCCAAGGGTCTTATTGTCTACTGCTATCGTAAATGTGCTTGATAAGCAGTGCAATGTTCATCCGTGCAGAGTTCTGTTAGATTCTGGAAGCGAATCTTTCTTTATTACGGAAGAATTATGCAACAAATTGGGCCTACACACTAAACCTACAAATATTTCAGTGACTGGTATTGGGCAGGCTAATTCAAAAATGTTAAAACAAACAATAGTGAATATACAAGCACGACCAAGTTGTAAATTGTGAGTGTAATTAAAATGTTTAGTGATTACTAAAATCGCTAATAAAATTCCATACTTACCCATACATGTTTCTCATTTAATTCTTGCAGACCCAGGTTTTTATCATCCAGGATCAATTGATATTTTAATAGGGTGCGATACATTTTGCGATTTATTGTCAGTAGGACAAATTAAACTAGGCAAATATTTGACAATTATTCAAAAAACACAGCTTGGATGGGTGGTATCTGGTAATGTTTTATATAATGAAACACACAGAATTTTGTGTAATTTAAGCACGTCTAAACCTTTGGAAGAGGAATTAACCCGTTTTTGGAACATTGAATAAAAATGTATTACAGTTCCCTTGTAAACTAATGAAAAAAAATGTGAGGATAATGTCAGATCTACAACTACGCGTGATAAAGATGGGCGTTTTATAGTTTCTTTGCCACTTAAACATCCCATAACCATGTTAGGAAATTCTCATCAAATCGCTAAAAATTGGTTTTTAAATTTAGAAAAAAAGTTACAAAGAAATCCTACCCTCAAGGTTGGTAACATACTCCTCACTGCGGACATCGCAAAGATGTATCGACAGGTGTTAGTGACTGCAGAACAGCCCCCTTTGCAGGTAATTTTATGGCGATATGATCCTTCTCATGAAATTGAGCCCTATCTTTTAAATACACTTACCTATGGCACTGGCCTAGCTGCATATCTAGCCACTTGATGCCTCAAAGAAATTTCCTTAAATTTTTCTCAAAGCAACCCTCTCATAAGCAAAATAATACTAGAAGATTTTTATGTCGATGATCTTTGTAGCGGTGGGGGAACAGTCGAAGAAGTCATTTATATTAAAAAGGAGTTAACTAAAACTCTTAGTACAGCTGGTTTTGAACTAAGAAAGTTTCACTGTAATGAAGCCAAGGTTCTATCTGACAGCGTTGATGAGTCAGGCAATATTGTTTACTTTGCGGAAAATTTTCAGCTTAAAACACCTAGGCTATATTGGGAACCAAAGGATGATATTTTAAAATATTCCATTCAAACTCCATCTAATAATCATTTTACTAAACGAAAGGTATTGTCGTGCATAACGCAAATTTTTGACCTCTTAGGTCTTATTGCCCCTATTGTTATAACAACAAAAATCATAATTCAAAGGTTGTGGCAACATAAATTAGCTTGGGACGAATCTTTACCTCTGGATTTAAGATTGAAAAAAGCAGTCGAGGCATTAGATCTTTCCGTGGTTAAAATTCATCTTTGGAGTGATTCAATGATAGTATTATCTTGGATTAGGTCTGAATCTCAGCAATATAAAATATTTGTCACAAACCGAATTGTACAAATTCACAAGATAACAGATGTGAATAACTGGCATTATGTAAAAACGGAAGAAAATCCAGCTGATCTTCTTTCTCGGGGTGTAAGTCCAGGCTTTCTTATTAGTAGTAACTTGTGGTGAAAAGGGCCACACTGGCTATTTCTTTCTGAGAATGATTGGCCTAAATATTTACTTAACATTGGTAAGGGAGATCTTCCTGAAAAAAGAACAACTTCGATTGTTTTAACTGCAACCTCAGATGCAGCCGCTGTTGAAGACTATATTTTTAATAGGTTTTGCTCCAAAAAATAAAAAACAATGCGGCAATTTAAGCATAAAAGAGTTAAATGACAGCTTGACAACTCTTATAAGAGCAGTTCAAAGGGTTAAATTTAAAATGGATATACAAGATTTAAATAATAATAAATCACTATCTTCTAAAAGTAAATTATTAAACTTAAATCCATTCCTAGATGAACAAAACAACTTAAGAGCAGGTGGCAGGTTTAGAAACTAGGGTTTCCAATATGATAAAAAGTTCCCCGCTATTTTACCGGCAAAACATAAATTAACTATTTTAATTGCGGAGTATGAGCACGTTAGGTTATTACACGCAAGGCCCCAAATGCTTTTAGCCTCTATAGGAAGAAAATTTTGGCCAATATCTGGTAGAAATCTCGTTAAAAAGGTGGTTAGATCGTGCGTTAAATGTTTTCGATTTGATGCCCCTACTATTCGTCATATAATCGGAGATTTACCAGCCCAGCATATAAGGCCAACTAGACCTTTTTTATCATGTGGCATTAATTACATGGGCCCTGTCCTTATAAAGGATAGGCTCACTAGAAATTATAAAACGGTAAAGGGATGGGTGTGCCTCTTTCTATGTCTGACAACGCGAGCTATACATCTCGAACTGGTCAGCGATTTATCTATCAATTGTTTTTTGGCTTGTCTAGGTAGGTTTTTTGCAAGAAGTTCTCGGTGCTACTCCACTTAACTTTAAAGAATATTCGACCGTGCTTACACAGATAGAAGCTTGTTTAAATTCTAGACCCATTTCCCCTCTCAGCTCTGATCCTTCAGATCCTCAACCCTTAACTTCCTTATTGGAGAAGAATTGACCAGCCTTCCTGATCAAGACTTCGTACCAATACCTGAAAATAAGCTCACGAAATTCAAGCGTGTCCAAAACATGATTCAGCACTTTTGGACACGCTGGTCGAAAGAATATATTTCGGAATTACAGCAGAGAACAAAATGGAAACAAAATTTTCCAACCCTTCTGAAGCCAGGCTCTGTGGTTTTAATAAAAGAAGATGGCTTACCACCGTTGAAATGGCAAATGGGCTTAGTGCAAGAAATTCATCCTGGATCAGATAACGTAGTAAGAACAGCAACTATTCGAACTTCTACTTCACTTGTAAAACGCCCAGCTGTAAAGTTATGCATTCATCCACAAGATAACTTTTAAAAACCGTAAGGTTTTCAAGGCGGCCGGCATGTTTACTCCGTATTCCCCTAAAAGTCCGTATCACCATAGCAACGCCGAGGTAGGCCGACGAGACTCGATGAAGGTAGGGCAGCTCTCCGGTCTCTCCGTAACGCAGCAACGACAGAAAACAAAAGCCTGAAGAAAATGCTATTCTCATATTATTTTCTAAAATGAACAAGTTTAAAGTTTTAAAAATAAAATTAAAATAATCAAACAAAAATCCTTAGAGTGTTATTATTACATAACGCTATAATAAGCACCAAGAAGCTTATCTTGTGATACCGTGTCGAATGCCTCCTTTTCCCTGTGTTCAGGCTTGCCGTTAATCTGCTAACAAGTTCACAAATAGCACCACTCATACAAATGCAAATTGATTTTTTATTGAATATTATTTTCTATAAGGAATTTAATAAGTCTGTTCTTCAGATACTTTTCAAACATTTTTTCAAAAGTGTTCATTATATTTATGGGTCTAAAGAAAATATCATGTTTACTTATTACTTTATGAACTGGATTAACTACGGTCGTTTTAAACTGAGGTGGAGCAATGCTAGTTCTAAAAATTAAATTTATAGTATTAACAAGTGACCTGAGAATATGCATTGAATAACGTCTATGACTTTTGGGAGCACTCTGTCAATTCCAGAAGCACTAGCATTCCTCAATAAATTTGTGTAGTCAATAAGCTCAGTCTGGCTAACTGGGTAAAGAAACATAGAAGAGCCAGATACATGTTCTATGTTAATAGCATTTACCGGTAAGATCTAGAATGCCATATCCTGGCCTAAATTTGTAAAAAAGCTGTTACAGTGATCAGCTATATCTGTGTTGTCCCTGAAAAAATTTTGTAGATCTTTTTCATTTTTTTTTTTAAATAATTATATTTACATTTAAAGATAAGTTTATTGAAGGAATTGCGATATAATTTGTACTGAGTTTTTAACTCTTTATTGTGAGACTGTAGTAATAATTTTTTTATTTTATCTCCTTTATTGCTTAGCTTATTAATTCATTTGTTATCCATGGCTTTATTTTGGAGTACTCATTAATTTTAATAGTTTTATCTCTTTTTAGTAGAAGTCAAAAACATGTTTAGCATGGGTGGTGCTCAGTCAAATCGGTGTTCAATATGAATGGTTGATATTGCGAGCTGTTAGTTTTCAATTTGCTACGTACAAAAATACGGTCAATATATGACGCTAACTCACAATCCTAATGCATTTAAAATAGATAATTATAAATTGACATGTTTATTATTACTGTCACAAATATTTATATTAATGTCACCCGCAATAATATCTTCAGTAAAAAACTTTATGTTAGATGAGTGGAGGGCTATATAAGCAGGTGATGCCAAAAGTCACATTCCGAAAGGCGAAGGTAACATGACTACTTGTTACCATGGACTTATATATATTGAATATTTAAGTTTTCCTTAATGTAGATAAGCATGTCATAATTTTTATTAAAAGTTGTATAATTTATTATAAGGCACATTATATCCAGGTATATTATAATAATTACCAGATATTTGAAAGCCTTCATTTAAAATTAATATATCACAGTACAATACATCAAATGCATTTAAGAATATGCTGAGACCGTCTAAACATTTTTTACGCTTCTTATATTTAAATGTACTATATATAGAAACTTATCCTTAATGTTAATTAGAGGTTTCAGAATATCGCCACTCACACCTTCTTTTCATTTCATGCGTTGCATATATATATATATATATATATATATATATATATATATATATATATATATATATATATATTCGCTCACTACTGTCGTTCTGAAAATAACATTTAGTCATAAATACGTCATTGTTATCACAAGTATTTTCATTGAAGTAACCGGAACTTGGTGTCGCCACGTTTTTTTTAAGCGGAGATTACGTAGTCATTACCAAAATGGGGAACAATTTTAGGGTAACTATTTCGTGAATAACATATAACTGCGACTTTTGACTATTACGTAGATAGTACGGAATTGTGTAGTTCCATTTAAGTAGCAGAATAGTAATAATTTACCCTATTAGTCATTTCCTTATTTCTGTCTTTATTTAATCCGTTTTAAAAGTATGTATGGTTCGTTTTAATATAAGCAAAATATTTATGGCGACTACAAACACTAAAATTGGGAGTATGGTGTGGAGCGTATAGAGCACGTTATTGGTATTTGAGGAAGATACATGCGTTTCACTTAGTTTTTTGGCTATCCTACAGACCTAGAATTAAAACGCAGGCAATTTCTTTGGTGAATATGCTGATGATAGTCGTTAAAAAATTACGCGCCTTTAAAATTCGTTAATTTTCAATACATTTTGGTCAAATATATTGGCTAATTTAAATTACAAACATGTAATTTTGGACTTTGGTTTAAATAGTAATTATCATTAGATATCTTATTATAAAGAGTGCTTCTTTTTGAAACGTAATGTTTAATTTATATGCATTTTTAGTCTTGATACTCACAAAAACAAACGTCATAGATAAATATTCATAGGGGAGATGAAAATAAACAATGGCGTTCTAGTTGACTGGTTGGCTGCATTTCTTTACTGAGAAAATTACTTAACATCAAATGTCTACGACTGTCTTATATGCTTTTATAGTTTTGGATTCTTTAAATACGCAACTTATACTTATACCCAATTACTTTGAAGTCTACTAGTTATCTACAAAGTTGCCGTCAATCCCATACTATATATTATTAACAAGCGGTTAGGATTTGCGAACATTCCGCCGGTTCTTTAAAATTTAATGCATTGTGTCGTAGCATGCGGAGAATTGCGTTACTTGAGTCACTACTATAATTCTGCTATCTATCATAACCCTAAATCTTTGTTTCGTTTTTATTTTTGGTTTCCTTGGTTGTTCAGGTATTACATAAGCAAGTTGGGATATTTTTAAAGGTCTATAAAATGTGGCTGAGTGACGAAGGCTACTTTTTTTTCTTATGGTATGTGAAGCCATTGTGAACCATTTCAACTTGTCACTCGTAGACGATAACACAACACATACACAATTAATTAATAGCTGTATACCGAATTACAATGACTTTTCAAGGACAGTGGCGACAATAGAAACCCACCCGCCAAATTGATGCAACATTTCTAAGGTTTAAACATGGGTACCCATATTATCGTTAGTTTTTCGCAAAATATAACTAAATTAATCTACTTTTATATTGACAGCCTCTGTCGGCGTCCGTTGTAAATGTAGGGTTATGTTAATGTTTTACTTTAATAATCTATTCGAACTATCTAGTACAAACTTACTTTTTTATTTAGATGGTTAACAAATAACAATGTTTGTGCAAGCGATTGCTAGAGCTAGAGTTGTCTGTCAAGTGAATTTTATAACTCTTCTTTGAGTAAACTTAAACTTGAGACATTTACGATCATATTCATTTACACATTATCACAAACACTTTATAATTACGAGCAAAAAACAGGTTAACCACGCTTAAATACATTTCTCTATATGATCAATGGCTGAGAACATTTTGTTTGAATCAATATTCATTTTAATAATCACAAGAACTAATAAAATGAGACACTATAACAACAAACTTCATAAAAAACCTACGTAGGCGAAAAGTAAATAAAACGATTTTAGCAGCAATATGGCCAAACCAATCAAAAATTGGTTACTCTATTGTTGCCCCTGTCCTTATAAAATAACCGACAGAATCTCATACTAGCGCCCCCTATCTCCGGAGCCTCAAGTACAAGAGGTAATAGTTTATTTGTAGTAAATAATTACTGCAATTCTTACTTCTAAGTTGCAACAGAAGAATAACGACTAGTAATAATCAGTTTAAAGTAGCAGTAGACGATAACTTGTTCTACTCTGCAAGGTAATTAGATAAACCAAATATAACAGAAATTTCAAGAAATAATGTCCAGTTAGGTAACTTATGGCAAAAAAATTATACGGAAAACTACCTGTTCCTCCAATTGTTCTGTCTACTGTGAGTTAACATGTATTACTTTTATATACATTAACGTCGACAGTCCGGCCACATAATTTTGCGCTAGATGTCTAAAGTTGCTCAGATTATCCAAGAGACGGAGAACGTAAATATTTCGCCCACATAAATAAAATAAAATGCTGGTCATATATCTTGGTCCCCGGGGAGTGGCCATTAACTATTCTGATTTGCGGAAAACTGTGCAAAAAATCGTCAGTTGATTTATGTTTACTCATCATGGGGAAAACTTATATTCGAAGCCATAATTCATCCTGGCACTTAGAGTTTTCAATTTTAAGTTAAATTTTCTAATAGGAGACATAACTATATTCTCTAATAATGTACAAAATAATATCTATATATATATATATATATATATATATATATATATATATATATATATATATATATATATATATAATATTTACACCTAATGAAAGTCGATAAATGGAATAAAAGCAAAATGTTTGGTACTATTATAAGCATTTCTATTCATGTTAAAGAAAAGATGGAAGTTCTTTAGGAAGTCAATAAATATCGAATCTCTTTCATATTTACTTTCATCTATTATTAAAAAGCTTCCAACTTAATATCTCAAAGGGCCTTATAAGAACGCTACAAACTTTTCGTAGAAACAGAAAATCTATTCCCGAGATATCTTAAAATAATAAATGTAACTAACATGTATTCATCACTGAAACAAAAATTTTTTAATTTTATATTTATAAGTTATATGAATTCAAAATTAAACTTTATATTTTTATTTAAAATACCTCTGTTAAACATCATACCTCAGCTTAAACACTATTTATGTTTAACTTCAGCAGAAATACAGTAAGATGAAAATAGAAAGTCATTAGAATTTGTTACATATCCAAAATGGCGAAACAAAACGCAAAACTAGTGAGATAATAAAAAAATAAATGTATTTTATATTTGACTAAGGTTAGAACAGTGCGCGTGACAGAAACCTGAGAAAAGAGCAAATTTATTTGTTTTTAATATTCTTTGGTTACATTAAGGACCATAAAGAAATAATTGTGGAAAGCACCCTTTTAGGCACACTTGTCCAACTCATCAGGATCAGTACATGAAAACCATATCCTATGAACTAAAATACTTGATAAAAATTTATGTTAGTGTTTTAACAAATTTGAATACATAAAGTTGATGTGCTTGATGTTAAAAAAACGGTCTAACTACGGCCGTTTTTTTCAATATTAAAATGAACAAACTTTAAGATATAACAAAAAACACTCTGAGATTTTTTCTCGCCTATAGTTCATAACATACGACCGCGCTGCACACCCAAAACAGGGAATATTTTAATTTTTGCAGGTTGAAAAAAGACTATTCTATACATGTATATTAAGAAAAGCGATTTTAGATTATACTAATTAGACAACCATTATTAACCGACTAATAATTTATTATGAAATGAATGATGCTACATTATTACTGTAAATTAAAACTTTTTTATTTAAATTTTTCAGCTATAATATAGTTTAGTAATCTACAAACATTATTATGTACCTACTTAAAAATAATTTATCAACATTGTAGGTTTTCCTCCTTCGCAATATAATCTAAACCGTCTTATCTGAATAGTGGAGTAATCTGCTCTATAGGGTTGTTGGATAATCGTTCCAATTCAGCTATTTTAGAAGCAATATTGTATCCTTCTTCTCTGCTCAGATGAGTTCAATCGGGTTTAGTATGGGTGGTCATAAAATAGTAGCCGCTTTTGCAATTGGCTACAATATAACGCATACAGGCACTCCTGTATAGTCATATAAGGTATAAGAAAGTTAAATAAAATTTTCGCGCGTCATTGTTCCATTTTTATTCACTACATTACACTTTGATATTCGAATTTTATTATTAATTTAAAACGAAATTTGCTACTGAACATCTTACCCTCTCCATAAAGAAAAAATATATTTATGAAAAAAAGATTTTAGAAACATTGTCTTGCACTTGATTTAAGGTTTAGTGTGGATGCAGAGAAAGAAGTGGATCCTAGTGCCAAAAGTTCTTTATTAGTAAGGTCTAGCTTTCGAGAATGATCATTTCTTTCTTCAGGGTAATTCTAGATTTAAAATAGAATAATTTGTAAGTTAAAAGATCCTTAAGTAAAGCATTACTTTACCGTTTCTCTTCGAGTTAAACAAAAAAAGTGCATTACAAAACACAGGTACTCATTAAACTAATAAAGAACAACACAACTTTATATTAAGGCACCCCAAAGATTTTTCTAATTGTTAAAACGTAGCTACTGCTTTTATTAATTAATTTAATTTCTAGAGTTAAACCGGCTTCATTACAATGTCTATAATCACCAAAACTTAATTTGGTGTAAAAGTGGTCCGTGTAAAAGTAGGAAGTAAATCGTTATGACGACACTTAATTAGGAAGCTCAAATCACATAAAAGATTAGTTTTCTTACCTCTGATTTTCTCGTACATTCTGATTGCCTTGAAAGTCTCCTCCCCGTAGAGGTGTATAGTATTGAAAAATATGCAATGCAATATATAAACTATTCATAAGCCACAAAGAACCATAGGTAAATAACTTGGAAATCCAAAAGATAAAATAAAATTGGAAAACCACGGAGTATATAGCATCCCGTGCCAGGACTGCGAAAAGTTGTATGTTGGGCAAACAAACAGACGAATATCAGCAAGAGTAGAAGAACATAAACTCAGCATCAGAAACAAACAAACAACATCTGCCTTTCTTTTTGCATCATCCGGAAACAGGCCACAAAATAAACTTCGAAGGGTATAAGGAGATTGCCAATATAGTGTACTATAGGACGAGAATAATCCGAGAAGCCATAGAAGTAGAAAAACAAGGTGATTTAAATAAAAGGGACGATTCATTAAAGTTACCAGCAGTATGGAAATCAATCATATATAAACCAAAAACCACAGAAAATCAAGCGGCATTAGTCCAACAGCAACGTCCCTAAAATGTAAACAATGACGCACGACCGTTTAGATATAACCTTCGGCCGAGGGTGGGGGTATAAAAGGAAGCTCCGCTGTCACTAACACTTTCAGTCTTCAATCGGACGCGAAACAGAAAGCTTCCAGCAAAATGGTTATTTTCAGAAAGAGAGTGATGAACGGAATGAAAACACATCGCATATATGTATATATATATAATATATATATATATATATATATATATATATATATATATATATATATATATATATATATATATATATATATATATATATATATATATATATATATATATATATATATATATATATATATATATATATATATATATATATATATATATATATATATATATATATATATATATATATATATATATATATATATATATATATATATATATATATATATATATATATATATATATATATATATATATATATATATATATATATATATATATATATATATATATATATATATATATATATATATATATATATATATATATATATATATATATATATATATATATATATATATATATATATATATATATATATATATATATATATATATATATATATATATATATATATATATTATATATAAGTTATTACGACTGCAGGATAATTACAATAGTAAAATTAATCATTTTTGTCTTTTGGGATTACAAGAAGACAATCGTCCACGTTAATAAAATTCTCGGTTTTTAGTGTTAGTTTCGGTTCAGAGGAGTTTGGTGTTATCATAATCAAAAGTGTGTTTAAATTTATATGGTTTTGCAGGGCAGTTTTATTTTTCTTATCATATTTGTGTCCATTGAGTTGATTTTTTAAGTATTGACTGGTTGGACCAATATATGCCCCATTGCAGCCTTGGCAAGGTATTTCATTGATTACGTAACTTTTTTTGTCTTTGCGCATTGCTGATTTTAGTTTACTAAAATTGTGTTCAATAAGTTATGACCCTTGTGACTAACTATTATTTTTTCGTTTTAAAAACTTTTTTAAGATTTTCTGAAGGACCTGGAATTTAGGCTGATGCCAGGTATCTATTATTTTGTGCCTTATTGTTTATTTTTCTATGTTTATGAGAGTTATAAAATGCATTTTTTTTTGAAAACAGAGTTTACTAAATGGTTAGGGTAGTTAATTTTTTGTAATGCCCCTTTTGCTTTTTTAACAGATTCTTTTCTGAAATCTGGATCAGAAAGCTTAATGGCTCTGTCTACTAAGCCTATAACAACTGACTTTTTCTTGCCTTTAGGGTGTGGGGAATTAAAGTTTAAGTACTTTCCTGACGATGAACCTTTTATGTACCATGCGGTTCTGATCTGATTTTTTTGATGATGAATTGTTATGTCCAGGAAGAAAATTTTGTTGTTTTTTTTTCTATTTCTATTGTAAAATTAAGTCTTAGGTGAAAAATATTAAACATTCTAAGGATTTTTGTCTTGTGGGATTGCAAACAGACGATCGTCCATAGAAGAAGGGGAGGTTAAAGTTTAGTTTACTAATTATTGTTGTTTCTAAGTCTTCAAGCACAAGTTGGGCGATGACGCTTAAAATAGATAAACCCATTTTGCATTCCTCTATTTCTCTGTCTGTAAAATTTCTTATTATATAAGAAATGTGTAGAATTTAAAACAACTTTACTCCCTCTAAGAAATTCATGGGGTAGTATATCGGTGTATCATTTGATATAATTCTCCTGTTTTTTTATTACCTTTTGTTCCAAATCGATGGGGATATTTGTATACAATATACAACAATACATAATTACCTGAAATTTTTATATTTTTTATTTTATTTTTAAAATCCCACCAGTCCTTAATATAAAACTGGTTTTAATAGATGACATTTTTTAAGATATTTTTACAATTTTTCAAAAGGGAATTGTGTGCAAGATACTATGGGTCTTAACAGTATAACTTGTTTGTGTAATTTAAGTAACTCTTAGATTATAAGTGGGATAGAATTTTATATTTATAATTCCTTTGAAATGTTAGGAGATATAAATAGTTTATCTTCCCACCGTTTAGTGATTTCATTGTGTGCCTTTTAATAAATTTTTATTGTGTCACTTTTCATTTCTTAATAAAAAAATGTAAACACTATACTGAAAAATTTAGGGCTTTAGAACTTAGGAAAAAAGTGAAAAACATATCCAAGGCAAGGTTGAAGAAAATGCTCTCTAATCAAAACGTTAAAGAAATCTACGGAGAAGAAACAGTCATTAGCCTTGAGTTACTGGTAAACATTACGTTAAAAATTGCGAAACTAAAGAATCGAAAAATATTTTTGTTAGATGCAGGGATGAATGTGTAATAGCAATATTTTTAAATATTACAGTTCAAAACGTCAATTTTGAGACTATTTTAAATAAATTGAAGATCGATACACTAAAACTACTCCTCACAGATACAACAAAAAAAAACAACTTGTATAATAAGAAAAATGAGTTTAACGAATTTTTTGGCAATAAATTACCGAGACAAATTTTTGATGAATACATCGCGCAAAAAAATGAAAACATATTTAAGAAAATTAAACAAAAAAGTATAATTAAAATAGATGGTCTAATTAAAAAACAAGCAACTAGAAATCAATCTAACATACCTACCGAAGACTGGGCTGCAAATTTAACAGACATACAAATAACAGAAAACGTTAAGTCCAATTTTTGCAGGCCCTTTTGACAAAACCAAGTATTACGGTGGAAGCGAAAGACAAAATTAGATCTAAGTGCTGCAAATTATAAAAAATCATAAAAAATTACTGGCTAACCCAAAAAAAAAATAAGACTTTCTTAAAACAAAACTCAGACTTAAAAATTTTAAAATCAGATAAATGAAATAAAACTATTATAACGTTACTATAAGAAAAAACTTGATGATTTATTGTCTAATAATACAACTTATAAAGAAATGAAGAATGACCCAACAAACATTTATCAAAAGGCAAACAATGACCTCATAAAACGGTGGGAAGATAAACTATGTATATCTGTAGATGTTACGTCATTATACACCCATCGATTTGGTACAAGAGGTAATAAAAAAACAATGGAATTATATCAAATCATACACCGATATTCCACCCCATGTATTTTAAAAGGGAGTAAAGTTGACTTTAAATTCTACATATTTCTGATGCAATACTAAATTTTACAGATAAATAGAATGATGCGCAATGGGTTCATCTATTCCAAACGTTGTCGCCCAACTTGTGTTGGAAGACTTAGAAACTACAATAATTAACCAACTAAACTTTGCCCTCCCCTTCTTCTATAGATACGTGGACCGACCTAAACTAACCGGTTTAATAGTTATCACCCAAGACTTAATTTGACAATAAAAATAGAAAAAAAAACAACAAAATTACCTTCCTGGACTTGACAATTTATCATCAAAAAAATCAGATCAAAATCCCATGGTATACAAAAGGTACATATTCAGGAAGGTACTTAAACTTTAATTTTCAACACCCAAAGGCCAAAAAAAGTCAGTTGTTATAGGCGTAGCAGACAGAACCCATCAAGCTTTCTAATCCAGACTTCAGAAAGGAATCTATTAAAGAAAGCAAAAGTGGCTTTACAAAAAAACTCCTACCCTAACCATTTAGTAAACTTGTTTTTCAAAAAAAGAATACATGCATTTTATAACTCTCATAAATATACAAAAATAATAAACTAATAATTATCTGACATTACCCTATATAGAAAATCTGCCAGAAAACTTTAGAAAGTCTTTAAAAACAAAAATAGGATACTTAGTCACAAGAGTCATAACTTATTGAAAAACAATTTTAGTAAACTAAAATCAGATATACCCAAAGACAAAAAAAGTCACGGAATCTATGAAATACCTTGACAAGGCTGCAATGGGGCATATATTATCAAAACAGTCGATACTTAAAAATCGACTAAAATAAATGGACATTAATATGACAAGAGAAATAAAAGTGCCTTGTAAAACCATATAACTGAATTCAAACACACTTTTGATTATGACCACACAAAAATCCTCAGAACCGAAACTAATACCAAAAAGCGCGAATTTTATGAGATGATATATATAAAAAAAATATAAGGTTTGAATATTTGGCAGGATCAACTATGATTATGATACTGGTGGGTTTAAATATGTTCAAGTTCTAAGGTGCGTGTTCGATCCCTGCTCGTACCATAACTTTTGCTGTTGATTCCATATTTCTAAAAAAAAACACCATAGTATGAATTCTGAGAAAGACACCAAAAATTTAAGAAAAAAGTTTAATGGCCTTCTCTAGAAAATTTCAATATTGTAATTATCCTGCAGTTTTAAATAACTTCAAAAATAAAAATCTGCTGTATTTGACCATCTATTATAATCGGATTATAATATCGAAAAAAAATCATTGCAGACAAGACGCTACTGCTACGGTAAATAAATTAAAAATATTAGTATATGTTTGTATTTGTTAGATTGAGCATCACATTAGGTGTTTTAAGTTTTAAAAATTATTTTATGAAATGTGGTAGGAGGTTTGTAGAAATATTGATGTAAGTTGTAGAAACGATATTGTTTATTCTTATGACTGCAGTTATTTTCTTTCGGTTCATTCTAGTTGTCGTAATGATTTTTGAAAAAGTTATGACATCCACAACTTAACCTAATCTGACAAAAACTCAAACTATATATATATATATATATATATATATATATATATATATATATCTCTATATATATATACATACGTATATATATATGTTGATTCTTAGTCCTTTATAAATCTGTTCATCACTGTTTTACTGACATTTCGAGACAGTCTCGAAAATTTCGATTGTGTTTTGGGGAAAAATAATTAGAAAACGGAAATTTTTAAAAACATTATTTTTCCAGATGAATCCACTATTTCAAACAATGGAGTTGAGAGTTCGCTAAAATATGTACAATTCCGATTAAAAAATGCTACACAAAAGAAAACATCTATTTTGAATAGGTACCACTGTATGTATTTTCTGCACAATTGTATAACATTAATGCACAATTTTTTCTGAATACATTGTAGAAAATTTTTACATAGTGATTTTTTACCGAGCGATATTTACATAGTAGATTACGCCATTAATTCTTTCTATTTCGTTTACATTAAAACAACCACATAACTTTATGGAAGTAACAATCATCTAAGTGTATAAAAATATAGCAATTACTTTTGTATACAGGTATATCAATGCACTAACCCCATTATTACCGTTCTAAGATTACAAAATATATTAATGTTCTTTCTATTTGAAGTAGTCTGTTAAATAAACGTTTCTCCAAATTATTACCAATTTTTTTCATTTCAATCATGACAGCTTTAAGACACAGTTTTTCATCGGAAGTTCAATAATTTCTAATGCATGTAATACATCACTTCATGTTATTGAGATAGTATGATCTGCTAAATAACATATTTTTAAAATTCACAATAAAAATTGGCACTTCTAGCAAGCCCTAGAATAAAATATATACTCAGAAAAGGTATTATAAATAAATGTATTCAGACTCTCTTTTACTTTAAAGAGAAAAATCACACTAATATAAAAACAACATAAAGCCCAGATGTGGCAAATAAATGAGCTACTTTATATCATGGCCTTTTTGCCAGGGTATCAAAAACTCGGGATTTACAACGTCATAATGCAAAATAGTACACCCTATTTTGTTTTATGGCCTATAAATGGTCGCTCCTTATTTTGCCGGTGCATTATGATAGAGTAAAAGAGGTGTTGTACAAACAAAAATGTAAAATTAATCTTTAGCTATTTTGTATTGTAAATTTAAGAAACTCATGTTTAAATAAAGTGGTTTTTTACATTTTTTTTTAAATATTGATAATATTGGCTTGAAAAAACGAAATTTACTAAATTCTTCTAATGGTCATTAGAAAGCGCTATTTAAAAAAGCCAAAAATGTTTTTAGTCTTTCAAAATAGTACACACACACAATAGGACTAAAAATCGAAAAAATGAGTAAAAACGTCTGAATAGTATCTTTTTGCTTCCCTCATAAATGAGAAATATTATAATCATGTTTTTTTAGATCTTCACGTGTTGGTATGTTTTGCCATTCCTGTCGATCGGTGTGTCTATCTGTGCATTGGCGGTTTTTCTAATAAACTATTTAGCCGGTTAAATTCACATTTTGGTCAAAAATTAAGAGTCATTTAGGAATCAAACCATAATATTTTGGGAAAAATCTACGGAACAAGCAGTGACGGCCTAAAATGTTAAGAAAATCAGTGTAAAAGTATTAACTGAATTTTATTGACCTCAAATTTTACACAACAATGAAATAAAAATGGCGGCCTACAATACAATGTTCTCTGAGAAACTACTTATCCGATTGACAAATATTGTACACAAATCTAATCAGATTCAAAATCCAATATAATGAAACAAAAGGGCTGCCAAGTAAAATGTTTAAAAAGGAGAGTAAAAAAATTGTGATTTTTATATTTTACCCTGTATATATTAACAAGGCACCCATGAATATAAAACGTCAGGAAAATTTCATAGTTTAGGAATTCAAGAGCAACGTAAAAATAAAAACATATAAATATCTTGATTCGTTAATAAGAAAAACGTCTCAGAAATTTTATTAAATTTTGCATCCAATATTTCAAAAGGCGTTTAGTACATTTACCATTTGAAACAGATCCCTAAAATGATATAAAACGACGCGACATAGCGCAGAAGGGGTAGAGAAAATCTAAGTATCTAAAATAGTAGATTTCAGAATAGGCATAATCATACGTTTAATGTTTTCGTAATTTAGAAACTGTACTAGATGTTCAATTAGTAGATATTTAAAAATATTCGCATTTTGGGACTACTTTGGCCTTACAATAAAAAATAATTTTTGCGTTATAAAATGTTTGTCGTATTTTTCTTCATTCCAATCTCGTCGTCGCTGAATCGTAGAGAAATCAATCAATCATCATTTTTACCTCGCTAACCTTTCGTTTTGTCATTTGTTCGCATTGCATGAAATATGAGCTCCGATTTGCGGAATGATGGGGAAAGAATGCCGTTTTCTCTGGTGGCTGTAGGAAAATCAGGCAATAGTATTCACAAGTTAAGAACATAGTCATTAAGATAATAGGTTTTATAGTTATTTTTGACAACAAAAGAACACTGAAATATAGAGTGCACAGCAACAGTCACTGCCCAAATATGTATATGTCTACAAATAAAGCACTTGTGAATTATTTTCTATTTATTTTTGAAAATAATCCAAACGCAAAATGTTTTTTGCAACCAGTTAGTTTATAAAAGTTATTAAATATCAGCGAATGCAGCAAATAAATATTATGTGTATTGTCCACTAGTTGTCAATAATTTATATCAATTAAACAATTGAAATTATAGAAACACTTGGTCCCACAGTTTGGATTCAAACAGCATAATGGTTTTTAATACTCTAGGATTATTGTATAAATCATGCAGCGGAAATATAGTAAAAAAGGCAAAGCAACGGTTAATAATTTCCCACCAAGTGCAACTACTCTACTTGGAAACTCTATTCGGATAAGAATCTATTCCGAATCATAGATAAATACCTTACGTAGCGTAGAGTTACATGGTGCCCATCGACGCCACTGGAATAACACTGGAACCTCTGTAGATAAAATGTGGCTACTACTTATAGTACATATTTCCATTTCTAATCTACTCTAGTGCATCTCAAGACAATACACATTAAAATAATGAGTATACTTAATGTCGAACTTATTCTTTTGCTATTTTTGATGGCGTTATTCCTGCCGTCATATGCCTTTCATATTGAATTACGTTTATTAAGTCTGATATTGTTTCTTTTCTTTTACACCATAATTTATCACTGATATTTATTTAATTACATATTAGTTTTACCCTTTTTATCTATTTTAAATTCATATAATTATGAGCGGAGATAAGAACTGTTATGACCGAAAAGTGAAGCATCTGTAAAAATAAACACCGGATGGACGTTTATATTTCGCGCATGCGCTAGCCACAAGTTGCTTCTTATCCTTAAATATAAATAACTTCAACGGTTATAAATTAAGGTTTGAGAAAAAAATACTATTTATAATTAATTGCAACAATTCATATCTGGAATACTGAGGTTTATAATTTATATTTCTGAGCTGCAACATTCGGCAACCATGTAACAACCGGGCAACCGAAGGTCGACTCAAAGAAAACTTTCTTATTTTTGACTTGGAATTTTAAGCTTAAAAGGTTAACTTAGGTGTGGAGGGATTGGTGATGAACGCCGAAGCATCAGCCCAGACTTCTCCACACTGGCTCAATAAGCTGGATAGCTTCAGTGCCAAGGGTACTGTTTTGGGCGGTATTCGGCGGAGAGCCGGATACAGCGAGCTGGCGCCGCGCCAATAATAATAATAATAATAATAAAAGACTTTTATTCACAAAATGTTTAAAATATTTAACTACATCAAGATAGTTTGCATGTCAATGAGTGGAGCAGTCTAGCTTTAGTAGCTACTCTACTCAGCCAATGACAAAAAATTTTCTAAATCTAAAAACATGGTAAGTAGCGTTCACTATAGTTTTGGTGCTACAAGTACATAATTCCTTAGGTCGTAAAATTTTAAGTTTGACAGTTAGCCAATAATTTAATAAACAAAATTACCTGCGTTTTGCAAATACAAAAGATATTTCTTATATTTTAATTTACATTCAGGTGCTATTAAATTTAAAAATTCGACATGAAGCGCTTTATTGCAACGAAAAGCACTGTATGAAAAAGACTTCTGAAATGAGGCGCTCTAGTAACAAGGTAGTTAACCTATTCCTACATCTTACATCCCTTTCATGTATTTTACTACGAAATTGGAAAAAGGATTGTTAATACATTTAATTGAAAAACTACAAAAATGGTGGTTTCTACGAGCATCCATTCGTAACGAGTTGACCTCTTTATATAAATGTGAAGTGTGAGCAAATTTTCTTGATCCAAGAAGAAAACTTAAGCAGTTATTTTGTAATTTTTGTAGACGAGATCGACTCTCCTGATCCATACAAAACCTATACAAAAAGTCCGGGTTCTCCGCAAGGGTTATCGGCGCCCGCGTAATGTAAATAATATTTTTAAGAATAAGAACTTAGTTTTTACATATATTTCTTAAATTTCATTGTTCGCTTTATTTTTTTTTGCAGCTTAAACATTTGAGTGTAATTTACAAAATCATGCGCTGACGTTTAAAGCGAGATTTTTTGTAAGAAAATATGACCAGTTCGCGACATAACTGGAAAACTTACCCGATTGACTTAAATTTTCGTCGAAAGTTAGGGTCATATTGGGGATAACCTGGCAATAATTTGGTAAAAATCCCATATGGCTGAACAAAATGGTGGCTTAATTATCCAATTTACCTCAAATGTTGCACAAAATTTGGTAAGAATCCAAGACGGCAAAATAAAATAACGCCTAACATAATTTAAAAAATCAGCCTGAGGAACTACAAAATTAGTTTTGTTTCAAATTTCGTCCAAGAATAGTAGTACGAATTCAAGATGAAGAAATAAAAATGCGGCGAAATAATCTAATAAAGAAACCTCTTACTCAATGGACTTTAATGTTTACACAAGGAATAGATATGATTAATTGGTTCACTGATAAAATTTTCGTATGAATTCAATATGACAACAACAAAATGCAAGTCTTCTAAAATTTAAAAAAAATCGGTGTAAATAATAGCTTACTTAGTTTATTCCACACTAGCTGGCCCGGGAGACTTTGTTCTACCTTTTCCGTTAGATGGCGTGATGGGTTTCCAGTGGAATTATAAGAATATGGGGCGCATTCACTACTTCGTACAGAGATGTTATTGAAGAAAAACGTATTTATTTTATAGAAAAAATACGCAATACAAAAAATAGTGTTGACAGGTCTCGGTAATCAGACGATCATTTAAAAAAAAATCATGTAAATTGGTGCAGTACAACTCTCACGAATTTGCTGAAACATCTGGCTTAGTGTTTTAAATATATAGAATATATTTCAAAATTAAGTGTGGTATAGCTAGAAATTGGTAAAATATTGTACATAGTCAATATGGTCAAATGGCACATAATAAAAATTTTGATGATAACTTTGACTTTTTTATTTATTAAATCAGGTTAAGAATATCAATATAGAACAGTGTTGCTAATGAGAACGTGCAAAGGAAAAAAATGAAGAAAATTACAAACAGTGGGTTATAAACCTATTGAAAGATGGCTCGCGGCGTTTTAGGGGAAAATTAGTTTAAAATTTATCAAGATGGAGTTAAAGAAATGTTACTAATTTTGACATAAAATTATATAATATAATTTTAATTAGTAACTTCTAAGTAAGAATTGTTTTTTACTTAGTGCCTGAGCTGCATACTTTTTTAGCATATTCTAAAACTAGAGTTCATTTAACAAAAAACGTATATTATTGTAAAGCGGGGTTAGAGAAAGAAGATCAAAGCACAGGAACATGCAACTGTGGAAATATCAAAGTCCTTCACCTCTATTACATTTTCAATATCAATGCAGCGTTTACAGAAGACGTTTGTCCGGATTGATGCCCCGGCTCTATACGATGGCACATTGACAAGCTGCGTTCATGTACATTTGGAAATTTAGCTATCTAGTCTGTAACTACCGCCGTCGAATTTTAATTACCTACTCTCAGCGTCTCTCAGTCGGAAATTTTATTTTAAATGATGGACCTAACTGTAAAACTTAAAGACATTATAAAAATATTAATTATTGTTGGTCACTGACTGTGTTGATTTGGACAGGTTTAAATAAAAGTACAATCATTCTTTAAGGATCTTTACTATTCTACTTATAAAATGTTGTCACAACTGCAAGTTATGTCGTTAATCCTAAAAAAAAAACACAGACACATAACAACAAATTGTTATTATTATTATTAAATGTAAGTATAGTCAATGAACAAAAAATAAGATATTTGTAGAAAACTGCAAGCTATATATTTAAACTATATTTTCAAACAGTACTGTCACGACGTATGTTTCTAATCATTCTAAATAAATTGGACGTTTACATATAATGCAAAAAATAAGAAGTCTTTCTTTTTTCTTCGCCGACCATATTTTGCATGTCTTTTTATATTAGATTTTCTTCAACGGTGCTTTCGTTCTCCTCCTCTATAAAATATTGGCCCACGTCTTGTTCTCCGAGCACACGAGTATAATGTGCATTTCTTTTGTTAAATTAGAATAGGCTATTATTTCTAGTTTTCCAGTATCAGGGTCGGTTGATTTATTGTGGTGCATAGACGATAGTAAAAAAACAGGCTTGTTTTATTTTTTAACGTGCGATAACGGCATAATATCTATAGTATATGTATATATAGAAGAATCCGCTTCTCTGTTCTTGTTGTGAAATAACTACGAGGGAATTTGTTTCTTGTTTTTTTTTTAAATATCCCAACATGAATTATTTTTTAGCTTTTACTATATTCACTACTTCTGTCGAAGAAAACCACTTAACGCCCGTTATGATCCTATTAGTGCGAAAAATAGGTTTAGCAAGACAAATAATGGCATGAGTTGGTATCGAATAATTTTTATCATCTTGCGATAAGGTATGTCGATCACTGCCTTTACTAGTAATATAAACGTAGACATTTAGTAAATATCCCGTTCAAGTGTCCACTAAAGTCATAATTTTTAAACCATTGTTGCATGGTTTGTGGGCATGTACATCTTAAATTTTGAGAGGACACGGAATGACATTAGCGTTTCGTCAATACATGCGCTGTGTATATACACTCTGGCACTTTTCAATAAACATTTCAAAAATCTGGGAAATAAGAGCTAAAGGATCAGTTTCTTTGTTTAAATCGATTATCTGAGTCATCATTACTTAAGCATAATAGAATCATTGCAAATTTTTTTTGATTGATAATCCATCCAAATACATCCCTTTCCCAACCATCCGAGGCAAAAATTGACCTTACGTCGAAGATCGTACAAGATCCAAGTCACGAGGGTCACTACTCCGTTGATTTTTGAATTTTCTTTTTAGTTTTCCCGTGCTTACATTTGTCCATTTAACATTTTCCAAGCATGCACTTGGAGGAGCAGAAGTTGTTCCATCATTATTTTTTAGACCTGGACATTTCACGTGAATATTATGCTGTAAAGTGCGAGAATTTTTTGAAATAGCAAGATCCACAGACCATTTAAAACGATTTTTTCTGTAAAACACTTTTCGTAGGATTAAAATCTGACATACATTGCCAATTTGCCTCGCCTTCATCTTTCGACAGACCAGTATCCTTATTATCTTCTTCTCCCCTTTCACTGTCAGTATCATGATCGCTTTGAATGCAATCTTCATTACTGTAATTGCTAAGGATTTCCGCGCCTACCCATTTTAACACTGTCTCCTCATAATCCGTATCCATATTTTACTCTTTTAAAAGGACCGGGTAAGTTTTCCTTTTCCATAATAAAAGCCTGTAAAAAATTAATGTAAAATTTGTTAGTTTGAGAATAATAACACTTAAACAGACCTGATTCTCCCAGACAACCACAAGATTTGAAACAGTATACAGTTACATAACAAGTGTTGAAAGTGGTAGTTTCCAAATGAGGAGGCGTTAGCGTCGTGCGGAAATCCTTTGAGTTTGAAAGCGATAACTTTGACATGAGTAATGTACACTACTTTTACAACGACCGCTCAAAATGTTAGGTAGAATTATTATATTTTATATCTTGTATATTTACACTGCTGTTGAAAAAATTGTCACCTGTTACGTTAGTCGTGACATTAACACAAGTTTGTCCTGTTGAAAAGCCTTTGTCAAAACGCGTGTGATATATGACACTTAATAGCTCCGTTAACAGTATGTTTTTTGTCAGTTTATTAAGTGGTCATAAAAAAATTCCTTAAAAGCTAGTAACGCTTGGATCACCTTAATTTGGCGGGTATTCGCGCACTACTAATACTGCCGAAAGTACAGACACGCACAGCCGCCAAAGTACTGGTAGGGGGAAGAAATTACAAAGTTGGTTTATGCTTAGATAAAATTGGTATAAAACAACACAAATTTTACAATTTTGCGTTACCCTGATATAAGTGATACAATAACAGTATAAAAATTAAGTTATTTAAAATATTTCGAATTTAGTTGACACTGAACGAGACTTTAGAGGTACGAGTTGAAATTATGGAGCTATTAACTGATATAATTTCAAGTTTTCTCTAAGTATTTAAGTGCCCGGAGAAGTAATAATATTTTTAGAAAAAGCCTGCCACATTGGCGGATTTATGGATAGCAAAGCAAATAATATGTTACAAATCTGTGCATTAAGTCTTGACTTCATTATCAAAAAAATTTTAGGAACTTGAAAAAATATTTTCCCTTGATGAAACATAGTGAGCATCTATTATTTTACCAAAATATCTGGCTGTTTGACCTATAAACGTTTTCCCCAATCTCCCCAATTTAGTTGGTATAGACCTAATTGTTCACGTTTATCACAGTTTGTTTTATTTTTTGTATATATTATTTAAGTATATTAATATTAATAGTTTGGTATGTCCGGCTGGTAGATGAAAAGGAAAAATTTCCTTCTCGCCCAGAGGGAAAGTAAATCCTCTCATAGGAACGAAAACCCCATTTTCTACCCTTATTCAGGGGCTGAAATCATTATTTTCTAAGGCGGTAGTAGAAAAAATTAGTAGAGATAAGATAGAAAAGCCGTGAAAATCCTTTTCAGTTTTCTGCTATACGTAGAAATGGCAGTCCATTTAATTCATGCATGAGTTTTTATTCAACCCCTACAAGAATGTCATCGCATTCTACATACGTTTCACTTTTAATTAATTTGTATAGTCTGTATCGAGACCTTTCTTTTAACCACTTAACAAATACACTAACAATTGCTTAAATTCTAGTTCTATATTAAAATTTTTGCAATATTACAAATTTGCCTTTATTAAATGTTGTAGATATTTCTAAACTTTATCTTTTGTAATGCTTCTGGTTAAAAAAGGACTTCTGCTTATAGCATAAAAGTAAACTATTAGGTAGGTGTCTAAGTTATGTGTTTAGTAGTATTCTACGGATAAACTTATTCTACATGCCTTTACCATCGAAAGCAAAGTTGTGCTTATGAACTATGATATATATATATATATATATATATATATATATATATATATATATATATATATATATATATATATATATATATATATATATATATATATATATATATATATATATATATATATATATATATATATATATATAAAACGTAGGTATATAGACAAAAAACATTTAACTTACACAAATCGATATTAAAGAAACTCCTAACTGCTCAAGGAAAAATTAAGGATTAATTGTGATTAAAATTTATATGCTACTATAAAACATTGCATTGTATTTTATTAATTTTATCTATATATGCATTATTATAAATAGAAAATTTTGTAGGTTGGAAACTGGGTTCATTAAGTTATCAAACATATAATATTTATAAATCCTGAAACTAATTAAAATATAGACATATGTTCAAGTAAAATGCAATATAGGATTATGAAATTTCAGACGATCAATGTATAATACCTTAGGAATTTTGGTCTAATGACACGTTTTAAATACCCAGTACTCACAATCGTAAATATTATTTATCGAAAGGGTCGCATCTGCTTTAGGTGTTTTTGTTAGATACTTAAGGGAACTTTTTATGATTAGCCCGAAATTTTAAGAGGAGATTAAGGGACTTTTAGGCGGGATTAGATATGTAATTAGGTTTTCATTGAAAGTGAAAGACTTTTAAGTCAAAATTAATTAAATTCTGCTTTACTTCGGTGAGCACCTAAATTTCACATTGTTGGTTGGAGGAACTTTTCGAATTTACAGAACGAAAATTGTGTCGCAGCTTAAATACTTGTTTACGACGCAAAATGTTTCAATCCCGTGTGTGATAAGTATGGGTGGGTTCTAAAGCAACTGTCCAAATTGTACTGCTAAATATATAATTGCCTCTTCTCTGCATATTTGTTTCTTGTCTGGTTCATATCTTGTATTGCATTTCTCAGGAGCTTCCACATTATCGATGGTATTGTACACAGTTTATATAACGATACAATTTAATTCTGTTAGGCAGAAAACATTGCTATTTGTGCTTCAAATCGACTGGAAATCGTCTTCTGCGTGTATGAAGAGGTGTAAAATTGTGGATTGTTAAACTTTTTTACATTCGATTAAAAAATTATGAAATATATTATAAATTTTTTAAAAATATGCTTTAAAAAAATACAATTTAAGCACAGATATATAGTTTTATTGACATTTTAGGTCTCAGATAGATACATTTATTACACGAGGAGTAGTCTGGAAAACTGGTTTAATATTCAGCATTTAAGGGTGAACATACGCCTGAAATTCAGCGATCAAAATACAGCAACACGTTTTTTTTTAAGAAAACCCAAAAACATTCTATAGTCATGATCTTAAACTAGTCTAATATCATATTTTTTTCTTTCTAATAAAACGTATTTAGAAGTAATACACGAACGTCAAAATTTCTTAAAAATGTGAAGTTTTAATCCACTTTTTTTATACTTTTTAATAGAAGATCTATATTTAATTATAAGTATACAACACGTCAATATTCATATTTTTCTAAGTAATTTCCAAAAGCATTTCCTAATTGGGTTAAGAATAAACCCAGGATTTTTTCCAGAAAATGACCCTGTAAGTGAAATAATTGCATCTTATATTCTGAACAGCCGATAACGCATCTATCTCACTCTTTTGGTACGTGCTATCCTTGTTTCTTAAAATCGGCAAATTTTATATCGGCTTTGGGAGTACACAGAATTTGTAGATTTGGGACGTTTTGCAAGTCAAGCAGTAGTTATTTTCTCTTTAGCTTTTAGAGGCTATATAGTTACAGTATTTGGTTTTAAAAATTAATTAATATTTTGAAATATAGAACAATATAGTAATTTTCTTAATTTACACCTACAGCTAAGAATACTTTCCTGAAATATTTTTGTGTGTTTAAGATGTGAAGCAGGAAATATCCAATTTACTAGAAAAAGGTGTATTGGTCGTTTTTAAAATATAATCTAAATTGAGACAAAACCTTTGTCATAGTTTTTGGATGAAAACGATCCCTTTGTTATAGGTTTTTGAATAGCAAACATATTATTTTGGTAAAACAAAAATACTTAAATAGACATAAATTATTGTATCTACAGTTTTTCTATGAATAAATAAAGTACGCAAGTACAAATTGGTAAGACCAAACTTAATGTAAATTTATTTTATTTTAACAGTTTTTTTAAAAATGTATTTTATTTACATTATTTATTAATTAAGCACATAAGTAAATCAAGGTACCTATAGTGATCATGACAAGAATTAAAAATAACCCTTAATTACTTTTTAGTACACATTAATTTTTGTGCCAATATAAAATCGAAAATCTCAAAAACTTAACATTTTTCTAAAGGTCTAAAAATTAATACATGGATAAAAAAATTGAAATATAAACAACCTTTTTCTTTAAGAAATCATAGTTTTTGGAATTAGACCGTGTTCAAATGGAATTACTTTCCGACATTTCGCCTTTGATTTCATGAGGCATCTTCAAGGGTATTTACTCCCGAAATTTCAACATTTAGTGTTCAGATCTCGTAGAGTAAAAATCCCTGAAGATGCTTCATGCAATCGAAGGCGAAACGTCGGATAGAGATTTCAATTTGATACGTTCTAGTCCCTAGAACCATGATTTCTTAATTGCCCAAAGCCGTGAAAGCTTCGGTTCTATGTTAACCTTTTTCTTTCTTATTTTTTTTCATTTGTTGAAACATTTTTAATATTCCATGTATTTTTGCTTTAGTCTTTCCATTTCATTTTTATCTATTTTAAGCGTAGTTTAGCCCTATTCACTGTCTATCTCCTGAGTGGCAAATAATTTCCTTTTTTACTTTCCTCCGAGATTTTTTCAGATTTTTACGTTTTAGGGTCCCTAGATGCCGAAAAACATGTTTTCACTTCCCTCGTAAAAGGTAAATATTGTAATCGTGAAAAATCACTCTCCGAGATTTGTTTATATCTTCACGTTTCTGGGTCTCTAGATGACGAAAAACATGTTTTCTGAATTCCGTAGGTCTGTCTGTCTGTTCGTGGCGTAGCTAAAAAACTACTCACCCGATTAACTTTTGGTCAAAAATTGAGGGTCACATGGGGATGACCTGGAAACATATTGGTAAAAATCCAATACGGCGAAACAAAATGTCGGCTTAGTGAAATATTAAAAAAAAATATTATTACAAAACTACTCATCCAATTTATCTCAAATTTTGCAAAAACATTAAGTATTATATTGTAATCAACTGGTAACATTTTGATACGGATCCAAGATGGCAAACAAAATAACGGCTTAATAAAATATTTAAAATTTCAGCCTGAAAAAGTACTTACATGTTTGATTTCAAATTGTGTGCCATAACTAATTGTGGTATAGGGATCAACTAGTAAAATAGTGGTACTAATTCGAGATGGCCGAACAAAATGGCGGCCAAATAAAACGTTTGTAATCGTGAAAAAGTCACCCTCTTACTTTTACACATCTCTACGTTTAACGTTGTTTTATCAACTCCTTCGGTCTATTTACCCGATTGACTTTAAATTCTGGTCAACAATTAAGAGTCATATGGGGATGGCTTGGTAAGATATGAAGAAACAAAATGGCGGCCTAGTCAAAATGTTAAAAAAATTATTATTAAAAAACTACTTATCCAATTTATCTGTAATTTTGCAACAACCATCAAGTATTATGTTGGAATCTGGTACGAATCCAGGATGACGATACAAAATGGCGGCTTAGTAAAATATTTAGCTGTGGCCAACACTCTAATATCTAGATCCGTGCCATTTATTATTTATATATATATATATATATATATATATATATATATATATATATATATATATATATATATATATATATATATATATATATATATATATATATATATATATATATATATATATATATATATATATATATATATATATATATATATATATATATATATATATATATATATATATATATATATATATATATATATATATATATATATATATATATATATATATATATATATATATATATATATATATATATATATATATATATATATATATATATATATATATATATATATATATATATATATATATATATATATATATATATATATATATATATATATATATATATATATATATATATATATATATATATATATATATATATATATATATATATATATATATATATATATATATATATATATATATATATATATATATATATATATATATATATATATATATATATATATATATATATATATATATATATATATATATATATATATATATATATATATATATATATATATATATATATATATATATATATAAATATGATAGTATGTTTTCATTCCACTTACACCAACGTCATAACAAGAAAATGATCCTTGTTTGGAACATGTTCTGCATCACAGCAGACACAATGATTCATTTTAGTCAAACGACGATCGCGATTTCGCTCTTATTAGAGCTCATCAGGCCGCCATAGACTAGCCAGCCCCGTGTAGGGCAAAGGCACAAAATTGAATCACAAAAACAACTACTCCGCTGGCTAATACCACGACCGGCATTGAATTACATTGTGACTCTTGGCTTTCGTTGGGAGTATTAAATGATAGTATGTTTTCATTCCACTTACACTACAAAATGGCATGGAACCTGAAAACCTTGATGAACTGCCCAAACCGTTACAAAAGAATGTAAATTGACAACTGCATAACAATTAAACGGTGCCAAAGAAATAGTTAATTCAACAGGTGAACCAGCAAAATATTATTGTAAGGTTTTATTTTTTGTATCAAATGGCAATTTTTGTATGTTATTACATTTAAAAAAAGTAATGTTTAGGTTAGTTTGTTTATTGAAAATCCTGAGTATAAACTGGTACAAAATTGAATCTAACTGTACAGTGTTTATCTGAAGCTGTAATGCAAAATATGCAATGTGAAAATAAAAGCATGGTAATTCAATAACAAAATAAAATTTCTCCCATTATTTAAAACAGTCTGCCTAACTGTCAAAAAGACAATTATGACCAAATTACCTATATCTGAAACAAAAAAAAAACTTCCATTTATTAAGAATTAATCATTTTCATGTATTACCGGTGTTTTAAGTTATCTACTCTCTAGACTATTACTGATTTTATTGGATCCAAATACATGCACCAAATTGAATTCAAATGAAACATGATATTATCAATACGAAAAATACTTAATTTAATCTAAACATTTTGTACTTCTCACTTCATGGAGTTTTTACACAAAATGTTACACGTTGGTGAGCAAAAATATATTAGATTCCATTTTTTTTGGTGACACTCTACATTTACTATAACTAAAAGCAAGCACCAAATTGAATTCAAACGGAACATGATATTATCAATACGAAAAATACTTAATTTAATCTAAACATTTTGTACTTCTCAATTCATGGAGTTTTTACACAAAATGTTACACGTTGGTGAGCAAAAATATATTTAATCCCATTTTTTTTGCTGATACTCTACATTTACTGTAATTAAAAGCAAGCAAAAAAAGTCTCGAAAAATTCGTTTGTAATGAGTTGAAACTGCATAGTGAAATCGTTTACGAAAATAGCGGATATATATGGATTAGTAGCATATTGTATATAAACAAGTATAAGTTTTTTTAATTTCGGCTATATCTGAAAATAATTTAAAACGTAATGATATAATATACACGCGATTATTCCAGAACTAAAAATTGCGCATACGATCAGAGATTCAAATTAATGATAGGTACCTACACAAATAATATTTATAGTTTTTGTCGCAAAATTGTGATTTTAAATTTTAGATGGAATCATTGGTTGTTTTTTAAAAAAATACGTTTTTTTCTACTTTATAAACCTAATATATATCAATTAGGCTGTATAATGCATCTTGAGATATTAAAAAACGTCTTGAAAAGACATCGAAAACCTCTCTCTAATTTGATATTAATCTCTGTCTTCCCGAGCGGCCTCCTAAATCAAAACCTTCTGCCTTTCGCCATTTTTCGTGAATGGAGTCGTGAATTATGAGCATCGCGTTTTCGGGGAGATTACTAAATTATCCCAGGCAAATGTGGCGAGAATACAAGATAGGTGTCTGAAAATTATAAAAAAATACTGTGGAGAATTAAAAAAAATCTTTAAATTTTGCGATCTTAAATATAAAATTAGATTATAAAAGCTATATTTCCCTTATTATATATAAAGTGACAAAAATAATATTTACAAGCTGATTTTTTTTCTTTAAAACCACTATTTACTGAAGTACAAGAACAACAGCAGCTAGCGCTGATCGGCGCATAAGAACTTTAATTTAAATAATAATATTTTTAAAAACATTTTTGTTAGCCATACACGTAGCATTTTGCATATTTGATAGTTCAGGAATCGAAGCAATTTTTACTTCCTCATATAATAGCTAATATAATGTATCACTAATAAATATATAGGCTTTATAGGGGAAGTATTGGGATTGAAACATTTTTTGAAAAGTAAAGCCAGTTTCTTTTCGACATTTTAGATGCCCTAGAATACGAAAAAATGTTTTACACAATTTTTCCAAGTTTACAATAATTTGACTAAAGTATATTACATCTGAATTCCTATTTTGTTTTTTATACAAATCATCCGAAAAATAAAGCCAAAAAAAGGAAGAAGCAATTTAAAGGAAAAAGCCTGATTTTGACAGTCGAGAAGGATATATAAAATTCTCAAAAGCTAGAACACGTCTAAAAAACAACACAAAAACTCAATAAAAAGTAGACATTTCTGCTACGAATATTTTCTTTTGAATTCAATATCAAAAGATTGTAATTTTTATGGAGTCATAGTAAGTTTTTTACATTTACATAATTGCCCTATCTACATATTTTTGAAGGAGCCCCCAAAAGTCTACAACTTAAAAATAAATCGGTAAATTGGCATTACACGAAACTTCCCTGAAATCCGAACTATGACTCCTTTTTTTATCAAAAAAAAAAAATAAATAAATAAAGCATAAACCAGTTTACAGCACTCAGTTATTTAGTAATGTATACACTAAATATATAAATTATGTTCTCTTTCATTACCCTAATAAATGGAAGATTTCATTAGGAGGGAATTGGATAAAACAGAACTATAAAATACTATCACCGGAAGTTTCCTAGTAATAAAGAACGTATTTTTGAATTTTGGTTTTGCTGCAATTAGCAAATAGTGACAAAATATATTGCAATTATATATTAAGGATCTATTTTCTTAATGTTTAGTTAACATGTCTGATCATTTAAATGAGACTTAATGGTCCATTATATTTGATAGGCGATTTTCGATTAGTCTGTGGCATCATATTCTTTAAGATTATTTATTTAGCTACCCACTTCGCCAATGTTTTTATATATTTTGGGTCGACGCTGCGTTGTTCATTTTCGGCCTCCCAGCTATTGCTGCACATCCTCCTGCTGAAAACTTTTCTATTGGTCGTGTCTGCAGGACTTTTGGTGGGTTGTCATTTTTTGAAACAAATGGAATTTTATAAACCTCCAATTCCCTGGTTATTCTGGCTGATGTTAAATTGGGCCATAATATCATTTCATCATTAGGATGTTATCTATTAACAAAACTAACCAATTTCGGAAGGCCTAAGTATAAATATTTACATCCACCGGTTCATCCCTTACGTGTCCAACATAAGGACCTGAAATGCCAGCAACCGATATTCCACATCAGAAAAAAATTTTGTCTTGAAATTTCTTTTTCGATTTATATTTTACGTTATCTAAGCAATTTTCTATATCATCTATATAAAACTCGTCATTAGTTTTAATTTCAGAATTCGATAACCTGAAATATTTTTCGTCCTCCATTATCGCAACTTCGATTCCTGTGATGTTTTTTTAAGACACAACAGCATATCGGAATCCAGCGCGGATCTTCGGTGAATTTTGGACACTTCTTTCTTTTTCGACACAACTTTGCTGAAATTTGGCAGGTACAATTTGACATCAAAATCAAACTTCAAAAAATATTAAATGTTTGATTGCAACGGCAATTAAATGCTAAGTTGCTTATGTTAAAATAACAACCGAGTAAATATTTTTGAAATTTTTTTTACATACATTACTTATATTTGTTAACGGAATGATAGACAGCGTAATTTGTATATGTACGTACTATAAAATAACTTCGTGCTTCACTTTTCTTAATAAAAAAATAATTCATAAAGAGGGAATTCCGAAAACCAATTTACAATCCTTTTTATACATTTCAATGGGCTACTATTCTGTTTTTCCATATTGAATTCCTAGTAATATTTTAGCAGTTTTTCTTTGTGCTACATTTGATTTCTGAGCAAAATTTAAAATCAATTGAATATGTAGTTTTTTAGACTAACTTTTTAAAACTTTTATTAGGCTACCATGTTGAATTCGTACCAGTTTATCCCTATATCACATCTAGCTCTTTTTGCAAAATTTCAAGTTTTTCAATTTATTTGGCGCCATTGTGTTCCGCTATATTTGACTTGTAGGAAAATTTTATCAGTTCATTTATTCATTTGAATTTTGAGCAAAATTTCAAGTCTGTTCAATAAGTAGTTTATTCAGACTAATTATTTAAGCAGTTTATTAGGCTGTTATTTTATTGAGCCATATCATAATCTTACCAGCTGAGTCTTGTGAAACATTGCATGTGAATTGAATTAGTAATTTTTAGCAGCTTTTATTTAATTTGCTTTTTTCTTATGTCTATATTTCCGGTTCAAAATTTGTAATCCATTTTTTAAGCATTTGCTGGCCTCCGATTGAGTTAAAATTTCACTTGCCTATATAACTTTGATGACAATGCAATAATATGGAGTCAGAAGGTAGCCATAGGAACTCCTAAACTATACAAAGTAACTCCGTCGTGTTTGGGCTCCTGGGATTTATTTTGGCAAGTACTATAAATTTAGGCATTGTCCAGAGCCTGATGATGGAGTCATAGGAACATGTGATCATTAGAACTTCTTAACTAAACGTGTTTAGTCTCGTTGGGTTGGGAACAAAATTTAATATTAAATAGTTGAATACGCACAAGTTAAGATATTAAGACAGATAATTAAACAAATCATATGCTAGAAAGTACAAAATTAAATACACCTAAAACATTTTTTTTAAAACAAGCTTTTATTTACAAACTCATGAACTAAAAATTAAAAAATAATATTTAGCATATGAAGTTAAATTGTATAGGAACAGAAGAACCCTGTCCTAACTGATCAAAGGCGCAAGAAGTACTTAATAAAATTCTCATAAACATAAAATTTTTAAAATTTTGACTATTTTCTTAAAAACTTGAGGGCTGAGACGTCATGACACTTGAAATAAAGGCTCAAGCCTTAAAGTAAATTTTTAAATTTTTAAAAGCTCTTTGTTTATGCTTTTATTAAGCATGTACTTCTTGCGCCTTTGATAAGTGAGGTTCTTCTGTAGCTTTACTATTTAAATTTATGCGCCAAATAATATTTCTTACTTTTTAGTGCAATAGTATATAAATAAAACTTGTTTTCAAAAAGATTTTTTTTAATTTATTTTCTTTACCTTGATTTCTAAACATTTCACTAGGAAGCTATTTTGTTCCAGCATATTGCATTCGTACCAATTCGAATAAAATATTTTTTCACACTTATTTTTTATTACATATTTTATCAGGCCGCCAATTGGTTTTGCTAGATTAAATTCGTACCAAAATTTAGGCAGTTTATCTTGACTTTTGTGCAAAATTTTGAATCCATCGAATAAGAAGATTTAACAAAATGATTTTTTAAATAATACACTAGGTGGCCATTTTGTTCCGTCATCTTGTATTCGTTGCAAAATTTTACCAATTTATTCCTTGATATGTGTGCACCTTAAATAAACAAAATATGCGTTCACTAGTGCGTCCACCATTCTGTCACGAAGAAAAAGACATGATATTATACAATGATGCTATATAAAATTATTCAGTGGATCCAGCGGCTATTTGTTAAACTTGACTTTCACAATAAAACTCGTATAAACAAAACTATACAGGATGAAATAAAATTTTTATATTAAAAAAACTAAAACCGACCTACATGCACTAAAACGTGAAAAATAATAATTTACTTCATCTGGAAAATTTTAATCTATGAAGTCGGTGCCAAACTAATAAACACAGTAAGACAATATACTCATGGTATTACACATCACAAAATTCAAATATTTATTTTTAATATGAAGTAATTATTAAGAATAATTTGGCGCCGACTTCATTGAGCAAAATTTTTCAGATGAAATAAAACATTGTTCTCACTTTTTAATGTATTTTTGTTAAGTCCGTTTTATTTTTTATAGACAATTTGTAAAAAAGTTCTTATTTGGAGGATATTCTATTTCCTTAAATATATATATACAATATTTACTATCATTAGACCTCTTGTTAGAAAAAAAAAAGATTTTTAAATTAAATTTCACAGCAGGGGGGATCATGTAAGATAAGTTCTAAATTTAGTTTTATGCTGAAGATATTAGCCTATTATTTTCGTGAAGGTTCTTTTTTCGACTTAAGGGCGACTTTTTGACTATTTTGCAATATAAAAAATATTTAAATTCATCTTAATTAAAAGGACTTTTAAGATATTATGCATCTTAACATGTAGCCCAATCTGTTTACCATAGTTATAGATACATGACCTGCCAAAAACATTTTATTTACATTGCGATTTGCTGCATGATCTTGTATTTTTTAATTTGGATGACACAAACATATTCACAAAATTCAGTTATCAGTCAAATAAGTTCTATTCAAAAATGTTTTCTCCAAATTTCAGCTTGCTGAAAGATTTTAATATTGGCTTCATTATTGCATATATACGGGTTGTTCTACTTAACATGGAAATAGATCGATATCTCGATCATTTATTTAATTATGTGGAATTAAAAGGCGCATGTTTATCCCGGGTTTAAATTATTATTACTCATAGGCGTACGGCTTTATCTGGGCAGTAGCGATATATTTTTAAGAGTAAAATCCCTGTAGGAAAGAATTTATTTCGAATCTAATATCGGCTGTGAATTGCTTATAATCTATAACATCCAAATGTTATGTTAGATAATGTTATGAGATGTTAAACTTATGTAATTTTTGTCTGTTTTTCGAAAACCGTGTAGGGCGTGTAGAATAGAAAAAGAGCCATTCGAAAGATCGAACAAAAATGCGTCGGATGCGAAATATTAGACATTGACCTGAAGATGGTTCTGTGTGGTGAGGTTGAAACATCTTTTTGTCGTACAGGTACAAAACTTTACATTTGGATGTTAGAGGTTGTGAACAATCCACAGCTGATATTAGATTTGAAATATAGCTATTTACATACAAAGGGACGAAAATAATTTTTTTCCTTCCGGGGATAGTTTGATGTCCGTCGCAAAGGGAAGGCGCGGAGTGCACTTATGACATCATTTCGATCGTCATTTTTAGTGTCAAAATGGCATTTTTTTTTGGGACTTAATACTCTAATGGATTCATTATGGTTCTGAAAAGCAGGAAACGACTGCGTTTTGGGAATATTTTTCAACAAAATTTGCACAATGTTTGACTCAACTTGTGAAGATAAAGTTTTGCATGTAATTCGGATTAAAAATAACTATAACTAGACATGCCGTGGAAGCAGCCTTGGCTTGCGTCTCGTCGATAATACTCACAGCTAGTCTCATAATGATCGTTAGTTTGATCCTTATAATATTAATCCCAATATTAATTAAATGTAATGCGTCTATACTACTAACTGCATAAAGTCGTAAAATTATATACGGCTATTTAACGAAATAATACCGAAAAAAAATGCTTAAAATTAGAATACCTCTAATATTCGTTAATAATCTTTATGATATCTATCATTCTCGCCAAGTGTTTATCCGAACAGATGAAAACTTAACTGGAGCTAAAGTAGCAATAATGCGTCTTCCGCAGGACAGTATTTTAAGCCCATTAGTTACATCATATATACGTTCGATCTACAAAAAATATTTTGATTCTGAAGATAGTAAAATTTTGCAGTTTGCAAACGACGTCTGTATTTATGCAACTAAACAGTGACAAAAAAGTGTGTTAAAAAACTTCAGGGATCATTTGCTAAATCGGTACAATGGCTGAAGAAAAATGGACTCTGCATATCAACTAAGAAAACAATGGTATGTAATTTTTCAAGAAGGCGTAAACAAGAAGCTAATTACATCAAATTTGGAGAAGTAACAATTTCTCAGAAATTAATAGTTAAATATTTGGGGATTTTTCTTGACAGGAAACTAAATTGGAGAGATAAAATTAAATATCTTATTAAAAGAACCGAAAAAGGATTAAATATTCTAAGAACTTTTAGTTATAAATTTTAGATTATTCATGTATTTTTTTATGGATCAGCCGCACAGGCACATCTTAAAAAACTGGATACAATTAAAAATAAAAGTCCGAGGAAATGTATTGACTTTTAAAAAAGTACCTCAATTGAAATCATGGAAGCTGAAGCAATTGAACCTCCCCTAGAATTACGAAGACAGTTTTTATGTGATAAATTTCTTCTAAAAATAGTATCAAAAAATAGCATTTTAGTTAAGAAAATAAATGATCTTACAATTTTATGTTACACTACCACAGTAACTGGAAAGTTAAAAAACTACCTAGGTTAGTACTGAGCTATTCTTGGATAACCCAGATAAAAGATTCTATTCTATTCTATCTCTTATTGACTATCAACCAAAAGTAATTATTAATTTTAATTTATCTGATAATGAAGTAATTATAAAAATTGACTTTTTAAAACATCAAGCTACTCTTTGGTCAAATTTTGATCAAATCTTCACAGACGGTTCAGTCCTTAATAAGAAAACAGGCTGCGCTTTTTATCATAAAAACAAAAAAATAGGGAAAAAATTTAAATTACTAGATACAACTACTACTAGAAGCTCTGGGCTATCTTGGTGTCCCTTGAATATTATATAAATAATATGTCCAATGATAAAATTGTTATTTTCTCCGATAGCAAAAGCGCCCTAATAAAAATTTCTAATAATGTAAATAATATAGTTAATAAAAAAATAACTATATTTTCTCTAGTATACTTAATAAGCATCAACTTCTAAAGAACGCTAATAAAAATATTTATTATGTTTGGATCAAAGCTCATGTCGGTATAAGTGAAAATGAGCTTGTTATTAATCAACGAATACTGCAATAACCTTAAAATCCCTTATTCTGATATAATTTCCAAAGCTAAACAAAGATTAGTTCAGAATTGGCAAGCGCAATATGAAAATTCAAACAAGATACTTGATTATAAAATCAATTTTCCAAATATAGATAAAACAACATGGTTTCACGGAGAATCTAATAAAAATTTCATCAGAATAATATCCCATATTAGAAGTTTTCATGCGCTATACCCTAAGCATATGAAACGAATTGGTTTACAGAACAGAAGAGTGAGATGAGAGATCTAGGACATTGTATTATTGACTGCAGCAGATATAGAGATCTCAGAAAGACTTTATTTGATAATTTGATAAATTTAACTGACTTCCCTTTTAATTTAAATTGTTTAATTTCTCAAAATAACATTACAATATATAAAATATTATAAATTTTTTTAATTAATTCCAAATTAGAATTATAGCAGTGATTCATTGTTTTTTTTCGGTGATGGCTGACAAAAAGACTTAGTAAAAAAAACAGTTCATGTCAAAAAAAAAATAACTATAGAGAGAAACGTAAATAAAAAAAATAACATACAACAAAATAGTTTTGTATTTAAAAGAAATTTAATTAAAAAAAATATTAACAAAAAAAATATAAATAAATAATAAATAAAACAGGAGAGAAAATAGAAAAAATTAAAAAAATTAGTTTTATATCTATATCCAGTTTTATTTTCTTATTCGTCCACCGTATTAAATGTATTGTGAATTGTAAAATCGTGTAAAGCTTGTCATACTTTATAATTTCGGAGGATGGAATATATTGAGAAATTTAAGCATAAAGAGAGAGATATTCTGGCTATTTGGTCTAAACCAGTGCCATAAAACACACACACATGACGAAATATTAAGTAAAAGTTGCATCGTCATCATCGTGTTGACAACGTAACATTTTTGGCAATATAGAAATAACAGAAGCACACACAAATTTTTGCTCGGGGGAAAAGAACCATTTTACTCTCTTGTTTAGGTTTCGAAAATGACCTCAAGATGACATTTTCTAGTAAGATAGTAGAAAAAGTTATTTCCTTTAGAGAGTTACTCTTGGAAACATACGTCTCTTAACTTCACATAATCACACCGAAAATCATAAGGATCTGTTAAAAAATAACTGAAATATCGGCCAGTTTCCATATAAAATGGGAGACTCCGTATAAAAAGGTAATTGGAATTTAGTGATTGAAGTGATTACTTACCGATCGAAGACACGGTAAGTAAACCAATAAATATAAAGCTATAAAAATCAATTTTTATTAAACACAAAATTGAAATAATAACAATTATAATAAATATTAAAATATATTGGAGCAAGAGAATTCGGGTTTAAAGCAACGCTCATTTCTGTTGATGGTATTGATGAAGTATAGTATTGATGGAGTACTAACCACATGGGCTGCGATAACACTTTTTGTCGCCACAGAATTTTCTGGATATTTCCTGTGTGAAATCTTGTTTAAAAATTGATTTTTATTTTCCACTGATTTTTCGATCTATCAATCCACAGTGGACGAGCGCCACATAACGTACCTAAAATGTCTACTCTTTGGTTTGACACTTTGCTAAAATAGAGACAGAAAACCTTTAGAATGCGTGTCCGGTATAAGTCGAGGGATTCGGTAAATTTAAGCACCGTGCAATTTTAATGCGCCAACTTCCTTCCTATGGTACTTTGGCCCACTACCTGATTTGTGACCTTCTCATCTTTCATTGCCAAGAATAAATAAGGTGACTTTGCTTGTCTGGATCGTAGTGCTAGATATTTTCTATTAAATTCGTTTTGATTTGTTACTGCGAAAGTTTACGATATATGCGTTTTAGTGTGGGAAATTAATATTGACTACAATAAACGCACCTTGATCTTCAATGTTATTTATTGTCATATTATATAATTCTTCCCTTCTGCATCCCCTGCTATTCAAAATATCATTCCTACTTTTACATTCAAATAGACTTCATTAGGAAAATTATATAAATACTTAAACGTGTGTTCTCTTGGGAAAAGCAATTATTGTAGCATTTTAAAATATCTAGAGCTCTATAAAAAAATATTGTGGCTTTAATAATAGAGAATTCTCCTCATAAACTTTCTGGAGACTTTAGGGTTTCATTTTTTGAAACAAAATATGCTAGCATATTAATTTCTGTCATATTTTCCAAATTTTTCTTGCTATTAATCAATTACAGCTGAACATTCTTTCCATGCATTTTCTAAGTTTATAATAGTCGCTATCTTGAATCATAACTTACAATGAATCGGAGCAAAAATCTTATCTTGATCTCCTAGTAACTAAAGCGAAAACTTTTCATATGACACTTTGTTTTATCTACTTTTAGGATAATAAGTTTTAATTTTGTTTAGTTTTAATTGAATTTATTTAATATCTGAGCGTCCAAAAAACGTCATAAGCACTACGATCATTAACACCCTATTCACTAAAGAGGTTTAAATTTTAAACCCGAGATCTAATTTTTAAACCCTCTTAAACCGTGTTCACAAAGCAAAGTTAGGCCTCCCTACAGGTCTAAATTTAGACTATCGCGAAACCCGGTACTAAATACTTAAACCAGTCAAAGGTTTAAGTAAATTTAAATTTTCTAATATGGCCGCATTCACTAAAAGGTTCTAAAGTCATTTTAGACACACAAGTCTTCTATTTTTTAGGCAGGTTTAAGAAAAAAAATGTTTTAAATTAATAAGTCAAGATAATCTGTATATGAGCGGTCAACAAAAATCGCGTTGTATTTTAAATAAATGTTTTAACTTATTTTAATAGGAGACCTACGAATTTTTTTTCGTACTCTTGTTAATATTAACAAGAAAAAAATATGCCAGTGGTGGAATTCGAACTCTATCTCGGCTATCTCGGTGATAACAAAAATGTTTGACCACTAGACAAGACCACCCTGACTGACCAACAAAAATGCAAAAATAAACGTACAAAACTGTCTTTAAATTCAAAGAAAACTATTTTTGAACTTACATGTGAAAATTGTAATACATTTATAGTAAATAATTAAATAAAAAGTATATAAATATGTATGGATAAAGTTTTTTAATGTAAAATAAGTATCATTCGAGTGAAAACTGTTGGTCAAACCGAAAAAAAATCGCTTGTGTTTGTGTATTAAATATATTTATAAACAAATGTACTGTCGGTAAAAGTTTTAAAAGAGATAAAAATAAAGAATAAAGAAATAAAGAAGTTCAGGGCTTTGAGGACAAATTAATATGACTTATTTTCAGGCCGACTTGGAGGCCGCCCCTTGGAATAATATTTATAGCATAGATAATATCGATGAAAAAATTTCGTTTCTCACTGATACTATCCTGGAGCTGTTTGATAGACATACCCCATTGAGAACTGCTAACCATTCAAATAAACCCTACTGTCCCTGGATGACTGACAACATTAGATTTTTAAAAAACCTTAGAAATCAGGCTTTAAATCGATTCAGACGTACCAGATTTATCGAGCATTGGAACTATTATAAGCAGCTTCGAAATTTAGCGACTAATTTTATAAGAACTGAAAAAAAAATTATTAAAAACAGTAAATATCACAATTGCAGTATCAAAAATAAATGGGCAGAATTAAAAAAATTAAATATTCTAAACAAATCTCACAAGAACATTCCCATACAACTTCAAAACATAAATCAAATGAACATATTTTTTACATTATTACAAAAAATTGTACTGGCCCCAACCAAGGTTTAATCGATTTTTATAATAATAATCTCCTATTAAACATGTCATTTAATTATTCATACCATTTCAGATGTACTGTTAGCTAATCTTATCCGACATTGTAGATAATATTTGTGAGAGCACAAGGTTTTAACCAAGCAGTTGTTCTCATTCTATTAGATTACACAAAATCTTTCGACATGATTTATTATAATATATTGCTTACTATTCCAAAATATATTGGCTTTGGCCAGTCGGCGGTGGCAATGTTGGCGTCATTCCTCTCGGACACGAGCCAGAGAGTAATTCTAAATGGCAAACCATCCGATTTACTCAATATCACAGCGGATGTTCCCCAAAGCAGAGTTCTCGGTCCTCTTCTGTACAGTATTTACACATTTAATTTCATGAAATCACTTCGTCACTGCAAGTACCACCTCTATGCAGATGATATCTCAAATTTACCTATCTTTTAACCCCAATCAAGCCGAAATAGCAAAAAATCAAATCAACCGTGACTTACACTATCTTTTCAGTAAATCCAGTGAACATTTTCTTAAGATTAACCCTAGTAAATCCGCAGCATTATTAATTTGTAATGAGACAGAGTGCTTACGTCTCGAATCCACCATTAAAATGGAAATCGGCACCAATCCTGTTGCTTTTAAAAACTCGTCTAAAAGTCTAGGGCTTATTATACATAATAAACTAAAATTTAATGATTACGTAACTTCATGCCTTTAAAAAGCATTCTCAGTATTAAAACCTTTGTACTCTCATCGACATGTACTTAATCAAAAAACCTTGTTGTCTGGCACTCTCATTTTGTCACAATTTAATTTCGCAGACAACGTGTATGGTTCTTTTCTTGATGTGAGCTTTGAGCCTTTACAGGCTAAAAATCGGGTTCAAAAGGTTCAAAATTCATGCTTACGTTTTATTTATGGCACTAGTCGAAGGCAGAGGGTTTTACATAAGCTGCCCAACTTGGGCTGGCTTAACATGCAACACCGTCGTATCTTGCACTCTGCCTGCTTTTTTATAAGATTTCACCGCCCTCCATATCTACTCGATAAACCTCAATACCGTACTGATGTGCATAATTTAAATTTACGCCGATAGTATCTGCTATCAGTAACCTCACACAACAAAGAACAGTTTAAAAAAAGTTATTGTTATCAAATTGCTAACTTAATCAACAAATATAACATAACCAGTACGTCATTGTTAGTTGTGCAGGAAGCTCATAAGTGGCCTTTTATTCTTATCGTAAATGTCTACATTTATTTTTTTTTAATTTGTAATTTTTTTGGAATAATAAACTTGTTTATTATTCTTCTTATTATTAAACTTAACTTGTTTATTATTATTAATAAAAATGCAAAATCGATACTATAAAATAAAATATATCGTGAGCAATTTAAAGGCACGGTATTAAGTTGGTAATGCTCCGTCATGATTTTTATAAATACTAATTATCTTCTAATAAGATATATGGGTTTTCTAAGTAAATATTGTAAAAATTGGTACTTATGTCTTGATCTCGCCCATATTTTATATCTTTTCCACTTCACCTTTGTTTTACACAACGTTCTTTTTTGCGGTTTTACCGAGTTCGCGTCATAATTTTGGAATAACTTTAGAACTGGTACTAATTATTCAGTGAATACGATTTAATATTTACCCACAACTACTACTGTGGGTTTAAAGAAGGTCTAAATATAGGAGTCTAAATTTTAGTCCTGGTCTATGTTAGTGAATATGCCTGTTACAGCCGTATTAACTAACATACAGTAGAACAGCACTAACAATCTTCTATGCGCTTTCCATCATTCGCAGAGATGGCACCTCTCTTTGGGTTAATATCTAATATTTTCATGATTTATTTTCAAAATTCCGTTCAGTGCTTTCCATCACTTCTACCACATGGCTTCCGGTAGAGATAATGGAAAGCGGTTAAAAGCTTGTCAGGATAATGATCCACGATTTTTGGATCCTATACGTGAATAAGCTTATGGTAAAGCAAAATATGTTGCCCGAATGGCTCTTTTTTTATCAAAATCGAGTTCATACGTTGCTGATTGCAACTTCCCCAGGATACATTACTGTATCTCAAGCTACAGTCGAGAAACGAGTGAAAAGCAATTTTTAAGGCGAAGCGTCCAAATTCTTCCACTTTATCCGCAAAACAAGTTGGACATGGGCTTCAGAACCAATACGTTTAAAAAACGCATATAAATAAACTAATGTAACTTCAAATAATGATAAAATACATAATGCGATTATACTGTCTCAATCCAATCTTTATATTCTTCTTAATAACAATAAAAAATTATTTTGTAAAATTGCCAACTTGATTTAGAGCTCCTAAGATATTTAAATGGCCTAGGTTTAGGATGTTATTTTTTGAAACGAACCCTTTGGGTTTTTTGCAACCATTAAAAATATATAATGATGCTATAAAGTCTGGGACACATTCTGTTTAAAACCTAAAACACGTAAAGAAGTTTATTGAAATGGGTTTTAACATTAGTTCTAAATATAGAGGGTGGTCGGTTTAAACGCTGTAACATCGATAATATTTTATTCAAATGGAATACCATTTTAATATATCTATATATTTTTGAAATACATCAAAAACATTTTTCGTGTACTCTAGATTTGTTTCGAAATATTGATAATTGAAATTAGACAGTTTAACACTTAAAGGACTGTAACATCTAAATAATCCGAATTAGGGCAATTATGGTATCACTTTCTAATTCAACATGACATTAAACTTTTTCCGATTTTTCTTGAAAAGCAGAAAGAGTTTAGCTTTTTTGTATAGACCAAAAAAACGTCGTAACCGCTCAGATAGGAATATGCAATTCAAATTAGAGTATTAATTTGAATATGCGCAAGTAGTATTGTTGTAAGTGTCCCATTAATTTAAAAACATTCTCGTACAACGGAAATATTAAATTTACTAGTTATATTACTACTAATCAATATCGTTTTTCGATTTTGATTTGAATGATTAAATAAACTGTCAAAAATATTGCAAATATATATTATCTTTGAAACAGATTATAGGCGTAGATTACGAAAAACTTCATTTAATATTGGCTAATTTCTTATCGAAATATTCCCAATATGTTATACGGCCTACATATTAGGGCAACAATCCACTTCCTAATTAGAATTTCATATAAGCTCACATTATATGTTAATGTTGAGTAAACATTGTAATATTTACGCAGAATCCATTTAATTTAAGTGAATGCCTTAAATTAATATCGCAGATATTAATTAGCTAATTACAGTATTAGGTATATTTCTTTAATTATTTAATAATATTTTAGTTATCTTATAAGTCTATATATTTTAGAAAATACTAAAACTACCAAATTTTTGAAAATATAAAAAAATTATTCTGGAATAAGACAGTTTAGGATATAGTATGTTAGACTCATTTGATATTGGTATATTAGAAAAGTTAGTTGATGTAAATATTTTCCTATATCTTATATTTCATTCTTCAAACTAAGAAACGAAAAAAAAATATATCTGTAAACCCAAATTCCAAATACCCATTTTTCTTTGGATAATTTACTTGTAACGGAACCAACTGAAGTATATAAGAAATGGTTGAAATGTGTGATTCGAAAAAAAAAATTATATACGTAGCAAAATGTTCATCTGCTGATGGAAACTCGTTACAGCCACTACCACTGGCTTTTGATATTCAGGGTATCAAAGTAGGATCTTCTGATTTTTAAGACAGCGGACATTTTTGATACCTTAGAAATTAAATATGTTTGAAATCTCTATTACAAGCAGCTGTATTTGAGGATTTTATATTATATTTAATATTATATTTAATGACTCTAAATGAAAATTTAATAAGCCAGACAATTTTTTCTAACAAATTTCTATTGCAGTTCTTATGACTTTTAATCTGACTTTTGTACACACCGTATTTACATTTTTTGAAAGGCCAAGGCAGTAAAAGCGGAAACAATATTTAAATATGTTATATTCTCGGGAAAAAGTTTTGCTGCCCGAAATATAGAACTGATTTGCAGGGGGAGGTCTAATCTCATCTTATAATTATATTTAGCTATCAATTGAATTAAATTTTTAATTGTGTGTCTATAACGATGCTTCCTCGAAAATACGTTCATATTCGTATACGCACAATTCCACAACAACGCTTTGCACATTGCACGGCACTTAGCCTGGTATCTTGGCCTCGGACGTGGAAACTAAGCACGGTATTTTGCTTAGCGTTTTACATCTCACAGCGTTCGATGGAAACAATATTTACTTATTTGTAAAAAAAAAAAATGTGAAAAATCTAAACACCGCCATTGAAAAAATTATGAAAAGTAACAGAAAATGTCTCAAAGAAGAGAGAAAACAGAAAATTCCATTTATGAAAAAATTTCTTGAGGCATTTTGTCTCAGCGTACTTTGTATATTATAGACATATTTAACAATTACCAGGCAACTAAAAAATGCCTGTGGTATACTATTTGCGAAACTTATAATAATTTTGATCTTTGCTCCTATTATCGGTTCCTAAAAATTTTCTTAATAAACGATTTTCTTATTTTTACTTTCCTCATAATCGTGAAAAAATCACCCTCCAAGATTTTTTGCAGGTCTTTATATTTTCAGGTTCCTGGACCCCGAAAAACATATTCTCCCATTTCCGTCAATCTGTCTGTCGTTCTATTATTTTGTCTATAGACGGCAAACTTCTTTTAATGTCATTATAATTATAATAAATATCTCGTTAATGTTAGTAAAAATAATACAAACAATGAAAAGTCTGGAAAACCTGGATGCACACAGAATTTGTACTTTATTGTCTTCTTTTGTGAAGTTTATTAAACCGAATTTAGTTGTCTTTCTTGTATCAGATAAACTTAGGATTATTGCATTCTATATTGTTTCTGATGTGCTACTTTTAAAAATGTATAAAAAACTACAAGATATATTTTTAATTTTTACTCTATGTTAACCTTTCACCGATCTTACAATTTTATACATCTTTGTTTTTTAGAAAGTAGGCAATTTGTTGGGAGTAAAACTTTTGGCATTGTTTTTTAATACACTTTTGAACTTTCATCGGGTTTTCTAAGAGTTAGAAGTTCTTTTAGATTGCTGTTATGAAATTGTTTATCCACCATTGAGTTGCTCTCTCAGAATTTTTAATTAAAGAATGCCAATAATTAATTCGAAAGCAAAACTGATTTATATGGAATTTAAAATCAATAGCCCGATATTTATTTCTGAATACGTCTTTGAAAATCTCATAATACTCTTTTATTTCACCCCGCGCGGGGGTAATGTGTCTGCTCATTACTTGGGGAGTGACGCCCCTACGGGTCCGAGTTACCTAGGCCACCGAGGGAAACTGGTGGTACCTGGACCACCAGGGGTAAATAGTGGAATACATGATTGATGTCCAACAAACAGAAATCATTTACGGTGCAGGGGGTCGGAACCCCAGTACCGGTCTGTCCTAGTGGTGTTGAAGCAGGCCCTGTCAGACCATCAGCCAGCTACTGCGGTACTTCTAAAGTAGGTGAATCAGGCTTTGGAAGTTAATATTACTACTGGAAATTCTTTCAAAGGGAATCGAAACTCAAAATTCGACTTCCCTCCCTTAAGCGAGTCCCTGAAAAGACCCAGAGTAGATTCGCCTATTGAAACTTTCAACACGTTTGATAAGTTCTTTGTAATTAAAAATCCAGAAGATTCGTTTAAAGATACATCCCCTTTCTTGTTACACAAAGCTCTACAAGCATATTTTGGAAACTTATCAGATACTAAAAAGTTATCAGATGGTACATTACTTATAGAAGTATCAAATGAAAACCAATCCCGCAAAGCAGTAAATCTTACTAAATTACATAGTTTCGATGTCACGACAACCCCACATATTTCCCTAAATTTTATTAAAGGCATAATTACTTGCAAAGACCTAGTAAACTGTACTGAACAAGAGATCCTTGAAAACCTGCAAGACCAAGGCGTTGTAAATGTTAAACGCATAATACATAAAAGAAATGACAAAGAATTCTCCACCAATAGCTACATCCTTATCTTTAAAACTCATTCCCTCCCCCCTAAAGTTTTCGCTCGTTGGTACTCCTCAAGAGTACGTCATTTTATTGCAGAACCTTTCAGATGCTTCACCTGCCATAAATTTGGTCATTCGTCAAGTCGATGCCCAAATCCCCCCACTTGCTCATCATGCGATCATACTCCTCATCCTGATTCCCCTTGTTCATTACCTCCTGTTTGCACAAATTGCAAAATGGACCATTCGCCAAGATATAAAGGTTGCCAGTTATATAAAAAAGAATTTGAAATTCCAAAAATTCGTTTCTATCTTATTTTGATGCTAAACTAAAATATGAAGCCCTAAACCCTTCTTTCGCTACATCATATAGCGCGATTGCTTCGAAACATATAGCTTTCTCCTTCAATAAAGTTTCAGTATCCACTCAATGCAACATTACTCTTTAGATCATTTAAATACTCTCAAATCAGAACTTCCCCAACCTTTTCTCATTCTAGGCGACTTAAACGCTCACAATCCCCTATGGGTCTCTTCTTTTACCAACTCTAAAGGCAAAATAATAAAGGAATTCGTAAATGAAATTCTTTCAGCAGCATCAATATCAATGCCTACAATTTCATTTTCATAAAAAAAAAACCCCAGTACCGTGGTGGTCCAAAGAATGTTCCAAGGCAATCCAACAAAGAAAAAAAACATTAAACCTATTTAAAAGACATCCATCCCCCGAAAATTTTATAAACTTCAAAAAACAAAGATCTATAACTAAAAGAATATTAAAAAATGCCAAAATTCAATCCTGGCGAAATTTTTCCTCAAATATAAATTCCCAAATGTCTAGCAAAGAAATTTGGAGACATATAAACAAAATGAAATCCTCTCCTCCTAGATCAATCCCGGGTCTCCTAGTAAATAACTCTTGGATTACTGACACGAAATCCATTACCACTTCCTTTGCAAAATTCTTTAAAGACAAATCATCAAATCAATCATACCATCCCCTATTTCAAGAACTAAAACAAACATTAGAATCCATCTCTATAAACGTCAATACTTACACCAGAGCCATAAAACATACACACACACACACACACACCCAATCATATATGAATATAATACTATTTTCACCATGCGGTAATTAAAATTAGCTACGAAAACTAACAAAAAATCCGCTCCAGGTCCCGACGGCATTATCACGCCCATGTTATCAAACCTTCCCTTAACTCTGTTACAAACCTTACTTAATTTTTACAACCACCTATGGTTATACGATCTTTTCCCTACCTCTTGGAGATCTGCTATTCTAGTTCCAATTCACAAACAAGGTAAACCAAGGAATCAACTAAGCAGCTATCGCCCAACCTCTATAACAAATCATCTCTGTAAAATTTTGGGATGAATGGCAAATAACCAGGTTCTTTGAATTAAACAAAATAATAATCCCAAAGGAATATGGTTTCCAAAAAAAGAGATCCACGACTGACCACCTAGCTGGCTTAGAATCAGACATCCAAAATTCCTTTCTTGAAAAACATCACTTAGTTGTCGTTTCCCTAGATATATCAAATGCTTACGACATAACATGGAAATACAATATTCTCCAGCAATTAAACCAAATAGGCCTCAAAGGCCATCTCCCTAAATTCATAAAAAACTTTCTCCCATCTCGTTCTTTCTCAGTCCGCCTACTTAATACTACTTCACCTCTTCACTTCCTTGAAAACGGTATCCCCCAGGGCTCAGTCCTGAGTATTACCCTTTTCCTCTTATCCATGAATTCTATAAACAAACATATCCCCCCTCAAATATCCTATGGACTCTTCGCAGACGATTTAATAATCTATCATGCATCTCACTCCCCACGCACCAGCGAAAGACAATTACAAATTTGCTTAAATAATCTACTTACATGGTCCTCCACCACAGGATATTCCTTTACCCCGCTAAAATCAACCCTTATACACTTTTGCAGAATAAGAAATTGCAGCATGATGAATAATCTTGAATTAAATAACTAAAAATTAAAATAATTAAAAACTCACTTTGCCCATATAAAATCCAATACCCAGAAAGATCTAAATATTTTACAAGCTCTTTCCCACTCCTTCTGGGGCTCAGACTACAATATCTTAATGAAAATATACAGATCCATTCTCCTTCCCAAATTAAGTTATGGCGATTTCATTTACGACTCCTCTAGACCATCTTACATAAAAATTCTTGATCCTATACAAAACAGAGCTCTAAGGCTAGCAGCAGGAATTTTCCCTACATCTCCCATAAGTAGCATCCATAGCATTACAAGTTCTCCAACACTGCCAAATATTCGATTAAAATCCCTTTTTAATTATGGTTACTCTATCAAATCCCGCCCTCTCCTAATAGACCACCATAAATTCAACTCCCCCCCTCAGCACATCATAAATCCAGAGAGAACTTATGGCTGTAACATCAGACTTAGTCATTTTATGGCAGTTAATAACATAGTCCTCCAACCTACAGAAACATCCTTTACTTATCACTTTCCTCCTTGGACCACTCCAAGTTCAGGTATAAATTTTGACCTACTATGTCAAAACAAACACATAGCCCCTCCATTCCCAAATTCGATCTCATCTAAACCACCTATTATCCACTACCTACTCTTCTTCTCTGCAGATATACACAGATGTATCCAAATCTCCCCAAGGCGTAGGTTCAGCATACTACCTAACTGATAATAAATTTATCTCTATAAAACTAAACCCCTTATCTTCCATCCTATCTGCAGAATTTTTAGCCATTTACAAGAGTCTAAACTATATTTTAAATCACCTCTCCACAAAAAAATTCCTTATTACCACGGACTCACTAAGCTCTCTAAAAGCAATTCAAAACTTCTGGTCAACCCACCCACTAGTAATAAAAATAACTGACCTTTTATCCATTAGTTTTCAAGACAACAAAAGAATTTCCTTTTTATGGATATCTAGCCACGTAGGCATAAAAGGAAACGATCAAGCCGACAAATTGGCAAAATCAGCCATTACTAACGGATTTCCTTTTACCACCCTTGTACATAAAAATGAATTTAAATTGTATTCCTCCCTTGAAGGTTTAAATAAACTTCATGAGCTCAAACCTTCATTTTTCCCTCCTTTCCATTTCGAAAACTTAAATAGAAAAGAAAACATAATACGGTAAAGGCTAACTATAGGCCATACAAATCTCACTCCCTCCTTTCTACTAAAAAATGAAACGCCACCGGAATGCAATATATGTCACGTACCCTTAACTGTAAAACACATCATCTCCTTTTGTAAATTATATAAAAATCAAAGAGAAAAAAATCACCTCACAGAAAATTTTCAAGAAAACATGAAGTTTAACATCAAAAATGCTATACACATTTTAAACTTAATTAAAGACACCCAATTATTCCCTAAAATTTAAGATTCATTTTCCTAAAATAAACTGTACGTAATGAAACGTTTGTTGGAGCGCTAAATGGTCAAAGATACCAACGCGCTCTATCCCTAAAACAAATTAAATCAAATCTTTTATTTCATAAAACAAGTTTGTTAATAATTGCTACCTAAGCCAGTATAAATTGAAACAACAAAAAACTCGACTGCTTAGAACTAGCATATTAAAACAGAAAAACATAGTAAAAAGACGACTTTATAACAAAAAATTATATGAAAGTAAAATTATTTCTGAATCCCACATGTATCGAAAAAAATCGTCTTATCCGAAGTCGTATTTGACACCACTAGCCAATTCTGTTTTCATTATAATCACATTCATTTCGTAAACAAAATTGGGCATGAGATATCTATTGGAACTTACTAAATTTGGGCTGTGTCTGTGAAATGTATCTTAATCCATATTTCAAATTTCTGGGCCTTGTGAAAATGGCTGACGTCACGGGAGCAAGGTACACCTGGAATAATTGACAGTTTTTATTTAAAAATGAAACATTTTTGAATTTTTTGTTTCAAATTTTCTCCTAGGACAAAAAAATGTACAGTTATATTTTGTAGTAAAAACTAAGATGTTTTGACCTGCCTAATCGTTTTTGTATTAGGAGATACAGATACGCACATACGAAGACTCAAAGCCAAGAAACAAAATTCGTGCACCCTAGATTTCAAATATTCTCAGAAATCAGTTTTAACTCAGTGAAAAATTGCCTTTTTATGCATTGCAGCATTCAGATAGAAGCGTTAGCCTGAACAATTTAAACCTGTTCTCCAGGAGGTCGTCAAGGTTTTGTTAAATCTCGGACTCTAAACTCTCGTTGATTTTCGAAACTTCTGAAATAGGCAGTGACTACATTCAATTGCTGTTATATTATTCTCGAGAAAAAATGCTAAGTAGGTTCCTTGAGATGCATTCTGACGTGCAGTTGTTCCAGAAGGAAATTATTTGATCTGCGTGATCGATTGACAGATGAGCTGTGGATCACAGTACTAGTTTACTTATCAAACATTTTTAATCTACTGAATGACCTAAATTTAAGTTTTCCAATTTAAAAAACAAACCGATTGTCGAAAAATGTCAAATGATAATATAAATAATAGTGTTTAGAATGAAAACCAGCAGTCCTTTACTAATTTATAAAATTTTGTAACAGAGCATGAAATTCAAAGGAAAATCATTTCTTCGTTAATATAAAACACCACTCCGAAATGCTCACTTAAACCTTTGAAGAATATCTCAAAGAAAACTAATCTAAATTTCTATGGGTAAGAAATGTATTTATTTTGGATAAGGAAGAAACTCTAACTAACAAAAAGAATCTTTGGTAGAACTGTCCTGCGATGGAGGACCGAAAATAGAATTTACTAATTGAGGTTGGATGAATTTTAGCTAAATGCTAAAAATGAATACGTCTGGTTGCCCAGAAAAAATTTTGTTTTTAAATTTCCTTTACAGCCACATATCTTTGCCAAAGTGGATTTTCTCCTATGCTGACAGTAAAATATAAATTTCGTAGTAAGCTGATTCTTAACCAAAATTTGCACTTAAAACTGACTCCAACTTAACTCGACACCCCCTCAGTTGTTATAATAGACCAGAAATTTAGCTCAAAAACGTGTTTTTTTTACTTTTGCGTGGTCGTCGTTTTGAAACTGTTGGAAGTAGAAGATTGAGGTTTGGTACGTTCTTAGTAGACACCCGGGAGTATATGACAATGCAAAGCTTGACGGCGAGGGTTCCGAGTACAGCTCTGTAAGACGAAAAGCTTGAAACTATGTAAAAAAATATTTTCGAAAACTGACGAACGGATTAAGTTACGTCTACGAAACTTTTCGGAAATATGTTTCATTATGATATGTATCTCATGTATACTTTATTTCGAAAAAAAAAAATTTAAAGGAGGGTCACTTCGGACTTGTCAGGTATAAAAATCCTATATGGGTCTAAAGGTGTTTCGAAGATCTCGTGTTATTGTAATATTTTTGGAAAAGTCGAAACAAAAAAGTTTTTGCTGAAAATTTCAGTAATAAATTTCGTTTGGTTGGAACACGATTTTTTTACATTCATCTACGTTCAAATATCTTTAAAAAGTCGCACTTTATCGAGTTTCGTTTTATAATGGGATCGAAAACCTAAATTAAACTCTTTATTTTCACAGTTTTCACATATTTTCCCCACTTATTGATTAATAATTGGACCTGTACCTGCTAGCCAGATCAAACTTTGACACGATATTGGAACATATTGTGGCTATAATCCCTGAATATTTCAGTTGGAGGCTTCAACGGTTTCAGAGATACGATTTTTTAATATCAAAAGGCAAGTTGCGATTTTGTCGAAAATTGTGGGATTATGCGGCCCCTTTAAAAAAAAACTCTAAAACTTACAGATAGCCCATTTAATTGGCTTCAGCTCCCGTATTTACTGTTTTTTACTAGGTATTCAAAAAATATGTGAAACAAGTGGACGAAGAAAAAATTACGGATTTTCTTCATGTTTAATGTATTTGTTTGATAAATTTTCATCAAAATTGCATAAGCTTTGGTGCCAGCTGTCTGCAACAAGATTGAAAGCCTACAATGCGAATTTTTCCTGACGTTTCTGTGGGGAAATTTTCTGAATTTCATAATAATTTGCAAAACTCGACTTGATTGAGCAGCAAACTGTAAAACTCTTGAAACATAAAATTCAGGATTTTTTACGAATCCTATGAGCTTTTAGCCGAGATTTTTAAAAATTTCTATACACAATCTCATTATAAGGGCATATTAAGAATTTACAACTATCCATGAAATAACTTTTTTATAATCCCTCTACCATTAATGACAATTATTATAACCTCACACATTGCTTTTACTTACTGTTTAACTATAAAAAAGTAGTTAAGTGGGATACGTGTATTTAAAAGAAAACGAATAAATTCTTTTCCCTCTTAGAGCTTTTAAGATTTATGGGTATAATACCTAATTTTACTTACAGACTGCTGTAATAAATTATGCGATATTGGAATTGTAAAAAATGTGCTAGTCAGAAACTAATAGAAAATATTTTTAAGGGCAGCCAAATATTCAGTAAATAAAATAAAACATCCGCACATTTTAAATTAATTTCAAACCTTGATGTTATAATTTATCTAAATTTTATGGCAATTATCTATATTGAATTACAGATCGTTAATAAAGTAAATCTAACTTTACAAAGGGTCCAAAATAACGCTTGGATGTAACAATTTGCCTTTTGTTGGGTACTTACAGCCGTATTCACTAAAGAGGTTTAAATTTTAAACTATAGGTCTAAGTCTTAAACCCCCTTAAACCGAATTCACAAAGATAAGTTCGATCTCTCTATAGGTCTAAATTTAGAGTATCGCTAATCCCGATACTAAACACTTAACCCTGTCAGGCTTAGATTTTCCATTATGGCCGCATTCACCGAAAAGTTCTAAAGTCATTATAGACCGGCAAATGTAAATTTAGATCCTGATTGTCAGATAAAAAAGTAAAAATACTCGTATAAATTTCTTAAAATTATATAAAAATACTGTTTTTTTTCTGATTATATTAACTAAATCTTATAAATTTCGTATGTTTCGTTTAATCTAAAATATCTATAAACGATGTTTTGTGTATATCAATACAAAAATATAGGGTTTTCCTATATATATATATATATATATATATATATATATATATATATATATATATATATATATATATATATATATATATATATATATATATATATATATATATATATATATATATATATATATATATATATATATATATATATATATATATATATATATATATATATACAAATATGATTATATTTTTTTTTAGAAAAAGATTTTTTTAATTTTTTTAACAGACATGCTATTTAACATTGTTTGTTCTCAATTTTAATAAGACACAAGACCCTTATGGTTTCTATAATAATTCTTAAATCCAGAGATAAAATTATAGTCCGACATAAAATGTTCCAAAGGTTAGCCATAAACCGCCGCAAAAACCGACAAAAAGCTTTTTCCAGATTAACGAGTAGGCTGGAAGTAATTTGAGAATGGATGAGACGGCATAACTTTACAGCTTTCAGTTAATTTTAACGCGACATATGACTCCATGAATTTTTGAAGTTGTGAAATAATTCTAAGGCGAGTGAAATATTGTAGCTATAATTATTCTTAGATACATAGTTGTAGGCTGGTCTAAAACTTTGTAGATCGGGATCGTTAGGATCTATACTTATTCTTATCCATTTCGGCACTTGGAGATAAGTAAAATGGATTTTAAAAAAATATTTAACATATTTTTACAGATTCATTAACATGAAGTCATCGAAAGGTTTTATCAATATTTACTTGCTATGTTCTAGTGATAAATGCCTATCAGAATCAAGCAATCGTATTTAATTACGCTATCAGACTAATTTATCTTGTATATTATTTTATTTATTATAGTTTATTTAGTAGGCTTTGTTCTCATATGATGACGGAAATGAACGAAGATTAATGCAACCATGGATTAAGAGTAACACAGCGTGTTCTAAACAAAAATCTTTATTTTTAATTTTGGCTTTTTCTTACGTAACTTAAATAAATATCTATCTTTAAATTGATTGAAGCAAATATTTACGTACCTCAACGTGTAGACTAGTCTGTCTACGGAATTGTTTGATACATAATATGAGCTATAGATGGCTGCAAACTTTTTTTTTCATGTCTATAGGCTACATGTCAAACAAACTGACAAATTTTAGAATTTTGAAATCAATTTTTTTCTGTTATTTAATGTTTCTCTCTTACGATCGGCGCAGTGATGAGTCGCGACATGATGAAAGTATTTGTACAACTACTATGTGTTTACAAAAACTTAAGGTGGTGAATGACTCAAAATATTCCGTAGACAGACTAGTCTACATGCTGATATATGTAATTTTATTAAATATTTGCTTCAATTAATTATATATATATATATATATATATATATATATACATATTATATATATATATATATATATATATATGTATATATATATATATATATATATATATATATATATATATATATAATGAAATATTTATTGCCTATAAAATGACAATTCTAACATAATAACTAAGAATACAGCAAATAGCATAGTTCTGTTAAAGAAAAGAAAAATATACACATAAATACTAACGGCAATTCTGTGCACATAAATTGCTGCATCTATCTGCATATTTCTTAAAGTTGTTATAATTTTTATTTTTAAATTTATTTGGCAGGAGGTTCAACAGTTTAGGTCCTGTAAAAGATATGTGTCTTTGAGTTGCAAAAAAACTAGTGTTAGAAATCTCTATGCAATTTTCAGAGATATATGTTACGTGTTTATTCCATTTTAAATTACCTACTAACAATTATGACACCTAAATATTTAATATTATCCCTTGGTAGAATATACATCTCGCATCCACACACGTTTTGCTTTGTGCAGTCTGCAGAGTGCACTTTAATTTTATCTGAAGTAGGTAAGTTATGATTTGTCATGGAGAATGGTATGAATGATGATTTCTCAGCATTAAGTGTTAGCAGATTTTGATCTAACCGTAGCTTGAATGTCGAGACTTCATCCTCTGCCTTTCTAATACGACTGCCCATGATTTAGCCCGGAATAGTATTACTGTGTCGTCAGCATAACAAATGGTATGATCAGATGCGGACCCTTTAATTAACTCGTTAACATACACAGTAAAAAGAACAGGTCCCAAGACTGTGCCTTGGGGTACACCATATTTTATATTATACTCATTACTTGCCTGATTGTTTACCTTTACCTTGACTTTTCTACGTGATAAATATGACTCTAATAAGTCGTGACATATTCCACGTATTCCAAAGCAGTATAATTTTTCTAGTAATATTTTATGTGATACGGTATCAAAGGCCTTTTTAGGTCTAGAAAAACTCCTATAGTTTTGTCACCCGAATTAAAACTATTTATAATAAATTGGACGACTTTATTTACTCCATTTCAGTGTTCGAATTTTTTCTAAATCCATATTAAGTTTAGTAGTAGGCCAGTTTCCTCCATAAAAGAGCTTAATCATATTTCTATAATCTTACTAATAGTATTAGTTAAACAGATTGGGCGATAATTTCCTATTTCTTCAAGGTTTCCTCCTTTGTAAATAATTTTGCAATAATTGCTGTTGATTTTAAAATTTTTGGAATTACTCCCGATTTAAAAATACAATTTACAATATGTCTTGGAGGCTCTGTTATATGCATATAGTTTAGTTTTAACATCTTTACCGTAATTCCATTTTAACCACTGCTCGCCTTCATTTTAAGTAAGTTTATCTGCTTACTTAAATCTTCTCTTGATATTGGTCGTAAGTAGATTTATTAAACATTTCCTCCTCAGTTTTTTGGGCTAGTTGAACTATGAGATCTGCCAATTTCTCTCCAATCTTGTTAAAATATTTTGCGAACTCATTAGTGATTTCTATGTCGTCATTAGTTATATTCCCATTTTCAGTTTTTATTGCTATTATTGGGTTATCCTTACGCACGTTTTCATTTACTATTTCTTTTATGGTGTTCCATGTCTCTTTTGTGTTATTTTTATTATCTAATATTGGTCTATAATATTCATGTTTTGCCTTGTTTATCACAGTACAAAGTAAATTTCTATATTTTCATTAAATTTCATAAATTTCTATATATTCATTAAATTTGAATTATTTGGCTGTAAGACACATCTCTTTCTGAGTTTTTCTTTCTCTAATTGAACATATAATTCCGTGCGTAATACATGGTTTTATTTTTCTGTTTTGATTTGACATTTATTAATTTACTAGATTTTTCTATGATGCTCTTCAATATTGTTATAAATATATTTGTCTTTACTTCCATATTTTTCTCTTCGATTGTGTATAGTTTCTGCGAGTCTTCATATTTTTATATATTCCGTTATTTTTTTATGGTCTACTATTTTAATAAAACTTTTTTTTGTTGAACCACTTCCTGGTGAGAACTATTTTCTTTACAATTAAGAATTATTAGAAAATGATCAGTTAAGCCACTGCGTAGTACCATAGATTCTATACTAAACCGATTATAATTTTTTACCCCAACAAAAAGATGATCAATGCAAGTAGCGTTCTTATCAGGCATAGTAGGAACATTTATTTTACTATAAAAACCATTTTCGTACATGTAATTAAGGTATAAAGAAGTTATATTAACATTGTTATCCAATAAGTTCTCAGTCGATTTCTCAAGTTAAATCTTAAACAGACTAGATTATTTCAAATGAGTTACACCTGGATTTATCCAATATTAGGTTCAAGAGGTGTAAAAGCTTAACAAAATAATAAATATCATTTATCTCTCACGCTATCCTCTAGATTTTGTAGACAGATTTACGTATGGATAAAACTGCTCAAGTTGTTATCGTCTATACCTCCCTTTCGAGAGTTCATGGTCCCACATGGCTATGGCGTAGGAAATTTTCTTTGACCGGTTTAATTTAACTTAAAGCAAATATTAATTGAAACATTTTATTTGCTTCGACTCAATTTTAATAAATTGTCAATTTACTATAATAAAAATACGTTTTAAAAATTGTGTTTCAGCCAATAAAAAGACAGTTCTTGTTAAATTAGGTTTCGAACTTGTTCCTGATTTCTAAAACAAGAGTGAGTCTGTCAACGTTCTGTTTGTTACAGTTGATTTCAAATTCTTGTTTTGTGGTGGTTTATGGGACTTTACGTTGTGAAAGTTGAGGGTTTATCAAAGATTCGGGAGTAACCTTTACATATTTTCAAGAGTTAAATTTATGGTTTATTTAAAGATTTTTGTTTTCGTTTCTTTTGCACTAAGTTTAGGGATTTTTGAGAGGCTGTGTGAGTCCAATAGGGTTAGCTTCATTTGGGTGCCTGGCCATCAGGGCATTGGGGGTAATGAAGAGGCGGATCAGCTGGCTCGGGAACGTAGCAACACTGCTGTCCCTGGGCCGGAACCTGCTCTTGGAATTGCTCCTTCAGCTGTTAAGGATAGGATTAAGAATCGCACTGTCGAGAAATTCCGTGCTGAATGGCACGAGCTAGCAGGACTCAGACAGTCTAAGGTCTTCTTATAACCGTTCTGAGTATAATAGACATCTAAATCTAAACAGAGATTTTACTTTTATTTTACTTGTCATATCTTAGTCAATTTCAGTAATGTGATAGGGCTGCCCGCTATGTCTCAAATAAATAAATAAATTTAAATATTATAAATCTCTGTTATATAACCTTGTTATCTCTGCTGTGTAACCTTGTTATAATTAAATGGTGACAGCAAAACAGAATAAAATGTAAGACTTGCAATTTTTTTTCTTTGTTTTGTTCTTGTCGTTGAGTTTTTTTTATTGCAAAGTTGATCAATTTTATTATGCGTTTATTATCTTGAGGTAGTTTAAATTTCGTTTTTTTGTTCTCAAATAATATTGAATGATGCTTGATTTGGAAGTTAGAGACAAATTACAGAGTTTAATAGAAAGGGAATCCCACCATTAAAGTCAAAGGTACCATTGGAAATCGATCGCAGGCCAATATCAAGAAATTTTCAAGGAAAAGCTGCTGCAACGGTAGTAACTAACAAGTTTTTTTATTGTTGTGCTTTGTTCACTGTAGTGGTTTCAATTTTTTTGAATTTTTAATCATAAAGAAATTTTGTTGATATAATTTATATTTTTGTGAATTAGTAAATGCTTTGACAACGATTTTAGTTAAAGATTTAAATATGGATGGTAAACACAGCAATAATAAATTTATTAGAACGTAGTTAGTTTATTAACTTGCGGGACATGCACAGACTCCTTTCATGTTTGCGGTGCAATGAAACATGATCGTATTTTATATGAACTCACACTATTTTTTGTGTGTGAGATAAATGTTTAATTAAATTTATACTAACATATATACATTGGAAATTATAATTTAAAACAGAATACCTTTGAATTTAACACACTGTCTCTCAAATAAAATTTAAATATGATAAATATTTGCACTGTAACCTTGTTACAGTCTATTCCACCGACCTTCCTAATTTTATAGCTTCAAAAAATTTACCTAAGTTTTTTTTTAAATTGATTTACACTTTCTTAAGATATGTTTTTGTTCAATTTTTTTCTTTTAATAATATGTCCCATATATCACATTAATATTTTAGTTTTTATTTTTAATTTGTAAAGTAAATATCGAAGATATATGCTATAATAGTAAACGTCGTATCTCTTCAAAACACTGACACATACAAACGCACTCACACACTCACTTACACACACATGCCTACATATATACATTAAAACCCAAACACACTGTTTATATTTTTGGACAAAATATATATCACATTAATAAACGGTTTAGTAAATAAAGAAATAAAAATAAAACACAAGCCTTGACAACATTCCAGTATTCATCCAATTAAGCAATTAAGATAAATTCCGACCGTGCCCCTCATGCAGTATATATAAATAAAAGCATTACGCTATCATGTAGGAGCAGCCACCGAAAATTTACTTTTTGCGGTTAATTTGGGTCAGGAGCGGTTTACGAGTAAAATAAAAGCGACACTCATAATTTACTTCGTTCCCTTTAGGCATATTTTCAAGATTAAAAAACACCGGTACAGCACATCGTGAGATTTACATATATATGTCACGTTGGTATTTTATCGAATACTTGCTGCTCGCACAGAGTTCTAAAAAATAAATAATTATAGATATAAGTTTAAACTCGTGAATACTTTTCCACAAATGTAGAAAGCTACAATGCTACAATTTTTTTTAAAAGAAATTGATATCAAAACCTTGGAAAGTATTTATTTATTTAATAATTAAGTTGTGAATTGACGAAATTCGAAGTGCGATAAATCGTTTTCTCTTTAGAAATTTATTTTCAGCAATATTTTCGCGTTGATTTTTTAATGTAGTACAACGTTATTCGTCTCTCTCTTTTTTAACAAATTTTTCGAGTGTTCATTCAAACCTAGTATATTTATAATCAGTAAGAAAAAAAACTTATTTAATAAACCTATAATTAGAGGGTTATTGAAGAACGTATGCCACACATTTCATCGTTCGCTAGTCATTTCTTTGCGCTACAAAAAATTCTCCTTAGATCTTCATAATCTCTGGTCTAGTAAGGACACAAACGACTTCATCATTTGTGTACTCTCTCCCTTTCCAAAGAATCAGTGTAATTTATGTCAACAGAAGTATTTTCTTCATTCCATAAGTTAGTCTTTAAATTCTGCACTAGTAAGCTTTTTCATTAGTCCCTTTAAGTAATTCATGAACCCAGTATATAAATTATTCTTAGCATTTGCGACCACGGACAGATTTGAAAAACAGTAAAAATTAAAATAGTTTGGGTAACGCCGCGGCAAAAACACTTTTTAAAAATATTACACGATAATCCACGTGTTCATAGAATAATGCCAGTTGACTTCAATACTTTTTTATTTTATAATTTGAATTTATACTTTTTCCCGATAAGCCTAAATCTCCAACTTTGACGAAGGGTTTTACAACCTCTACATACTGTAGGATATCTGTGCGAAAAATCTCAAAATTCGCTTTACAAAAACTACCTCGTGGCCGCTTATGCAATACATGAATGCGTCCTGTTTCATTTTAAGTTATACTGTTCCATTTTTTGCGCAAATTTTCACTCGATTTTTCAAAATACATATTCAGCACCTCCACCGCTTCCGTTCCCGACGTCTAGCGTTAGTTTGTGTAGACCAGCCATGTCAAACTCAAAGTCACGGGTGGGCCAAAAGCATGAAGATCATCGACTAGGTGGGCCGCAAAACCTTATCTTAAAGAAGACAAACTACTGAAAATCTTGAGAAAAAGTACTATTTAAGGACAAGTCTGTTTAATAAATTTCCAATAAAAAGGACTTTATAAAAAACTACAAACATTAAATTCTTTTGCCAGATATTTGACATCTTTTGTCTTTAATTAAGTTGTCTATTTGTGGCGCGAATTTATCGGAAATAACTTTTAAAACTGCGTCCAAGTGTGCGTCCATCAATCGCGATCTTGCGGGAGATTTGTTTCCTTTCATCAAAGAAAATAGTTGTTCACACTTATAGGTGAAGTACCTATAAGTGTACATTGACAGGATTATTTTACAGGCAAATTTTCTCATTTCTTGGTATTGAATAGGCAAGTAGTTATAAAATTCGAATGTACCAACACTATCAAATTTTTATCTAACACTGAATCTCAATTACTTTCACTTGCAAGTGAGGGGGAACTTTATTAATATCGATAGCGAAAAGACCAGTAAATAGAGAAAAATTGTTTTCCTGGGTCTTTAAATCCTGAAAACGTTTCTCAAATTCTGCCAGAAGGCTTCTCATTTTCTCTGAATATATTTTGTATGATATTGGGATACTTGTGCTTTCCTGATATGCCTTACAAGTCAGAAAATGTGACAGATTATCCTCTGCTAACTGTTTTTCCCACATCATTTTACACTTGAAAGCTTTCACATGATCATGCATATCTGTAATAACTGACATGGTCCTTGCAATTTCGTATTTAAGTCCGACAAGCGTTTTATGATATCTACCATAAATGAAAGATCTTGTAAAAAAGCTACATCGCATAATAAGCTGAAATCTTCTCCTTTTGTTTCCATGAAAACGCGTATTTCTTCTTTGAGTTTCGAAAACCGGTCGAGTACCATAGAACACGAAAGCCATCGCACCTTTGCATAATATGGTAAACTAGTGTACTCACTTTCTAAATCACGTAAAAATGCAGAAAACTGTCGCTGATTAAGGCCTCGTAGCCTTATGAAGTTATAATTTTTTTCACTGACTTTAAAACACTCTCCAACTTGATCAGTTTTGAGCATAAAACTTCTTGGTGGATTTTACATGTGAATGTGATGAAAAGCTCGTTTGTCACTGTCCGTTTTTTTGATCTTCTGTCTGTAATATTTTAACGAAGCCATTTTTTACTCTAATCATTGAAGGAGCTCCGTCTGTTGCAATGGAACACAGTTTTGACAAATCTAAAATGTACTTTTGCAGAAGTCAATAAACAGCATTGAAAATATCCTTCCCAGTTGTTGTATCATGCAATGGTACTAATTCCAGTAATTCTTCATACACATTGATATCTGTATCAACCGCACGAAGAAAAACAGCGAGTTGCGCCACACCACACACATCGTACTTTCGTCACAGGTAATAGAAAATGCAATAAAAGAGTCTGATTTTGTTTTTGTCTGATCATTTATATTAGTAGCCAACTCAGTAACTCTTTCAGCGACAGTATTCCGGGACAAGGATATATTTTGAAATGCCTTCACGCTCCCGGGACTTACAATTTCCGCAGCCTTTACAAGGCACTCTTTTATAACTTCACCTTCAACAAATGGTTTTAAGTGTTTCGCGATCAACTCCGACAGTACGTAGCTCGCTTGAAGGACAGATTCATTTTCTTGCTTTGGACGTGTAAGCATAAGCTGCTGATCTTTCAACCATCATTTTAACTTATTTAACTTCGTTTCTGACCATGCCTGTATACTTGTCAAACATAGTTTTATGAGTATCATAGTGACGTTTTATATTATATAATTTTGGGACACCGATTGTACTATTACAAATCAAACAAATAATTTTTTCTTTCACTTCACAGCAAAAAAACAGTAATTCCCACTTTTCTTGAAAGATATAATGCTCATCTACAAGTTTCCTCTTACTTCCACTTGGTTTTGAAAGAGACATGTTAAAAACTGTATCCGAAATAAGTAGTGTTAAGTGTTGTAACAATAAGTGTGCAACTCAGCTCGAACCTCTATCGCAACTGACTCATAATTGACTAAACACTGAAAGACTGAACTCAATCGAACACGGCTTATATACGGATTGTGATTTCTCGAGTTCTTTTCAGAATGTTCAGATAGCGTCATCTGTGTTTTTGCGCGATAGAATTTCGTGGAATAAGCCAGATAACGTTTGGCTTTAGGTTTTAGGTTCAGTATGTGTAGTTCATCCTCCTAAACATAGATGGCACTATGTACAATTGTACATTTTATTATACCAATCTTTGTTGCAACAGCGCGCGCTTTCAAAAACGATTTTCAACTTATTCGCGGGCAACATTATCTGCCTGTTTTCAAAACTGATTTGGGCCGCAGAAAAATGCTCACTGGGCCGCATGTTTGACATGGTTGGTGTAACCCTTAGTGTGAGACCGGTCGTCTCTCTGCCTACGTCAGCGTTGGTATATTTAACATTTGTTCTAAGTTAAACCGTAGAACGGAGTTGCCAGGCGTTCCTAACACTATCGTATCTATACGAGAATTAACAGGGCCATTCAAGTCGAGCTTTACAGGTGTGTTTTTACCTCACGGATATTGAGACTGCAAGTGGTATCATTAATTGGGGATCATCTAGTTGTATCCAAAGTATCCAGAGTTTGTCCTCTATTCTTGCCACTGGCTCAGGCAGCCTAGTTAAATGATAAATAATTTAGGGCGACTTATTAAGTATTTGGTATTAGGGTAAGTACAGGGTAATCCAAATATCTTTGAATCGGCCTTATATCTCTATTAATTACGGAGGTAGAAATATAAACACTCTGTTTTTATTACATTTTTGAATTCTATTCAAAAGTCTAGTCTAACTTCATATGTCATACTCTCTGACTATCTTTAATCGTTTGGGGGATATTCATGTTTAAAAACTGAAAATATTGGACTTCGAGAGGCTGTAAGGACTAAGCGGGCAAATCAACATGCCATTAAACTTTCTCCGTTTTTTATTGAAAAATAGAAAAACCAAGAAAAATCCATTACGTCTTGGCTATACATTATTCGCTAGAAATGCGTGCCATGCGTAAAATAACAAAAAACTGAGCCTGAAAAGTGTAATTCGTTTTGTTCTAGGTTGAACTATTTAGATTTTACAGCTGTTCAGTATCTAACCGACTTCAAAAAAGGAGGAGGTTCTCAATTCGACCTATATGTTTTTTTTTAATGTTTGTTCGCGCATATTGTCTAAAAGGCTTGGCCGATTTTGATTAGTCAACGCCAAATTGTAGGGGACGTTTCTTTGGTGGTCCCAAATATTTTGATTTGAAATCCGATTACCCGTTTTTTTGTAATAATAATATTTAAAAAAAAAGACAGGTATAACGGCGATGAAAGCAGTGAGTTTTATAATTAAATTTACATTTTGTGTAATAGACATATAACCCCATTTGCTAAAAAGTATCTCTTTTGCTATCTCTATTGCTATTTTATGTATACAGGGGACCATGAATCTGCAATCTTAAAATTTAGAATTTTACTTGACATTTTCCAAATATGAACATTCGGTATGAATAAAACGCTATTATCCGACTACCCTCATTATAATTTTTAATCGACAAAAATGAAACAGGATATCGGTTTGACCCTATGTATTTTTTTTAAATGTTTGTAAATCGATTACTCCCCGACGGTTTGACCAATTTGGACGAAATTTTCTAGGGACATTCAGTATATTGCCTGAGATGGAACTACAAGCATATTAAAAAAATTGCGGAATGGCAACCATTTTGTTGTTTTTTTTTGTTGTTCATCTATTACTCCGCGATGGTTTGATTAATTTAGGTCAAATTTTCAGGGGATATTCAGAATATTGCCAGACTGGTCTAATAGCAAGAATATTAGAATAATATTAAAAATGGCGGTATAGCGTCATTTTGTTTTTTTGCGCCAAAATATATTTTTAATATTCTACTCTCGCGTCTCGATTCTACGCGTTCACCATTATATCAGGAAAAAAATATTATGCAGTGGGCCATATTTTGTTAAACTAATAAAGACAGTAAGACCTTATACACGTAGTTTTATACAACAAAACACCGAATTGACTGAATACATGATTATGTTTCTATAATTAAATAATTAAGAATAAGTTTAGCGCAATCGTATTTTTCCAACTTTGAAGGACTAAGGAATCAGCAAAAAGTTGATCTAAATGGTTTTCAGATTTTTTTTAAATTTCTCTATGGATGTTATTTTTATCTACAACTTTAGCTTCATTAATAATTAATCAAATAGTTTACCAAAGTAGAAGGAATATTTGCTGTTGATATGCTTAAAATACCTGTTAATTCTAAGAACTTTGCAGTGTAAGAAAGAGTTATTTCAATTTCAACAAATTTTTGTTTAGGTTTTGTAAGTAAATGCATCATCAATATCTATCTTTGACCCTAAAGTAGCCCTAGCCTTATTTTTAAGAAAATGTTTGCATTAAATTTCAGTAGGAGTGCATTTTTGCTCATTTATTTTACTATTAGTCTTATACTGTTGGTAATTAACAGTTTACTGTTATTGAGAAAAATGAATACAATAAATAAACGTAAAACAGATTTAACACTACGGCAAAAGCATTTAATTAATATGATCCGATGTTAAAGAATAAACATATATTATATTAAATATATATGATCAAAATTAAAAATATGGCAAAGGTAATTTAAAATTTTTCATTCTGGGATAATTATATTGCATTACCTTTTTCAAAATACTAAAATTTAATTATTGAGGCTATTATTAGCACATTCCGATCTAAATAATGCATTGAATTGATAAATAATTTCCTGTGATAAAAACGAATATCAAATATATTTTGATAAATATTTTATTAGCTTAAGTAATTAGAATTTCCAATTAGTGATGTTGGATATTAATATTAAATTTAAATAGGCCCGAACATAATTACTCTATATGGAGTTAATTACAGTTCAAATTTTCACATACACTGGCACTTTAAAAGATATTTTATTACAGAGAGTTAGGATTTTCTAGACTGTGATATTTTCAGTATTTTTAAGTAAGCGAATTTAAAATTAAAATTTTTGATTCCAAGGAAGTATGACAAAAATAATAATTTATAATTATAAAAAACAGTTTTTGAATATAATAAAACATTTTTATACCTTTCGCTGTATATTCCACGTTTCTTCTCACTAAATTATTTGCTTTATACTAAAAAAGTCAAATATAAAAATTGTAGGATTGATTTTTAGTCTCAGTCTTCAATTTTTGTGTATGCAACATAAAAAACGTGTTTTTTTTTAAATAAGACATCCTTAATATTGTTTTTCCCAATGATAGGACTCTGACTTCTAACTAGAAATTCACTAGATACTTACTATTATTTTCTAAATTATAAAATGGCAGAGTTAAAGGGGATCTATGTACAGCATAGTCCAATAATAGAGGACAGAAACTAAGGAAAATATATTTATAGGTAAATCGGCCAGGAGAAATCGCTGTAAATTATTTTCAAGTTCGAAAGTCGACCGCTAGAAGACGTATCAGCAACATAAAAGTGTAAATGCCAATTTTCTCTTAAATGTCCATAATTGAGGTATATTGAAATATAAGCATTTAAGTAATTACGCACTTTTTTGCTTGGGTCCATTTTTGCCTATTTTCAAAAATAAAGTGGTGGAGGAAAGTCAAATGCAGATAACTCTGTTTTAAGTTTCGCAATAAAATAGCTAAAGCTAAAGGGAGGCAGGGCAGGACTCGGCTTGGGCAACAAGATTAAACCGAGTTCCACTTTGGTTCAGTGAAACAACAAAAAATATGACGAAATGAACTAACAACTAACGATAAACTAACAACAAATATATTTAAAATTACTGAAAACTACTTTCGCAAATGCTCAAAATGCCATATCTACCTACTGCCTACTATGCTTACTTCTGTTTTGGAGATACTCTAGATGGCATTCCTTATACGGTCCACCATATCGTTTCTTGTAGTAGGTCGAGTTGCATATAGTAAATATTTATACCTTAAATAGTTTTCAGTAATTTTAAATATATTTGATGTTAGTTGTTAGTTCATTTCGTCTTTTTTTTTTTGTTTCACTGAAGCAATGTAGAACTCGGTTTAATCTCTTTTCCCAAACTGAGTCCTGCCATACGTCGCCCTAGCTTGAACTATTTTATTGCGAAGCTTATGTGATTATGAGACTTGTTTGTTTCTTTGTTAAGTTTTGTTCTTTACAGTTATGCAAGATTATTAAAGATTCTATTGGGGTCTTGTTTTTTTCCAGTTTTTTGGTTTTCCTAAAATTTTAAGGTCAATTGAAGATATGAAAATAATTTCCACTTTGCCATTGTCACTTTTTCTCCTCTACAAAACAGCAAGGTTAATTTTCCAATCCGACGTTTTGGATACGCGAGACCATCGTCAACTTTCTTATTTTAAATGCGGATCTGGATTTTTTATTTTACTATTCAATGCCCTTCATAACTATCAAATAAATTGTGATATAAGTCATAGCGTACCATTTGATTTTTTTTGAGAAAATTAGCATTATTCGGAGAAGTGATCTAGTGACCACTTACAAAGTCACTACGGTGCCGTTTATAGCTCCACGAGAAGAGCAAAAAAAGCACACCCGACACCAAGTTGAATAAAATTGGTTTAGTCCAAACAGAGATATCTACATATGAAAATAAAAATTTTTGACCATCCCCCACCACTTTATTCTTGAAAATAGACAAAAATGGTCTCAGTCAAAAAAGTGGATAATTCGTTGAAGAATACAATGTTTATATTTTCAACATACCTCAATTATAGAAATTTAAGAGAAAATTGGCATTTACACTTTTGTGTTGCTGTTGCCCCTTAGCGGCCAACTATCGAACATGAAAATAACTTACAGCGATTTCTCTTGGCTGATTTACCTACAAATATTTTTTCCTTAAGTTCTATCATTTCATCATTAACGGTTCCCGAGCTGCAGCCGCCGTCCTCTATTATTTGACCACCCTGTACAGAACAATTCCCACTATTTTCACATTTATTTAAATTTTAGAATATTTGATCGGCAATAATTCCAACTGCTAATAAACTACTAAGATGTAAATCGCTCTTTTACTCATATTGTCCCTACCTGTAATTGCACATAGCTAATGAAATGTCACAGGCATTAGTTCAATATTAGATAACTAAGAAAATGCACTCTTTGTTATAGCATTTTTATGAGCTTCATTTGACATGGCAGAATTTCTGTATTTCCGTGATAATGTTACTTGTGTCTAATTTTTGTTTTAGAGTAAAAACGCCTGAACCGCTGTTGAAACATCAACGTTTAATTAATATGTTTGCTTCTTTACACTATTTATATCTTCCACGATTTTCTTTTGAAAAATTAACGCTGATTCGATCAAAATATCTAAAATATATTTGTCATATTTATAAAATGTACTACCCACCAAACTAAAAATATTCTACTAAAGTATACATTATTCCAAAATTGTAGAAAACCTATCGTATTTAATACGTACTGTAAATGCTTTTTACCGAATCTGTGTAACTGCAAAACTCACTGCCAGGTCGTTTTGCAAATTTCACACACATGCGGTAAAGACGTAATTACCGAACTGGTTGTATAATAATATAATATTTTAAAACTTATTTTTTATATTTAAACGAGTAACGATACTTTTATTTTTATTTAATATGTAAAATATTTTGTATGAAAAAGTAATATTTTTACTAGTTAAATAATGTAAATTTGTTAAATAACATCCATGTTTAATTTAATTAAAATTCAGCCAATTTATAGCAAATATTTAAACAAATATTTGCCTCAAATATAGAAAACCATTGTTTGTGTTGCGAAAGAATTTTGTAAATACTGTTATTTGTTTTTATGAAATTGTAATAATTTTTTTACTTATTCAAAATTAAAAGTAATTCCTGGAAGAGGTCATACTTAGTTTTAAGTTAGGGATATGAAATTTTGAGTTATAAGAAATCTGAAGTAATTTTTCAGGGCTCAGAAACAATACCCGGGAAACTATTTTATACCCAGATAATTAAATTAGAGTAGGATAAATAGTTAACAGGGAACTAACAACTGGAGTAAATTAATCGAATGCCACAAAACACAAATTATTGCTCCTGACATATATGAACAATTCGGTAATATCTAGCAAGATTCACTTTTTCTCTGCCTCCGAAATTCTGAACATGACTTGGGAGTTTTTAAGTAAAAAAGAAAGGGGTTTTTACAGGGAGTCAGTATTTGCACCTGCCACATTTCTTCTTTTTTTTAAAGATCTATATAGATAATAACCTTTCTTGCCTCGCCTACACCATAAAAAGTAATCATGTTAGCTATTCCATAAATTATCCTGCTGCACTCACACCGTTCCTGCAGTAGCTAAGCACTTTTGAGCCAGTTAGTATCACTGTTAAACAGAAACATCAACAGCATGATTAGTATTAAATTAATATCTGTGCTAACTTTTATAGTATTTGCCTTTCGCCATTTTGCTATCTTATTTAATATTCCCCAGCTCAAAAGGGACATTGTGCACAGCATAATGATCGAAAAAGCAAAATCTAAAAATAATAACAAAGTGCTAAAGGGTTTTATTGCAAGAATACTCTGGAACTGCATCGAACTCTCTTTATCCTCCTATAATTTTGTTCTAATAATTTACACTAATTTTAAGCAGAAAATTTTTGTCACAAAATATAATGAATTTCATTTGTTTATTAACAACTTATTTTACAAACTTAGCCTTCACTGTATACATATATGCAACATAAGTAGTGTGGACTAGAAAAGTAATAACGTTTTTCTCGAAATCTTAGCGACCTCAATTAGTTTCATATTTTATTTAAAAAAAATAACTCTGTTGTGATTTTACTTTAAATTAAAGTAAATATGCCAATCAAAAACTAATGCGAAATTACTATTAATAAGTGGAGTAGCGGATTTAGGATAGAAATAAAAATCCCCTTTTCTCAAATAAAAAGATCTTTCAACTCTAGATTTAGTCTTCTTCATGGGCTTTATGTTAAAAATGTCCATGTTTTTTTAAATAGCTTTGAATAAGAGAGACTACTGAAACCCCGGCTTATTTTTGAAAAAGAGGTATTTTCATTTGTATCCTAAACCCGCTAGTGCACCTAATATAGGACTAATAAAATTAAAGTTCGTTTATAAGGAGCAGCTTTAAAAGTATAGTGGCGAATTAAAAACCGCTGAGTCTCAGCCAGTTCCCTGAGTATATTTTTTTAAAGATTTTGTTAAGAAGAATGTGTCTCAATATAGCGAGTCGCTCGTTTTTACCACTGTACCGTATAGCTAGAACAAAAATTCAAAAACCTTACCTAAGTAGTTTTTTTTCTATGGGCTATCACCATATTGACAAAAAGAAATTAGACTGATGAAATTGGAACCTAAATTTTTTAGCGGGGTTTGACAAATAAGTAGGTAGAAAAAACTTTTACATACATGTTTTTAACATAAAAACAATACATGTATATGTTCATCAACCTTTTTAGTTTTCAGAGTTTCAATAATTAATATTATCAAAACGATATAAGATCACCGTTGTGTTTTTCAAAAAAAAAACGAGAAACGATGCGATAAATCATACTTCTGTATAAATAATGAATGAAGTAAGAAATAAAACAAAAATAATGCATTACCATTTGCTGAAGAATATATTGTTTCAAATATGAAAATGTTGGTTTTTTGGCATCGTTTCCTGCTGAACCTGAGGTGGGATTTAAACAAATTCTTCGAACGGGGTTTAACCATTAAACCGTTTTAATAGACACATTAACATTTTATTAAATTAATTTTTACGTTTTTTAAATTTGGGTCATATTCCAATAGCCAAAAAGAAACAGTTACATTTCTGAATTTTCCATCAAGGTAAATCATAAAAAATGAAACCGAACGACCTTTTCTTGTGAGATTTGATGTAGTTAATATTAATATTTCTTAGAAGTCATGAGGAGTCTCCTTTGTCTTAAAACTGGTATTACTGCGAACGTGTTACAAAATTTTAAATTAAAGTTATTCCTTTATAACCTAATCGGCAATTTTAAAATTTTGGTATAAAAATTTTTTAGTTAGAGTTGAAGACTCCAAATCCAATGTTTTATTTTTAGTATATCATTTTTTCCGATTTTCCAGGGCGGAAATTAACGCCGTAAGAACTATTATACAGTAGAAAAAGGGATTTTTTGGGAAGACCGTTAAAGCAATAAAATTTGGCCAACTATACACACGTGCTTCTGACTTAAGGTCTTCAAATATATATATATATATATATATATATATATATATATATATATATATATATATATATAATCATTAAATGTTTCTTGAACCATTGTAAATATATGTTTCAGCAAAGTTTTCTTGGGAATTTTGGTTCAGTAGAGTAAACTGCGAGGTAGTGGGCAGTTACATAATTTTATTTTTTTTTCCAGGACGTTTCGTTGACTTTTGTACAACTTTTTCAACTGGTTTATAACGTGTCTAAAAGTAAAATTGACCTTAAATAAATATATATGTTTTACAAAAAATAAACTTACCATCAGAAACAAAGATCCAAAATGCATTAAATGCGATAACAAATTGTGTAACACATATGAGACATATAACACGAAACTGACATTTTGTATATTACAATAAAAACACACACAACGTGAAAATATAATACATCAGTCATATACATAGAACGAACACGAGTATTAAAGTCGACTGCTACTATATTACAAAAAGACATGTAGGTGCTATGAGAATTCTGTTGTTTTTTTGTGCTGTAAGAGTTTAAAAGAAATTATTTTACGAACACAATGGTATTTTGGATGTTCGTAAAATAATTTCTTTTAAACTCTTACAGCACAAAAAAACAACAGAATTCTCATAGCACCTACATCTCTTATTTGTAATATAGTAGCAGTCGACTTTAATACTCGTGTTCGTTCTTTGTATATGACTGATGTATTATATTTTCACGTTGTGTGTGTTTTTATTGTAATATACAAAATGTCAGTTTCGTGTTATATGTCTCATATGTGTTACACAATTTGTTATCGCATTTAATGCATTTTGGATCTTTGTTTCTGATGGTAAGTTTATTTTTTGTAAAACGTATATATTTATTTAAGGTCAATTTTACTTTTAGACACGTTATAAACCAGTTGAAAAAGTTGTACGAAAGTCAACGAAACGTCCTGGAAAAAAAAAAAATTATGTAACTGCCCACTACCTCGCAGTTTACTCTACTGAACCAAAATTCCCAAGAAAACTTTGCTGATAATATATATATATATATATATATATATATATATATATATATATATATATATATATATATATATATATATATATATATATATATATATATATATATATATATATATATATATATAAATATATATATGTTTCCAAAAACCTATTTTTTTCTGTCTAAATTTTAGTATTGACACATACAATTATCTTTGGATTCCAGTTTGTTATACCACTTCGACAGTAATAGGTTCTTCTTTCGAATCTACGTTTCGTAGAAGGCCACCTTAGAAAAACTATTTTATTAAATAAAACATTTAGGCTAAAAGCGAATTAACCAAAAAATGTGAAAAATCGAAAAGATAAACTTCTTATCGTGTAAATTATCGAAGATTAACTAATAAAATTAAAGGCGTCTATGTGCAATAAGTGTTCTTGAAGCGGACCTGTATTGAAGTATATACATGGCAACAAAATTGTTAAATAAATCAAATTTAATTATTTTTAATAGCTGCACATTTAAACAAATCTAAATTTAAAAAAAAATGAAAATGTTTTTGCCAAATAGTATTGATTTGTGTAAGTAATAATTTACATAAAATAACCATTCTAAGGTTCTTGCTCGGATGATATTGCTTTGGTTCTAGCTCGGATGATATTTAAAGCCAAACATGCTCAAACGCGGCTAGTACTTTAATCGGTAACAAGACTAACTGAAAAAGAAAGACCATGCTAACAATAACTTCTAATTATTGTAGAAAGAACGTCTATGGAACTCACAATACTCTACCTGTAATACACTTAAGGCAAGTCTGCGTATGGTTTTGTTTTGTCTTTAATACGCAACTAGCCAATATATTACAAAACTATTACAATAATAGAATAAAAATGTGACTGTTGCCCTAAGTTAAAATCATAAAAATATAAAAGAAATGTTGGCGTGTGACTGCAATAACATAAAACATAACGAATTCATGATAGAGTATAGGTATATTATTTGTTCCTATATCCCAATTTATCCTATCTATCTATCTAAGTAAAGGTCTTGTTTTTGATCTAGTTGGTCGCAAGCTAGTTTTAAGTGACTCAGTAAATTTCTTGGGTGTCTCCATTGATAGTGATGTAACCTGGAATAGGCAAATGTCTAAGGTGTGTTCAAAAATCAATAAGAGCTCTTATGTTTTAAACTCTTTAAAGAATTATGTAACTCTTGAAACCCTTCTAAGTGTTTACTATGCCTTTGTTTATTCTTCAGTTGCTTACAATATTGTCGTATGGGGTCAGTCACCCGACATCAATAGAGTATTTGTGGCACCGATAGGGGTTGTTCGGATTATTTTTGGTCTGTCACACTCAACGTCGTATAGGCAAACTTTCCGCAAAAATAATATTCTTAGTGTCCACTCAATTTATTTACTAAAATTGTTAACTTATTTTTATAAAAACAAACATCTTTGTCGGCTTAATAGTTCTGGAGATGGCGTTAGCTTCGCCAATCAAATATATTCAAACGCTATTATATGCGGCCTACGAAAGTGGGCCTCTCTCATAGCGTACTACTATCGTGGTGTGCACTAGTATTTTTTAGGTAATACGTCGGGAGTGTTATTTAAATCATAATTGCTAGATTATGGTATACATCAAGCTTGTTTTAAGCTCTCGACTCGACAAGAGTTTAACATGCCCTTGCCAGGATTCAAAAACGTATCAGAACCTACTTTCATATATTTTATATTTCGGCTGCTATATCTCGTGTAGTTTTTGTTTTTTTCGTCCATTAATGAAGAAAAAAACATTTTTTTGAATTCTTTAGATTTTCCTATGATACACGATAATTGTCGCAAGAAATTAATTATCGATTAAAAACTTTCAGGAAACATTAAATTAAAAATAGGCGCGATTGAAGTTTGAAAATTATGTTTTTTTTATTATTAAACCTTGTTTTTTGATCAAGAACAAAGGTCAATTAAACGCCGTCTGGTGGCCAAACTGTTTAAGTTTTCGACAAATACAAAAAAGGATTCTAAAAGAACATATATAAGAGAAAAAGATCATTTCGAAAAAGTGTAAGCAATTTCGATGTGTCGATTTCGGGTTTTCGGTAATAGGATATTTAAAGTAATATTTAGAAGCCTAATTTATTATATATTTTCTTGTTGAAATTGGCAAAAAATGTTTTTCTTCTTTACTTTTGAACTGCTTAAAGTTTGTAAATACGGTTTTTACAGATTTATGTGACTTCTAGTTGTGTATTTTTTTTTGTTTTTAATATTTTGACAGCTATCAAAAAATTGTTTTCTTCCTTATGACTTTTGAACTGCTTAGAATTTTTAATACAGTTTTCACAGTTCTATGTATGTTTTAGGGACGTAATTTATTTAAAACACAAATATTTTGACAGCTGTCAAAAAATATTTTGTTGCTATAAACGTTTAACCGTTTAACATTTTTAAACACAGTTTTTCACAATTTCATTTAACTTTTAATGGCGTAATATGTATAGTAAAAGAAATGTTTTGACGACTGCCTTTTTCCCGTAACTTATAAACTATTTAAAACTTTTAAATAAAGGTTTCACAGTTCAATCTAACTTTTAGAGTCTTCACTTATTTGTTCCATGTTACTTTTAATAGCGTAATATATGACATAAAACTTAAATTTTGGATTATATCGAGAGTTTATAATCAAATTATAGCTGTACGGTTATGGACTACAAAAAATATAGAAAGAAATAACATGAAAAGGGAGACAAAACGTCACAACCTGAAATATATATTGTTATAATAGACCGGAGCGGGCTACAATTGCATCCTCAAAGTTTCCAAAAATTTAGCTCGAAAACGTATTAATTTGAAACAGTTGCAGGTAGCCGTATACGCGGGGGTATACGACTGACAGTAAAACTGAAAACTATTTGGAAAAAACGTTTATTTTCGAAAACTGAAAAAATGTCCCTCTATAAGGTCTATCGGTCTATTGTTTTGACCGTCGGATCGGCGGATCCCATGACAACTTTATTTCGAAAAAAAACTTTTGAAAGAGGGTGACTTCGGACGTTTGAGGGAATTGGAAAAAAAAAACTTTCGTCCAGGAAGTTAGAGGAGGCCAATATTACAAATAATTCTTTGTTTCAAAAATAAACGTCTCGTGGAAAGGTAAGTTATTTTACCTTTATTTACGTTAATATATCTTAAAAAGCCGCACTATCGAATATCTACCTATAAACTCTTTTTTAACTTTACAGTTTTCACCTTTTTGACTAAAGGGTTTCAGAGGTACGGATTTTTCTTTTATCGAAAAACAAGTTGGTACTTTTGTTAAAGTATTTAAAAAACTTTAAAACGAGCAGATAAAGATTTAGTTGGCATTAATTCTCGTATTTACCGTTTTTTTGCTAGGTCTTCAAAAAATATCTGAAACAAGAGTTCGAAAAAAAAACACGCATATTTTCATATTTGCGACATTTTTGATAAATTTTCATCGCTTTGGTGATGTTTGTAACAAAACTGAAATTATAAAAAGCGAAATTCCCTTGATATTTCTGTGGAGAAATTTTCTAAATTTGATAATAATTTGCAAAATTCGACTAGATCTAGCAGGAAAAGTGTTGAAATAAAAAATTCAAAATTTTTTACAAATCCTATTATTTTTTAGCCGAGATTTTTTAACAATTTCTATGTGAAATCTCGTCATAAATGTATTTCAAGATTTTACAATCTTTTATAATCCCTGTATCATTAATGACAATTGTTATAACCCCACACTCGTGTATTTGCATACTCGTCAGCTATACAATAGTAAGGTAAGTAAGTGGAATTCATGTATTTAAATAAAAACGATGTAATTTTCTTTCTTTTGCCTTTTAGAGCTTTTATGGCTTATTGATATAATATCAAATTTTATGGAATTTATACGCTGAAAACTGATTGTCATAATATATTACTCAATATTGCATATGTAAGTAATGTTCTAGTAAGAAATTAATAGACGATATTATTAAGAGAAGCTAAACGTTGAGTAAATAAAATAAAAAAGCCACCCATTGAATTAAAGATCGTTAATAAAAAAATTTAACATTAAAAAGTGTACAAAATAACGCCAGGATGTAATAATTTGCCCTTTTTGTTAGATATGTACTAAAGCTGGCTAATAAACTTTTGTGATAAAAAAACTACTATAGCTTTAGTATAGAAATTGGTTTACGTGCTACGCTGTTTTTAAGAGGTAGGTTATGAATTAAAATCGTTATATTTTGTTTGATTTTAGTTTACACCGTAAACACATTATAAGTATTTAACACATTTGAATAAATGCAGTTGCTTTCTTTTATCATCTAATATATAAAGAATTTTTTCTACTATACAGGAGGGCCCCAAGAAGATGGTACAGTCCCCTAGAACTGACGAAAAATTATTACAAAAGCGTTTAGTTTTTTTACATCAAATTTGCTTTTGTTTGTATTTTTTTATAATATACAGTTAATAGTACGGTAACGTCTCTGCTATCGATACTGCAGACACAATGACACCCTCTACCACTGATACCCATATTTCTTAGAATATGTATGTTTTCCGGTTTGATACGTTTTTACTGCTTTGAGGACCGTTCCGTTATGAGATTTGCCGGTCAATTCTTGATCTTGGTTATTTCTATAAAGTACATAATTTTGAAAACCTGTTTCAGAATCGAGAAAGTTTCCGTTTATTGATGTTTTTGTCGGAATTATTATATTATTATGTAATAGTTGCATTTCGGTATACTTTCAGATATTTCAGTCAATTTGGTGCGGAGATCATTTCTTGTAGGTGGTACAGTCCGCAATACTGGATGTCATTTCTGTTATATATGATCCTATAGGCGTTAATGCTTCCAAATTTCATTTATTTTTCATTCCATTCACCCATGCGGTTCGCGGAAATCAAGTTTCCTGTGTACAAAACTGCCAGGCCAAAACTAGTCACTCTCAAGGGCACCCCCGTAGCTCATATAAATACAAACCTATATTTGATTATATCAATATTGAGATATAAATAATTGTATTTGAAAATGCTTTACAGGGAAATGCAAACATGCATTCCAGCCAAGTCTGAACCATTTCCATCATAAATGAGTGACTCATATCTTATATGTAGAAATCTTCTAGAATCCTATGTTTCAGGGATTTTATTATGTTCGAGTAGGATATATTTTCTTTAGTCAAGGTCATTACCAACATGTTCTTTCGTTGGAGATCAATCCCTTCCTTCTTACTAAATAGTGAGCTCAGGTCTAATTCTGCGGTATTTTCGACTGAAGGAATGCGAGGGATCACAAATATTTGTTGTGACCATTATTGCATGTCATTGTGTGCAAAATTGTAGAATTTACAGAATACATTAATTGCGCGATATTTCTTGTACCTAATATCATCACCTTCACATTTTGTGACTAGAAGTATCAGTACAAGATGTTGTACAAACTATGCTTGACTTCGCGGAGTACTGAACTTCCACAGATCGTTAGTAAATGTCATTCCTATTTCTAACGACAAATTGGTGTTATAAACCGAAAAAACTAATATAGAATTCTTAAATTATCTATATTTTTAAATTTTACATACAATATTAAGTACATAATTTTGTAAAAGTGATTCATATTACAAAACTTATCCCCTTAAAGTGGTGTGGTTTTATAGGTAGCGCCCCGTACTTTGCTCATTAACGAGTATATACCCCAAAAATCGAAGTATTCCAACCAAGCAGTGAGTTCAATTTTTTGTAGTTTCTTTATTATAATCTGACATAACACAACTCGGAACTACGTACCTTGTCAGTTTGGCATGGAAACACAAAAACACTTGAGAGAAACTGATTTACTGCCATCATCCGTATTAGGCTTAATAAGAAAAAAGTAGCGTCAGCCTTCAGACGTAATTTTATTTTCTCATCTGGTGTCTGGAACAGTTTTATTTCCAGTCTCCCGTTGGAAACAAAATAGAGATCAAAATATAATTCTCGTTTCTTTTGGTAATTAGTACAAGGAATTTCCTTGCTACTACATAAAAATAAAATAATGACTAACGTCATATCATTTACTTATTTTTATGGCAAAAAACAAATATAAGTTAGTTTCTGTTTCTCAACTATTATCGAGTCTCACATTAATATTTGACCAAACGAGAAGTTCTAACAAATTTCATTAAACAACAAAGAAACTTGAAGAAGTACAATTTAAATGTATTCCCCGTGGTAATTCTGCAAACAGAATAATAGACATTTTTTCATAAGAGATATCTATGTTTTCTAGTTCTAAATTTTGACTGAAAAAAAAATTACTTATATTTGTGTGTATTTAAAAAAGTTTATATAAAATAAATATTGATAATCTTGTATAAATTATTGCGTCAGTACGGAATTATAGTACAGCTATTCAAGGTTGTTTTATTGATGATAATAAATTAGGTACGGTACAGACCCGTAATTTATCTATTTTAGGGAGACACATTAACGAAATTAGCAACAAACGTGCTAATATTTGAGCGTTATCGAATAAACTTGAGAGTTGGTTTAACAACAAAGTAGATACAGCTAAATGGAAGCTCCTAAAATCCAGTAGCTGCGTAAATTATTCATGATATTCGTTTTCGTTCTCAATTCCGCGTTAAATTAACATTATACGACAAACGATATTTGAACACATAATATAAAACCGTGACCCACTTTGAAAATATCGAAATCTCAATAATTACAAAGAATGTGTGCCAACGGTATGGGCCCTAGGGGCAAGGGATAGCATGTGATTCAGTTTTAACTGTAATGGACAAATAAAAAAATTAAATAGGCAAATTTTGAAAGGTCGACCAATAACTGTAATTTTTGAACTGGTTTTCACAGATTTAAGAAAATTTTTTAATACGGTTTTCAGTATTCCATGTATCTTTCAATGAGGTAACTTTTAAACTGCTTCAAATTTTTAAGTTTTTTTGGGGCCCAATATATTAATAAAATATTTTGACAGCTTTCAAAAAACAGTATTTTTCCTGCAACTTCTAAACATTTGAACCGCTAAATTTTTAAATGAGATTTTTACAGTTTGATGTAACTTTATTTATATAAAGCGGCTAATAGATCCAGAGTGTTATTTGGATTATAGCCGCTAGATTATAGTCTATATCAAGCCTGTTATAAACTCTCGACAAGAATTTATTGTGCGCATGCCATTTTCAAAAGTCTGTATTCATTGTCGGCGTCGCCGTCGCGTCGTCGTGTCAGAACGCACTTTAGGTACATTTTTACAATTCGGTCGCTATATCTCTGAAATGCTTTCAGATAAATATTTGAAATTTGGTGCGTGTTAGAGCATACTTGAGACTCTCGAACGATACCAAACGGATCTTTTTTGGTTTGTTGTCTAGACTTTTTAATGATACACGATAACTGTCGAAAAAATTAAAACTGTCTGAAAAATTGAAATATTTATTTAAAATTTTTGGAAAAAGTTTCTTTTTACGATCTCATGAAGCCTATTGAAAATGAGCGCGAGCGAAGTTTGGGAGGTAGTTTTTAAAAATTTTTAAATCTTATTTTGTTATCAAAAACAAGGATTCATTGATCGGCCCCTGATGGCCAAACCGTTGAAGTTTTTAACAAAACTAAAAGGGATTCTGAAAGCAAGGCAATTATATTTATCGCCGCTTAAAAAAAATCAGTTTCCTTAATAAATTTTTCTGACTTTTTTTGCTGGCGTTGGTTAAACATTTGTTTTATTGAAAATTGCTATTAGGCAAAACTAATGATGTGAGAAAGAGTACAAAACTGCGTTTTAAGTTTGCAACTTAATTCTTTAGGAGAGAAAATACTTGCGGTAAAGCATTACATTTTTCGCCGTTTGATAGTATTCGTCCGTCACTGACCAACATTAATCTTTACTATAAATGAGGAAACGCTATAAAGTTCCGGGGTATTTTTTTTTCTAAATGCACATCGAGGTCCTGCAGTAAACTGATCCTATCGGATTAAAACAAAAAATGTAAATTTTTAAATTTGAACTACATTCCAAAGTACCTTTACTTTAAAACCGAATATAACCAAACTTATTTACTTTGTTCATAAAGAAGGCAGACTCAGAAACTTCGGTCTATTATCTACCAGTTTTTGCAACTTTTAAATTTAATATTTGTTTCTACGACGACCAAACTGATCCGTTTGAAATTTGCGCTAAAAATGGACTAGGTCATTGTCTCAGAGAATTAGACTTTGGGTGTCATGGGCGTAGATCTTTAATTTTGTAAGGGATATAAAAGCTTAAAAATTCGCATTTTGAGAACTCAAACCTACTACGAAATAGTTCGGGTAAATGATCTAACATTGAAAAATAGTGGAAGTCATTTGCATAGATACCTATTTTTTTTTTTATTATACATATTTAAAACAAAACTGAGGCAATATTTTGAAAAACGGCAAAATACGTCAAATTTCTTTAATTTTTTGGATACGAATATTGTTTGTTCATTATACAGAGTAGCCCAAAATGGATGAGGCAGCCTCTTGAAAAATTAAAAAACGGATTTCACTATTTGATGATATATTTTACTAGTACTGACACTTTGGCATGGTTTCAGTATAAGTACAGTTAAAACATATATTATGTTATATAGGGGAAGTACGTTTGTATAGGACATTTTTGTTAATTAACCTACCAGAGAGGTAGATAATTTTCAGGTTTCATTAAGGCTCATACATACGGGGCTCTTAATGCAGATTTTATTTATACTGGTCAGATAAGTTGTTATAAAGCATATAATATATTATTCAGGGGTCTTATTATAAACAGTATTGTAATCGCAAATATTTTGGAAAAATATAAGTTGAGTTTTCTTGTCATTTTAGTGCTTTTAGATTACAAAAAAAAACATATTTAAAAAAACATGTGTGTGCTCATGTGTGTATGTAAAAAAAATAGGGTCAATAATAAAATAAAAAAATTGCAGCAGCAGTTCAAAATTGACTTTTGAACTGCTTAGAATTTTTAAATACTGTTTTCACATATTTATGTGACCTCTAGTGGTGTATTTTCTTGTGTTTTTAATATTTTGACCGACATTATTTGATTAATCGTTTTTTTCTTTGTGACTTTTGAACTTCTTAAAATTTTTAAATACAGTTTTCACAGTTCCATGTAACTTCTGTAGCGTAATTTATTTAAAAAAATATATTTTGACAGATCTCAAAAATAATAGTTTTTTCCCATAAATTTTGAATTGCTTAAAATTATTAAACACCGTTTCCATTATTCCATGTAACTTTTAAAGCCGTAATTTATTATACAAAATTTGACATCTGCCAAAAACTATCTTTTTCTCGTAAGTTCTAAAATATTTAAAATTTTTAAATACAGTTTTCACCATTTCATATAACTTTTAGTGGCTTACTTTATGAAAAAAACATTTTTGACAGGTGTAAAAACCTGTATTTTTCCGTAATTTCTAAACTACTCAAAATTTTTAAATATGATTTTAACAGTTCATGTAACTTTTAGAGGCGTAATTTATTTGAAAATAACAATGATACACGATATGATATGATGATATCATATCGTGTATCATTGTTATTTTCAAATAAATTACGCCTCTAAAAGTTACATGAACTGATACACATACAAATAACACTGAACACATGAATCATTATCACACTGTCATAGACACAAAAAAGATACCGACTAATAATGGTACTAGCAGCATGAATCCAAAAGAGTTTTTAAAAAGATTAGAATCTTGGATGAAAGAACAGATTACGTCAATGGTCAAAAATACCAAATTCGGCCCTGGTGGAAAGAATGAAATCCATAATATCAATGGATGAAAATGATTTATTGGCTGTAGATATATTTGGTCCCATACCAACTTCTGCAGCTAGTGTCAGGTATATACTTGTGTTTTATGTGATTAAAAGACTGGCTGCGACAACTATCAAAGCAAAACTTGAGCGAGATTATCTTCCTAATACAAGAAAAATAGTAGAATCCTTAGTGACAACGGAACCCAATTTCTGTTAAAAAAAATGGAATGAATTTTTGAAGGAACAAAAAGTTGGAAATCGACACTGTGGTATCAGACATCTACAGAGTAATCCAAGGAAACGGACAATGAGAGAGTTATCCAGACTATTGAGGACATATTGTTGCAACAAACTTACAAGGTGGGCAAAATATATAAAAAATAGAACTTCTGAGTAATAGTGCTACACACGAATCAACATAGTTTCCACCAGTACTCTTAGAAACTGGGAATAGGTCAGAAAATGAGAAAAAGGTTGATTTCATTTCCTGAAGATAATAGTGTCAAAAACATTAATTTAGAATTAGTTTGGGACAAATTAATAACAAAATCACAAAGAAAACAAAGCATTTAACGAAAATAGAAAATATACAAGTTTTGTAGTGGGGCAATTGGGATGGCTAAAAAGTAATAATATATCGTCTACTGATGATGGGGAAATAAAAAAAATATATATTGTTCGAGGGGCCTTATAGAATACATACAATGACCATAATGCTTACAAACTGGAGAATCTAGTAGACAATAGCATTTGGGGTAATTTCAGTGTGGTTAGTCTTAAACCATATAAGGAATAGTTTAAGTTATTTTTTGTAATGATTTTCTGTATTAGTGGGGCCATGAATGGTATAGTCGGTTCTGCTTGTGCGTAGGTGGTAACGTAACATAAATTATATAATATGGAAGCAGAACTGCAAAACTTATTTAGAATTTTTCAAAAAAAAATTAATTAATAAATTGTTTTCTCAAAATTAGTGGGGCTATGGAACGATATGATCCGTTGCGTTTTAAATCTCTCATTAAATGAAGGTAAAAAGCATCATTAGAAGAATACAAAGAATGTGTGTGTTTTTATTTGTTTATTGACGAACAATAGCTACTGACTGTGTAATTCTGGCCGGAGGTGTATGCGTGGTTGTGGCATGTCCTGTGCCAAAGGGATGTATAACTACATGTTGTTAATACAATTTTATATAACTAATATCCCATTCACAATGGGTTTGTGGTTGTCTAAAATACCTAACTTAAATTTGAGCTGGTTTACTGATGGTCGCCTATCAACAAATATTAACTTCAGTGATTTGTAAATATTGGAGAATTTTCACAAAAAAGTGGAATTTGCAGAAAAAAATGCTTCAATAGGGAATTAGTGAATTTTAACAAGCCTTTTACTTCGAACAGCCAATGTGTTAAAACATTTTCATGAATTTAATGTCATAAAATATTCAAATTAATTAAATTTGAAAATGAAGCCCAGATGAAATAGGACAGTGGTCAAACTATCTGGGGGGATTTATGACAGTATTCGATATTCAAAACAACCAAAAAGAGAAAAGAATAACAAAGTAATAAAAATGTATTCACAATTCACAAATTTTGGGGCGTTAATCTAATTGGAATTTTTCTTGCTTCTAACAATTGGTTCATAAATCGAACAAGCCATAAGTCGAACGAGCGACTGGTTTATAATTTTGGGGATTGATCTGAATGCACATTGAAATTACCAACTAGCTATTACTGATCACTGTCCCAAGCCGTCATCACAGCATTCCGTGAGAAAAACCTGCTGAGAGACCTCTCCGTGAGATAAGCAACATCACCTTACAAGGGTCAAAGCAATCACAAGCTTTCACGGAGGGTCGAATTTCTCTTGCTGCGCCTTTAAACCTATAGGAAAAAAGTTACGTAAACCATATATTACCTCAGCGTAGGAAGTTTCTATGTCTACGACTCAGATGTCGAATTTTGTGATTTCACCAGTTAATTAAATTCTTTTTTTTTTCATTGTAGGTAATTATAGATATAACGTTTAATTATTCATAAATTGAACATTTGAACTAATTATAATTAAATATTAAATCTCTCCAGCTTAACTAACATTCGTTCTTTTAAAATTTTTAATATATCATTAAAGAACTTTCTTTTTAAAATTTTTAATGTATCATTCAAATTGTCGTTCGCAAATTAAATATCGGAATATTCAGCAAGTAAACTTACACTGTTTAGTTCAGATTACTACTCAATAGTTGTATACTGTAAGTTTGACCATCTCTAGTTAGGAATTTTAGCACATTGGCCTAATTACTAAATAATAATATTATTAATCATAAAAAAAAAACTCAAATAGTGAAGTTTTTGTCAACTAGAATGATTGTTGCAAGTAAGTAAGTAAGTGGAAGTTTAGTTTATGTATTTATAGTCATTAATTTTTGTATTGTATTGAGTGTGCACTCACCCAACAGTTTAGAGGTATTTGTAATACAGTAATATAAGTGCCGTTGCAAAGAAAGTTATTAGTAAGTTGGTTAAATTATTTCGTTTGTTTCTTATAAAAAAAGGAGGAAAAGAAAAACAGGGGTACACTGCTTTGAACCATAAAAATAAAAAAAAACACAATTTAACTATCAAATAAAATTTATTCAAACTCGATAATAGGAATTTTATTTCAGTAAGTACAAAAAGGGAATCTCCAAGTTATAGAAACCCTTGGATCGTTACAAAACTATTTAATAATTACATTAAGTTTTAAAATATTTTACATGGTAATTTATAGACCTAGAATTTCTGGATTAGCTTGTTTATTTAAGTAATAGTATACTTTTAATCTAGCCGCAATAACAGTTCAGCAAACACGCTTATCTCGAGAAGCAATGCTGAACTCTCGGAAAATATAAACGGCAGAAACTATTTTTATTTCCATGTTATTACAAATAATATTCTCTCAAAAATATCTACGCCACTGGTAGGCTCGCAAAGATATCTGACATCGTTTCCATTTTTACCCCATTGGGTGTATTGCGATCGATCTGAAACAACAAATTTATATCTGATTTTTTTATTTCTTTGCCGTGAATAAAATGTTTGGTCTATTCTTTTTAGATCTCATTTAATTTTAACGAGTATCTTTAGAAGTACTTGAAGTACGAAGAAAAAATATTAAAGCTGGCATCAGAAGGGGCCCTTTTTCGGATATAGAAATTTAAAGTTTGGATTAAAAAGGTTTGCCGTTGCTATTTTTTTTCTAGCCTAATAAGTATGGTAGGTTTTCAGAAAAAAATACATTTTATCTAATATGTTCTTGTGTTTATTAGAAAGATAATTTTATTAATTTCTATAAACACCCAAATTCTTTCTTGAATAACTTATTTTTATTTCAAGAAACTAAAATTAGGAATAAAAAGCCACGATTGACAGGGAATTCAGGTTTTTTCAGGTAATAAACAGGGTGTCTCTTAAAAGTCTGCACAAAATACTACCACGTATTCCTGAAGCCAATTAGGATGTAAGTTAACTTACTTTAGTCTGAAAATGCTTCGTTAGGACAATATCGAACGTCACAAATAAAAAGAAATCTTATTATTTCGAATAAAAAATATGCGACTAGGAAAAAATTTGATATGTGAATTAACACTGTAAAAGGGCCCCCTCTTGACACATTTTTTGGATGGTCGGTGTAACGTATGCCCGTAAATACTTTGTGCAAAAAGGCTCATAATTTTTATGTAATAATACCGATAGAGAAAAAATAATTTTTTATTTTGTCCACATTATTCACTTTAATTTTTAAATAGATTTTAGTTTTCTTGATGTGTTTTGTACATGTCTTAGGATATTTTATTTAAATTATAATAAAAATATTTAAATTACCGTGACCGTATATAACCTCTAGAAAGTGATCATAGTGTCTTTTGAGGAATTATACAGGGTTTACCTTTTTTTCGGGCTACGAACCTCTTGACTGCCTAAATAAAAATTGCAATCTTGATACTGAGCTAGTTTATCTATAAGATTTCCTGATTTTAATATACAAATTTTTTGTGCCTTGGATTTTTTTGATATTTTAAACCATTTCGAAATATCTTAGAAATATATGTTTACTAACATGCAGTTTTGATGGTTTCTAGGTTGAAATACTTAACTAATAAAAGCTGAGGCTAAAAGTAAGGAGAGTGGCAATTTAATTGCGAACACAAATATAACTTCTTTACGCTTGCGTTGTTTCATCGATAATTAAGTACCAACGAAAGTCATGTACTTGATATTACTTTGCTTTTCATTAGAATTCATGAAACATAATATGGTTTATTACCTCAAGAAATATTTATTTGCAACTATTTATTAGTTTGGCGCCGACTTAATAAGTTAAAAATATAATTTTAAACCGTTTAAAATGTATTTTTTTTTACTTTTCAGGTCAACTTTGAAATCTTTTTTTTGTTCCTTACTTAATTTGAACTTTAAAGGTGGCGAAAAATTCAATTTTAAGGTTTGCAAAACGTAAAAGACAAATATATAGAAATCTTTTAACACGTGTTATTTGAAGTAATTTAGAACAGAGCATCTATATAATTCGAAATTGGCTTATTTTAACAGACTTCAAAAAAGGAGGATAGTCCTCAATTCGATCTCTATGTATTTTTTTATGTTTGTTCGCGCATATTGTCTAAACGGTTTGGCCGAACTCCATATTATTGAGGACGTTTCTCTGGTGGTTCCATATATGTTGATTTAAAATCCGTTTACACGTTTTTTTTTTTTGTAATAATCATATAAAAAAAACACAAATGTAAGGTCGATGAAGGCATCGAGTTTTATAATTTAACTTACATTTTCTTAAATACACTTTTTAAACTATAGCATTGCGGTGTGTAATAGACATACAACCCCATTTACTAAAAGGTATTTCTTTTGCTATCCCTTAATGTAATTTTATGTATACAGGGTGACCATAAAAATATGCAACCTCTAAATCTAGTATTTTTAACCGATTTTAAAATTATCAGTTTGATTCTATGTATTTTTTTATGTTTGTCCATCGATTCCTCCGCGATGGTTTGACCAATTTGGATGAAATTTTCAGAGGACATTTAGGATATTACCAGAGTAGTTTTATAGCAAGCATTTTAAAGAAATGTTAAAGGTGTAATTCAGTCAATTCGGTGTTTGAAATACTATATTACTACGCGTATAGGGTCCCACTGCCTTTATTAATTTGGCACCGACTTCCCGGGGTAAAATTTTCAAGGTGGAATAAAATATCATTTTTCACTTTTTGGTGCATTTTTTTGAAGTTGGTTTAATTTTTTTATAAAAAATTTATAAATGTACCTTTTGTTGTTTTATTTTCTATTGACATTTTTTCAACAAATTTGATAAGCTATTTCTGTTTCATAGCATTTTGGCGGTTCATCATTTAATTGTGGCGTTCATACGATCAATACATTAGGTGTTCGCACATCTCGTTATTTCAACTAAAAAGTAAAAACATCATTTACGTTTTAACAGAATACGTTGGTAATGCATATATTAATTAATTAATTATTAGTTAATAATGATTTTCTAAAGACATTACGCAAATGACCTGACTGCGGGGAATATAATGATGTGTCTCCATTGAGTATTATAATCATACTGGATAATGTATATTGTGTTTTGTTTACGGTTATACAATTATTGCTAGAAAGATATCATAATTAATTAACAAATCATACAAACATGATACCCTCACTGCCCGCAGCTATTAACTGAATATTATATATGACATAACGCGAAATATAAGACCTCTTTCAATTAGTCGTTATGTTAAAATAATCTTTGATATTATATATACATTAATAGGCAATCATACTATGAGTGCCTATTAATATACGAAAAAATAATTTAATTTTTTATGAGGTATAAAACAGTTAAATCAAAACAAGCAAATAAATATTGTCTCATCTTAAATATATTTTCCACTTGCCAAGATATTTTTCTCTAAGTAGAATAATTCGCTTACTTAATCATTTAGAAGCTGAGTGAAATAGGGTTCTCGATTTCGACAAGTATTACAGTAAAAATTAAAAAAAAAGTTTTAAATAATGTACTTGTTTTTTAGAAGTATTTTTACTATCCCGTATAACAACCTATATATTATATTATTAATATACTATATAGCGGAACAATTGTAATCCAAACAAATTTTCGTTAGGTTTGCTCGACGTTTTGCAGGTTTACCCGACACTTCTATTTAATAAAAAAAGGTTTTTACGGATGTGTGTGTGCGTGTGTGTATGTAACAAAATTAGCGCGAACAGTAACTAGCGAACGGTCAAACCAAATTTGCATCAAAAATAGTCTAGGTCACTATCTGGCGTGGATTTAATTTGGATTTCATAGGCATCTTGGATATATTTAAGGGCTACACAAACGCAAAAAAAAACTAATATTTCTAGTACGCGGCAACCGATATTCATCAAACTGAAAACATAGATAGTTAAGGTAAATGTTTTATCATTGAATAGTTCTGGTAGTCCTTGACGGAAGTAGTATATATTTTTTTTAAATTACAGTGTGAAAAGTACGTCAAACGTAATAACAAAATATTTTGAAAAACGTCGGAACACGTCCAATTTATTTTGCTTTTTGCATATAAAATATTTTTTTACACTGTATAAGGAGCTCGAAGGACATGAAGCAGTCCCCTAAAAATAAAAAAGTAATGTATTCAGCTAACGGTAAAAGACATCATATTTCCATTATCCTTTTGTGTACAAAAACCTTTTTTTCAACTATACAGTGTAGCACAAGGAGAAAAAATATATTATAAGCTTGTAGCTTTTCTATGCAAACACAATGTTTTTCATTGCACAGGGTAGGTTTGCATGCCCCTTGAAAACGAAAATGAATTTTATTTTAAAAGCTGGTTTAATTTTTAACAAAGGGGGAAATATGTCAAAACTCTGTATATAAAAATATTTTTTTCCAAAGATCTAATTCCAGCAACAATATTTTTTTTTCTTACTCAGAAACATTGGCTAAATATTTAAGAACAAAATTCCAGTGACTCTTTATTTCTTTGAAGACACATTTGTCTAGTGGCTGCATATGATCTCATATGCACCGGCTTATATTAACTAAATTATCAATTACTTATCCTCTTATCTGCTATGCCTACAAATTTCAAAAACAGTTTTCCAGACCACTTGCAAAAGGTCTAGACATTTTTCTGAGCAGTAATTAGACTGTTTTAGGGTCAGTATATGTATATATAGTAGTTTGGAAAATTCTTTTTGGTATTTGTAGGCATAGCAGATACATACAAATAAACATTTATATATATATATATATATATATATATATATATATATATATATATATATATATATATATATATATATATATATATATATATATATATATATATATATATATATATATATATATATATATATATATATATATATATATATATATATATATATATATATATATATATATATATATATATATATATATATATATATATATATATATATATATACATTTTCTTGGGTTAGGATCTCTATAAAACGAATAAAGCATTTCTTGCTAAATCATGTTATATATTGACTTTTCGGTCATCTCATAATTACCTCAGACATTTACAACAAAAATTTGAAAATTAGATGGTACATGTAGCACATTTAGAAAAATAAAATAAAAGAGTGTCACATTCACGATAAAAGATTTATACAGAGACAAACAAGAAATATGTATTTATCTGTGGTAATAAATGAACAATTGAGATTTATGTTATTGAGGGGTCCAAACCAGTTTTATACATTTTTCTTCTGTTTTAATTTATATATTATTTAATAATATTATTATATATTTTACTGAGTTGTTTTCTATCAGTTTTAAGATTGATTGATGTTTCGTTCCTTTGTATTTATATCATGTCATAGGATTCACTCTTTTTTGTGATTTTTGGTCTTAAACATTTTTACATTATTAAAATCGAATGAATGTTGATTTTCACTAATATGTTTTGTTAGTGGCGTTGTTGTTCTTTTATATTATACTTGTGTCCTTGTCTGTTTTTTAAATATTGGCTAATTTGTTCATTGTATATACCGTTGTAATCCTTATCGGGAATTTAATAAATTACATGGGTTCTTTGCTCTCCGATAATTTTAAAATGCTTAAAATATCTTGACGTTTGTCGGCATCATCAACGTATCTGAAGAAAAAAGGTACATGAAAAGTCGATGTTTTTAAGAGTAGTTTTCTCCAGATTTTCCAGGACTAATTGGGCAGTCACACTGGAAATTGATGCTCCCATCAGATCCCGAGTATAGAAAAAATCTATTGAAAATGCAAAACAAGTTCTAAAAATCAACAACTATCCAGAAGCATTTATTAGCAATATTTTTAAGAAGATAATCTATACATTTTACAACACAAGCTACCCTTCAAACAAATATTTAAATCTTAATAAAGAAAGCACCAAATACCTGTTACTTCCGTATATACCCAAAATAGAGGAAATATTAAAAATGTATTAAAAAACATAACAGTTCATCACAAAGGCTATAACCTACTAAAAAATAATTTTAGGAAATTAAAATCAAAAAAAGAATATATACATACATATCAATGTAAGAACTGATTCAAAACAACTTAGTAAAATATACCATAACATTATTAAATAATATATAAATTAAAACAAAAGAAATTTTATAAAACAGAGTTGACCACTTAATAACAGAAATTTTAATTGCTTCTTTATTACCACAGACAAATACATATTTTAATATTAGTTTCTTGTTGGTCTCCGTATAAGTATTGTATCGTGAATGTGACATTGTTTTATTTTACCATTCTAAATATTTTATTGAAAATGTGTTACATGTACCATCTAATTTTCAAATTTTTGTTGTAAAACCTGAGACATTTTTGTTGAATTTTAAATTGTAAATATTTTTGTCTGAAAATTTCCTTTATAGAATTTATAAATTCTGATGAAGATCATTGGATGATCGAAACGTCAATTTGTAACATGACTTAGCAAGAAATATATTGTTCGTTTTATAAGGACCCTAACACAAGAATATAAAAATCAAATATATAAACCAGAAGGCCCAAGAAAAAATCGAGATATATATTCTTGACAAAGTGAAAATTTCATTAAGAGGAAAGTTCTGTTAAACGGATTTTACCTGTTTTTGCACCCAAGTACCCAGAACTCACTTTATAATAAACTTCTGGTATTGTTACAATCTATACAATTTCTATAAACTTATCGTGAAATAAATAAATGCTTATATAAACTGTGTTATCTGTGGTGGAATTCGTTACAAAGGATGTTTTTCTGAGTAAAGGCCAATTTGCTGATTTATTTAAATTAATTTTCTTCATTTCTTTATTTTGTCTATATATTAAGAATTTAAGACATCTCTTTTATTTACATATCTAACAATCATTCAGATAGAAACAGCTATGCGCTTTTCATCTCCATAACTCGTTGTTTAGATCTGATATACATGCATATATATGTATATATAAACATTCATTTCCTTATCATATCTATTTATTCAAAACCACAGCTTCGATACTCCAGTATATCGTTTTCTGAATTTTATTTTTATTTTAAGATTTATATTATTTTTTTATTTAAGTTTGTTGACATAATCTACAAGAAAAATCAATTATGGATTTATTATCTTCATCCTTAAAAAGAGGGCTTTATTTTAGAAAACGAAATTTTACCGGCTTTTTAAACAATTAGTTAGGTCGCCATTTTGTTTTGCCATATATAATTGACAACATTTTACCAGTTCATCTTTTTCGCACTTGATTTTGTTGCAAATTCTCAATTTATTTGGTTAAGTAGTTATTTGATGCTAATATTTTAAAAATTTAATTAGGCCAAAAACCGCCAGTTTATCCCTATGCTAAATTTGAGTTTTGTGCAAAACTTGAGGTAAAAAAACATTAATTGAAGCTGCCATTTTGTTTTGATATATAGAGGGACACAATTTTACTAGTTCAACCCATTTCACACTTAATTAGTATTAATATCATTATTTTTACGTTAAATGTGGTTTTTGCAGCAAAGAAATTATTATTATTAGAACTAAGAAATAAGTGTACAATTCCTGTAGATCTTTTAAATTACTTAAAGTCAATTTTTCTTGGTTAATTAACTATCTCTGCACAACTTAAATAAAAATGCTACTGAGAACTGAAAAAGAAAGAATTCTTTAAAAATATCGAGAGGCATATTTAAGAACTCCAAATAAGTTCTCCATATTCCAATTACCTATAAGATAGAAGATTAGCGACAGCTTCATCGTTAAAAGACGGATAAATTCTAGTGCAATATACTTCAACATACAACACAAGCTCCAAAATACAGCACTATTAATACGTGTGAAACTACTACTAATCGTTTGCTTCAGGTACTTTTTTGTATTGTGATTATGGCGGCAACACATGTACAAGAGCAACTTCAGCAATAATAAGAAAATACACTTTAGGCAAACAAAAAGATTTTTAAACCGCTAGTAATTAAAGTCAGGGAGAAAAAGAACGTCTGATTGATAATATAACGTTTCCAAAAAAGAGCGCTAACTTGCTTTATATCAACTATTCTTTGTTAAGTTTTAAGGTTTAGTGCAAGTGAATTTCTGATTTGATAAACAACCTAGGTCCAAATTTTTGTCATATCTGAGTTACAGATAATAAAAAGTTAAGAAAAATACACCTAGTTATTGTAATTCAAAATTTACTTCTTATTTAATGAGGTTTTCCTTGCGATCTTTTAAAAATTATGTTTGGAAGAGCTGATATCTAAATGTTGCAATCACTCTGTAGTTCATTTCGAGTGGTGCTGCTGCATTTTCTGACAGTACAACGGCTGCTATTAATCAAGTTCAAATTGGAACCCGAAACACTTTTTGCGTCTCAATGGAATACTAGCTTGTTTTGTTGTACGTCGCAACAATAAGCGCATAATGTTCTCTTGTCCAATTTATGATGACAACTTATAACCGCAAGATATAAGTTATAAAAGTACTGCACTATGGCTTTCCCACACCTTTGACTTTCGAACAGTCGTAGAGTCAATTGAGGGAGATTTTTACTGCCGCACGTGGTCAGCGAAATATTAACAGCGCTAAAAGAATAAGCGGTTTACAGAAACAACCTTAGTCCAGTACTTAGATGGTTTCTGCACTAAATTTTCGTGGAAACAGCAACACGATCAGTACCCAGGGATGCAAAAGAAACATAATATTTCGTTAGTTTTCACAAATTCATAGTAATCGTTGTACAGTAAAAAAATTCTTTACACTATCGAGTCCACTAGATTTGCCAGTAGATCGCGTTATTAATCAGGCAAATTCCAACTTATACAAAAAGTCCACCAAATACTCTCTAATTTGTTTATAACTTAATTTTTAGTTTAATTTTGTTTATTATAAATGGGATCTTCCATTTAAGTTTCGTGCAAAAATGAAAAAAATCGGTAAATTTGCTTTATCCAGACCTTCCCTCGTTATGAAACTTTCCTTTTGTTAAAATAGTGAAGTGTGAACCAATTTAGTTCCGCATTTTTATTGGGTGCCGTTTTGTTCTTTCATATTGTCTTATGCCACACTTGATTTTTATCCAAAATTTAAAATAATTTGAATAAATAGTTTTTTCATTAATTTTTTTAAAATCGGTCATTTTGTTTTATCATGTTGAATTCATTCCAGTTTACCTCTATATAACATTTATTTTATTTGCAAAAGAAATGAACCTAATAAATAGTTTCATTCATGTAGATTTTTAAAAATTTTATTAAACCGCCATTTTGTTTCGTTTGTTAGTTACGATTTATCTAAAGAGCTTAGGAGCGCTTATCACTTATCTAACTATTTCTGAATTTGTATTTTTTGATTTAGGATTTTTGAAATCAACGATGGAATTGTTTTTCCTATAAATGAGGCAAAAACTACGTTATTAATATAATAGAAAATAGCACATAAAGCATTTAGTAATCAATTAATGAAAGGTGGACTGTACCTAAGATCGCAGCTTACATTGGCCGATAATCTTTTCAGGTAATTTGAACTCTTTCAGAGTCTTCTCTAAATCTATGTGTACCAACCCATTAGCCGGGATGAAAAGTGGTATTACTCGGGCTGATTTAAGTTGATAGCTTTGTTTCATGTCGAAAGCCAAGTCTTGGTACTTAGCTACTTTTCCATTTGCTGTTTTACCCATATTATGATCAAGTGGTACAGCTTTGTCTATTAAGTAAACCTTCTTTTTCTTTTTATCTATCCAAACATTGTCTGGCTTATTCACTTCTCAACAAATGTTAAGGTTAAGGTTCCAAGCTCATCCCCGATGCATATTTCAAAAGTAGTGTGTTGGTTTCTATTATTTCTATGTGTTGAATTTTCTCACTATGTGTCAAGTACTGAGCAGGACTGCCTTCTGGCTGTCGATGAAGGTGTTACTATGCAGTAATATAATTTTCAGGTTCTGTTCTAGTATTTTTGGAACTAGTCCAGTTGATGATACGATGATCGGTATCACATAAACCTTATTTAGTCACCACATCTGCTGTATCTCGATGGCCAGCTCCACATATTTGGCCTTTTTCTCTTGATATTTACCACAACCATTGTTATTGTTTGGTACAAAAACATCTACCAAATAAGCTGTCTTTGTTTCCTTATTTAACAGTACTAAATCAGTCCGATTATTCGTTACCCGTCTGTCGGTATTATCACAGACAGCCCAGTCTTAGGACAATTTGAAGGCATTATTTTCAAGCACTGAATTGGTTGCTATTTATAATAGGGCATAAAGGTATTCAGGAGCACTTATTTATTGGCTAGCTTCTGGTGTATGATGTTACACATCTAGTTATGTCGCTGGAGGTAGTCCGTGTTTGCTACGTAAGTGAAGCCTGATGTTATATGTTGTATAGTCTCTGATCTCTCGCTATATTTTCGACACTTATCGGATTCAACGGACCGGTCGTAGGTGATGAATTAAGTGTTCAAAATACAAGAGTTCTAACCACACTACACCACAACTTGTTACGTTCTGGACGCGCGTTTCACTAACCAAGTTAGCATCATCAGCAGATGATATAAACTTTATATCAGCTGCTGATGATGCTATCTTGGTTAGTGAAAAGCGCATCCAGAACGTAACAAGTTGTAGTATAGTGTGGTTAGAACTCTTGTATTTTGATCTATCTTTCACCACAGGTTCCAGTGTTAGGACGTAATTTCGTGTGTTAATAATTTGGCCTTGTATTGCCATCACAAATCCTTCTGTCTCTGGGAATGCAGTGCCATTTGAGCCCACTGTTCTTGTTTGTCGGGGTCTGAAAATGACTTTAGGATGATGTTGTCATTTGCGAGATTAAGTGAAGAGTACGAGTTGTCACTTAAACTCATTATGCGGTGGAGGCGTGATGTTTCTCCCTTGTTGGTGAAGAAATCTCTCAATTTTTGCAGCCGTTGGGAATGCGAATTGCTTAAGTCAACAAGGGATCTTCCGCCTTCTCTTCGTGATAAGGTCCTTCGGAGAGTTGATAACCTTGGGTTGTGTGACTTGTACTTGGTCATTATTAGGCAAGTAGTTCGTTGTAGTCCCTCTAGCTCCGTGTCGGTTCATTTTATGATTCCGAAACTGTAGGTGTTAATTGCTGTAATGAGTTTTTCGGCGTTAAGTTCTATCTTCAGAAGAGCTCGCACTCTTTGAACATACTGATGTTTCATCTTGGTCTTTCCTTGCTTATCATGGAGCAGTCTAGTTTGTTTGAATCCTAGGTATTTGTAGATCTCTTTTTCGTTCATCGCTTGAACTATTTCTATTATTAATTTATTTTCAGGTTTTTTACAGTTTCTCGTAGATAAGATTGCTGCTGTTTTCTACGACTCCAGGGACGATCTGATAATGTGTGTCGCATCCAGTACCACTGACTTCTGCATTGTGCGATATGTGTCCCATGGTATTCCAATTTCTTTGAGAGAAGCATACAGAGTTTTAGGTATTAGATGATAAAATAACTGGGACGGTCCTGACTTCTAGGAGGCCCGACATTTGTTTTCTTTCATTTTTGTAATTCTGTATTTGTTCATTTTCTCTGCCAATTTGGTTTCTATGTTGTGATTATTCGGTATTGCAATGTTTATTAGCAGAGCGGTTTTATTCTTCTTATTTTTCATATCAGGTCTGTTATGAACAACTGTGACATCGGTTATAATACCCTTATCCCAGTAGACCTGGATGTTTTCGTTGTCTACCAGAGATGGAGGTTGGAATTTATAATAAGGATCGTCCGTCTGAGGTGGAATTTGCAAAATTTGCAATATCAGTTGAATGTTTTCCTTCATAATATATTTCTAGTAGTTTATCGTGTTCGTCACTTGGTTCTGAATACCAATCATAAACCCTTCCGTCCCGGATATAGGGATCCGTTTTTGACCCATTCTAAAGAAGGAAGAGGGTCTACCGCTTCCCTCTGCAGGTCATAGAGGAATCTTCCATGTAGCACCTTGGAGCCCCATGCTACCAGCTTATTATCCGTTGTTTCGGCAAGAAAGTCTTCGTGTCCTTGTGCACCCAGATTGAGAGGGGTAGATCCCTTATCGACCTGATATATCGCTCCGTGTAGTTCGCTGTTTCATGTAAGGAAATATTTTCGGAGGTTTCGGATCTGTTGTTTGCAAGAGATTATTACATCTGTTATCCCTGGTTTAAAACTATTTTTTGGGTTTTTTGCCTTATAAAATTAGAAAAAATAAAATATATTTACCTTATAAAATCAATAGATAGCTTAAGTTCTGGGTCCACTATGAAGGTACCCGAGGAACGACACTGAAAAATGTTTGTTTTCTGGACGTTTCGGGGGAAAGTCTACTCCCGTCTTCAGCAAACCTACAAATAAAAAACTAAAAGCAGAATATTTCTTATGTTTTGTATCAGAAAACGAACATTTTTTTAGTGTCGTTCCTCGGGTACCTTCATAGTGGACCCAGAATATAAGACTATCTATTGATTTTATAAGGTAAATATATTTTACTTTTTTTATCTTTTTCCAATTTTATAAGGCGAAAAACCCAAAAAATAGTTTTAAACCATGAATCCGCCACTACAATTTCGTAATTATCTGTTATCCCTCTTCCACCTTTTCCTCAGGGTAGGGTGACTCTTTCTACCGATGACCTAGGGTGATGCACCTTGAACTTGGTTCGGTTTTGATCTTCCTGTTTATGGTCTCAAGGTCTGTATGACTCCATTTCAAGTTGCTAAATGAGTATTGAAGAACTGGCACTGCCTTCACTAGGTTGTAAGAGTTTAGTCTACTTTTCAAGATACTTCGAAGACGTTTCTTAAACTCACAGATGAGTTCAACTTTGATTTTTCCGTGTTCGACTCTATTAGTCTGGAGAACTCCATGGTACATATATGAGTCTTCTGCCATTGATACAATCACAGTTGCTTGATCCAATTGAGTCGCTGGTGCCTGCCGAAGCATTCCTTTCTTTATTATTATTATTATTATTATTATTATTGAAATTGACAATCAATTCCTTAACAAATGTTGGGTTCCAAGCCCATCCCGGATGCATGCTTCGAAAGGACTGTGCTGGTTTATATTAGTTCTATGTGTTGACTTGTAAGAATTTTTTTACTATGTGGGAGGGGGACTGTCTTCTGGATATCGATGAAAGTGTTAGTATGCAGCCATATAATTTTCAAGTCCTTTTCTAGCGCTTTTGGAACTACTCCAGTTGATGATCCAATGATCAGTATCATATGAACCTTATTCAGTCGCCACATCTGCTGTATCTCGATAGCCAGCTTCTCATATTTGGCCTTTTCATTTTGATAATTATCTAACACGTTGCTATTGTTGGGTACAGCGACATCTACCAAGTAAGCTGTCTTTGTTTTCTTATTTAACAGTACCACATTAGGCCGATTATTGTCGGTGATAGTTGCCCGGTCGTAGTACAGTTTGAAGACATTATTTTTAAGCACTGGGTTGGTTGGTATTTACAATATAGCACGAGGGTGTTCAACAGCCCGTATTTACTGACAAGCTTCTGGTGTATAATGTTATATACCTGGTTATGTCGCTGGAGGTAGTACGTGTTTGCTAGGTAAGTGCAGCGAGATGTTATATGCTGATAGTCTCTGGTCTCTCGCTAAATTTTCGATACTTATCGGATTCAAAGGACCCGCCTTTAATGATGAATTTTGTATAATTCCGTGTGTTAATAACTTATATTATTATTATTATTATTTATTATTTATTATGCATTTATGTATGCACTTCGCTGCATACAGTTACTAAAAGGCAGATAAATGTTTATCTCTGAGACAGATGTTGAGCTTCTTATATGTGGATTTAGAATTGTGAGTGCGATAAATGCTTTGGTGGATGCTTAAGCAACATTAAGCGTTTGTGTCAAGGTTAACCTTAATTTATTATTAATTATTTTTACTTCATTTCTTAGATTGTTATTAAGTTTTTTAAATCTAATAATAAACAAATGAGATATGAATTGTTTTTTTTAGGTTTATTTTTTAGTTAATATCCACAAAACCGTACACGCTCTATATTACTTAAGGAATATCAAATACAGTAAACTATTTTAAGAGCTTAAGTGCATAGGTGCACCCTAAGTCTGAGTATAATTTTAAATGTATTTTTGCTCATATTTTGAAAACTACAAAAAAATGAAATCTTTAGAATATTAGTAGTTACCTGCGCCAGATATCTGATAATAATAAAATTCCTTTTGATCAATATTATTTAGTTATAAATAATAAAAATATAATAAAAGGATAGCTTTGATTAAAAACTTGGTAAATATAATAACTAAACAAAACGATCAGTATCGGTAAACGTTTAACTGATATATCATCATAAATAATCGTCTTTTCAAATCAAATCAAATTATACCTGAAACAAGAAATTGGTTTTTCCAAACTAGCCTAACTAAGTAACTAAATAAAAAGAAAAGAAATTCCCGTAAAACGTTTTCTATTTTCCTGGTGACAATATTTTAAAATTACGCCCATAAAAGTAAATTGGGACATAAAGTGTAGAGAAAGAAAGAAAGTGCCGCGGGTTCTACTTTAAACAACGGGATTTCATCGATTTTATTATGCCCGGATTTATACGTATGTTTCCATTTTCGTTTGATTTTCTCCTAGAAAACTGAATGAAGGTAGACGTGCTTTAAAGCTTGAGTTTAAAACTTTTTTAAACCCCATACGAAAATTTGGGCATTAACAGAGCTGCGCAGATGCAAGTGTTTGATTTTTAGCTATAACATTACGAGTTTGGAGAACTTTACCGGACAGAAACTACAATATTTAACCATTTATTATGTATAATGATTTGACGTTCTGGCGTTGTTCTGGTTCTGGTCCAAGTTAGATAGAAGACGTTTAAAACAGTAAAATTAGATAGGTAAAATCTAACGGATATACTATTTAGTTAAACTAAGGGGCATGTAAGAAAATAAGAGCAAAACAATTAGAGGAAAGTACCGCGAATTAGCGTATGACATTTGGAATAGTAGAAAAATAGGAACGGTGTATTATTTCAGCAACTGCTAAACTTATATCATTGATATTTAGTACTTGAATATAGTTTAATATGCCGCGTTCCTTAAGTGTATCAGCAATGATATTCTTTTTTCTGAAGTTACTGTAATTTTATCCTTAACGAAATAGCATAATTATGAGGCCCAACAGGTCGCATTTTCTGGGAAAATTACCATAATGTTTATTCAATAAAAACTAAAAAACTTTTTGTTGCTACTATTTATGCCAAATTTAAACAAGGTATATATAAAACATATTATTCTTTTATTTAGTACATTCGTGGTGTTGTGTTGGTGAGTTGGTGTCTTTTTTATGAAAACCTCATAATGTCAGATTTTATTTCGTTGTTGTCTGAGATTGACCAAATTAGCGCTTTCCAAAAAAGATACCGAAATTGTTTATTTATATTGGTCAATATTAGGTACATATATTATAAATATATATTTTCATAGAGAACGATTTTCAGTGCAATTTATGCCTAGGGTGCTGAAATATTGGGCCGACCCAATTGCTATAATTTGGAATATTAAAGTATAGATAATGTGATGTGAATATACATTATGTCAGTAATAAAATTGTACGGGTGAAGAATTTACGAAAAGAAATATTATCATTTATTATAAGTTTAAAATTTTTCTAATCAGAATTTTCTGCAAACGGTAACTGGCCATGCTAAATTAAAAAAAAAACATGAACTTTGTAAAATGTATTAATTGTCAGAAATATATCGCTAATACTGTATTTTATTGTCGTAAGCCGCTTATTTTTTATGTTTCTAATGAATCAAAGTGATTTTGCAATTGCTAAAAAATTGTTTATTGCATAAACATCATGGTTGGTTTAATTTACTGCATTTTAGTCTTGGGTTGCTTTGTCTTAGAGAGTATTCTATGTAAGCTTGTTTCTTTCTTTTAACTGACTGATTTCTCAATGATTATAATGATTGAAATACACAAACATTTTTTATCAATAATGGAACCGAGTTTAATCCAATATTACTCAAAGTAATAACTTGAAAGCAATTAATAAATTATTAAATATATAAATAAATTACAATGGGGAAATTCAAAACCTTTGGGATTGTTACCACATACATACATACATACATACATACATACACATTCTGTCTATCTGATCGCTAATGTCAGATAGTTTGTTTGTTACATTTCATAGAGTGTGGGTAAAAACGTAATTGTTGTAAAAATTATCAACAGAAAAAAACTTTTGCTTTATCTTAATAAACAGGAGCATAAATTCCGACAACCGATTAATTCATTGGTATTAAAACGTAGTTGTGTTAAAACGAAATAACCAAGTCATCAACCGAAATTGCTAAAAGGTTCTTTTTGCAATTTCGCCTTATTTTGAGTTACACTAACAAAAGAAATAAAAAGTTATATGTAACAATGAAATTTCCTTTTATGAAACATTAAAAAATAATTAAAATAAAATGGGACATTTATTTTTTTATATCTATTACCAAATTCTATTATTCATTCGCCCGTTGTTTTTGCGATATGGTTATTTTTCAAAAGTTTTGTTTTCAATGGACTGGTGCGAGTTAAGTTCTACTGAAAATAAATTATGTTGTTTAAAATAGATTATGTCTTCTGTTTCCTGGGAAAGAAAGATTTTGAATTAAAAACATAAGCTTCATGTTTTTAACATATAATACCCTTAAACATAATAAGCAAAGCTCGAAGAAGGCAATTCGTTCTGAATTCATTTTACGTTCGTCTGGTTTCTCCACAAGTAATTGCAACGATCTAAGTGCGAGTGAAAAGTTTAAGAGAAAAACTTTTCCGAGACATATTTGCTAATACAAAGTGAGGGAAAAGCGATTTCGTTGGGTTTAAATGCCAAGACCCTTGCGAGATAAAAAGAGATATATTTTTTTAGAAAAAAGGTCTTGTCAAGATGGCTATCTTTATACTACCTGTTTCCTGAATTATATTTGAAACTTCTATGCCAAAGCAATTTAGAGATGCGATGGGTTAGCTTTTTTGCTTCGTTTTTTTTTATGTTAGAATGTTTTTTTGCTGTTTTTTAATTCGCTAAATCTCAAGCTGACACGCCGAAACAACTGCTAGGTATTTTAGTTCCTTGTGGCGATACGACTTTAACGTGGTTATAAGCGTGATTTAGTTAGTGTAACATAGTATTTACAGGGTGAAAGATTTAATGGAATAAGTTCTTTAACTTAAAGTTCTGACCTTTTGGTTACACCGATTTGATCATGAGGTTATCTTTGTAAGAAGTAACATCCTACTTTTGATTTTTTAATGATATTCCTATTGTTTAAGTAGTTACTTAAGTGGGTTATTTTGGAATAAAATGTTACTGTATTTAATGGGTATGCAGTATTCAAATTATTTTTTTCGTTGTTCATTTATTCTGTATATTATGAGTGTATATTAAATTAATTTTGCTATTCTCAGCGCTATCGACTCAAGATTTTTTGAACTATTCCTGAATAGAATAGAATCTGTTATTATATTTACGAAAACTGTAGTACAATTTTCTTTAAAAACTACAGCATTTTTAAATGATCAATTATTACGTAACCTCATAGTTTTTATGTAATTGTGAGGAACCCATTTTCGTGCCTACATTTTTTTTTTAACTAAGTTCAATTTTTAACTAGAAAACTTTTAATTTTGTGTGGTAAATTGTTTGTTCTACCTAAAGAAAATGGAGTATTAAAAAATCAGGTATTAACTTAAACAGCTTGCAAAACTTTTCAGTTTTTAACACGACTTATATTAATTAAAGTGCTTTTCAGATTTATTTGCAACTTTGGGTTTTAAAAACCCTTAAAGATAAATTTGTTTACCTGTACCTTTTGAGTAGGTCATATTAAAATTTAAATATGTTTGTGATATCTTATAATTTTATTTGTGTGTGTGTAATTACCTTCATTTATTTTCCAAAGTTTTGTTTAAATTTTATTCATTTATCAAGGCTCTGAGTGTATTTGTTTTTAGAGAAGACCAAGCTAATTTTTCTATTTTTTTAATTTATTACTGAGTATATTAATATCGTAACTTTTAGTTATTACAAAAAATGGATTTTATGTTTAAATATTTTAAAAGTGGTGTAACATTAAGACTTAGGGATTTCAACAGAAACAAAAGTTTCGTTTAACTTTGTTGGCAAATTTTACATGTACCGACAAAATAGTTGTCCAAAATCTCCACTGGTATTTGAAACAGTAAACACTGGTATTTAAAATAGTAACAGCAACAGTTAATATTTATTGAACGCCCTATCAAATGTTTGGATATTTTAACAAAACTAATTTGAACGATTAAATAGTGTATTTTATTATTCTATTTGGTTGGACATAGGTAAGAATTCCTCATTTCAAAATATTTCGTCTAGCAATGGGAGTAAGTTATGTTTACAATGATTGGTTTGGGTCACAAAATATCAATTTAATATTGTATGTCATTTTAAAGCGTTATTAATTCTTTGACTTTACTATAGGTAGGGTTGGTTTGATGTATCGAGATTTGCTTAGTTTCACGGAAATTTAATTTTTATAATTTTATTAAATGAAAAAATTTCAAATGAAGACCTTGGGTTGACTAAAGGATTTTGAATAGTAATTATGATTTTTGAATTGATCTTATTTTTTTGTTTGCTATCATTTTAAAATTTAATTAATGTTTGGAAGAGTAATAAATGACAGATTGCTTTCTTTGAATAAATACAACTCTTCATTATCTGTGATTTTATTGGTTTAGGATTTTTGAAGAAAAATAAAATAAATAAATTTGTTATTGGAACTAATAGAATGTAAAGGATAATTATTATTTAAAATTAGCTTCTTACCTGGTCACATTTTGTATTTTTTATTAAGTTATTTTACATACTAGAAAATCTTTTGCTATTTTAGGGTTTTTGGTACCAGCAGGATCTCTACTTTTTTTGGAATGCGCTAACGTTATTGGGCCTATTTTTGGTACGTTTTGAAGGTCGTTATGTAGCTATCCCTTGAATTACCAGCTACAGATATCTGACCTGCGTACCGGTTACACCGAATGAGCCGAACAAATTGATAAAGTTATACTTTATAGTTTTTTTTAACCCAATCTATCAAATTTAAATTAATAGGTCTTTTCTTTGGATTTTTTCCATTATTCGGCTCACAGCGTATCTTGTGCAAAAACAAGATTCTGTGTTATCTAGGAGATCTTTAGTTGGACTATTAACTGGTGATGCCAAACGGGACACGTCTCTCCTCCCCAATTCATTGAACTGACGACATACCAACTAGACTGCTTGCTTTGGGATGGCGCATTGATTTAATTTTCATTTCTCATTTTTTTAAATAATATTATTACATAATTACTTAATGTTACTCAAGATCTGCTATTTAAATTCATTTATATACCGAATTTACAATATATTTTTAATAGCTTCTTGAGAGTAAACCTAAATCACGATACAGAGAAGACCAAGGCAAATATCGTGGTGTGCTTTCTATTATTACAATTAAACGGCGATACAAGCGATTGTTGTGGAAAATTTGAAAAGTGCCTAGATGGACTCTCTATTCGAGGTGTAATTGGGCTTTGATAGACATATCGCATGCCTTTCTGCTAATGACTTACTTTTTTTAGTAAATACTAAGTTATACCTAAATGCTGAATTTTTATTTTTTGATTATTGTTTTTACCGTAATAAGTAAAAACGTATATTAAAATATTGGTAATATTTTATAAATCTCGAACTATGATGTATAAATGTAAAATAAATATATCACGCTAAGATATCTCGTGTTTAGTTTAAACACGTCCCTTTGCAAATTTGTCCTGGATTTTGCTGCATATATTTTCTATTTACCTCTGCACATAAATCAGAAGGCTTCAGTTCGGGTAAGATCATAAAACCCGTGAAGCCATAATTCCTCTGGTTAACATCTCCAGCACGTTTACGGTATGTGCTGAATAAAGATGCAGTAGTTTTATCAAACTTCAAAGTAGCCTAAACAATTTTACTTTTTCCTGATTTTTATAACGGAAAAATAAAATATTTTTTGAAATATTAGTTTGTTGCTTCAGTTAGACGTTTATTTACTTACCATTTTACATATTTACTGGTATATTTGTATATTTAAAAATTTAAACTTAGCAGTTTTTTAGACATTTGTTTATTGTTATTATTTACGGTAATTTGCAACATGTTACAATGTTTCAAATATAATTGAACAATATAAGTGTATAATATATTTAGCTTATTCTAGTTTTTAAATTTAACCTAACTTACCCAGCAAATTGTTTATTTTAAGCAGTTATACGATCAAGTTATTCTTAATTATAAGTCTTTTTTTGGCAATAAATTAAATTCAAATATAATGTACTTTTAGGTTAGAAAAACAAGCAAAGAACAGATTATTGTTTATGAAAACGTGTATATCGTAACTTTTTGGGTCCGATTGAACGATATCCTGACTAATTTGATTCTGTAAAATGGAACAAAGAGAGAATGACAAAAAAAAATTAAACAGACGAGAAAAAAGTTCATGGTTTTGCCCCCCCTGCGTCTATTGAGGAAACTAAAATAAAATACTTTGAAATTCGGCATATTTTTACAATTTGGTTCTGTTTGCTTCTTTTTTCCCGTGTTATTTCAACGCACAAAAACAGAAGTCAAACGTAAACCACTCTTATTAATGATTTTGTTCGGAAAAGAGTGTGAAGTTCCAATTATTAGTTTATTAGAACTGTCAGTAACGAAATCTGACACTAAGAAATCAATTCATTTAGAATAATGACGTCAAATTTCTAGGCAAAATATTTTTTAGTTATTACAAAAAATGCATTTTATGTTTAAAGGTTTTAAAGATGTCTAACATTAAGATTTAAGGATTTCTAAAGAAACTACAGAGAAACAAAAATTTCGTTTAACGTTATTGGCAAATTTTATATGTACCGAGTTTTTTACAAAACAGCTTTATTGTGATTTACTTTGCTGCCATCAAGGTAGACAAAACAGTTGTTCAAAATCTCCACTGGTATTTGAAATAGTAAACACTGGTATTTAAAACAGTAACAGCCACATTTTTTCACTTTTATGTAATTTATGAACAATGAACTATATGAAATATTAGTCATTTTTATTAATAAAACGATTTGATTTTTTATAGTAGTAAATTTCAATGCAACAAACATGAGTAAAATAAATTAAATCGGTCATTTATCGACTTTTTGTAAATATCGTTTATTCTGCACTCGGCTATTCCGGCTTTTTAGATTGGAATCTTTACCTACTTGTTGGCATGTGTCCTTAACTCAGAAAATATAGTACCTAAGTGCCACTAAGTTTCACATTAACCTTAATAAATTTGTAACTTGTAAATTTTAAACTTTCATATATGGCTTTTTAACTAGGACACAGTATGTACTAAAATTAATTTATTGAATTTAATCATATTTTCTAATTAATAATTATCTTGATCTAAGGTTGCGACATCGATCAGCATCATCGATTTGTACATCGATATTAACATCAGCAACTCACCATCGATGGTGTCCAACATCGATGTTTTGAACTTAAAATTTGAGAAGCTTAGTTATTTTAAATAAATAAATATAAAATAGGAAACATTGATTAATAATTAATTATTAATAATTGTAAAAGGTCAAAAAATAAATGAATATTTTCTCTGATATATTAAAGTTTATAAAAGTAGATACACAGAAATTTTAAAATCTTCAGTATCAATATCGACAAGTCTATTCGTTGAGAAATGATAAAACAGTTAGAGGTTACAGTTAATCAGCGGTCCGAAAAGATGTTAGCTGGCACTGCTGACAGCTTTTCCAAACTGATTTGAAATTACCTGGTTCACTCACGCTGATTTGAGAATATTGACATTGAATCAGACCAATATTTCGTATAGGTTCATAATTCAGGAACAAATGTTCTTTCTAGTGTATGTTTTTTTGGTCTGATGATAATGACGATGACATAACTGGGTAAAAAAATTGCCTTTTTAAAAATTTGTATTTTAATTGTGGATTTTTATGTATCTATTCTGATTATTATATATTCCTTAAAAATAACCACTCTAACATTATATATGGCCGACAGTCCTTTATTTGCTGCTGCATATTTGATTAATTTAAAAGATAGTTAGTTAGATAGATAGATCATTGTTTTAAAATTATTTTATATAAAGGTAGAAATGTAATATTTATTTGTCAAAAGTTTAAAGCTAAATTAACAATAATAAAAAAGCCATCAAATTGTTTTCAAATTAAATACTAAAATAAACACTATTAAAATATAACAAGAATCAACTTAAACTAATTTACACGGTATATTAAAACAACAACTTGCAAAGTGACTCTTTATAACATAATAACATAATATTCGTTTTTAAACCAAAGTTTTTACATGTATTATTGTAAGATATTATAGCTTTGAATGTGATTTACAATATAATCATAACTGTCTTGTTTTCAGGAGCACAAATCTTCTGATATTGTTTTTTAAAACTGATTAAGATCTAAATTTATCAAATTTTGTGCCTCAGCATTTCGATCTAATGAAAAATATGGCATAGTTAAATAATAAACGAAAAAGTTGGAAACTAGATCTTTAACAAACTTTAGGCTTGAATAACATGAAAATCGGAACGAGATGAGTTTAAAAAGATAAAACACATTTAACATTTTTACGTTTATTGCGATACATTTGCATTAAAGGTGAACTCAGGAGAAATTTAACAAGTAATTTACAGGTACTTACTAACCAACCTAAAATTAAATTAATAGACTTTACGGTACAAAACTGTATATAAACACAAATACGACTAAGCTAAAATGACAATAATAACAAATGTCAAATACTACTATAACCATAAATTAGACATTGTGAGTCAATTCATGATGGCTGGCTATTTTGAAATCTTCGCCTAGCACGTTATTCCCTTAATATATTTCTTGTATATATTCAAGCTCGGAAGACAATATTTCAAGTCTCATCTTTTTCTTTCATTACTGATTTAGAGAATTACTAATCGATAAGAAAAATACGAAGTTATAAAGCTGATGTTATGTTAGTTATGAAATTGATATTTCAACAATTGATGACGTACGGCTCAAGATCCAACGGAACAACTGTATATGCGTATTACGTTTTACTACTTTTTGAGACAGGTTAACATTAACAGTATTGCACACTTTTGTCATCAGCGTTTTTATCCACTTACAACTCGCACATACGTATGCTGTTTGTATTGTTTTCACACAGTTATATGTGACCTACAGTTTATCGTTGAATCCAACTTCTCTCTTTGAGAGGTGATTTTAGCTTATCCTTATGAAGCATAATAAGATTTTATTTTAGACAAATTTTGCTTCCACTCGGAACCGTTCCATCACGCTTGCTTTTATTTTCATTTATAACAAAGACATTCAAGGTGACAGTCACACCTCTTCAATCGTGATGGATTGCGTATAACTGAGTGCTGTCGACTAAAAATGCATGCTTTATAAATGGCTGGAACACTTCACCGTGTGTAACTAGTCATTTAATGTTTGCCAATTTTGACATTCGATCTTCAAATGCAACACATTGAACTAGCATGTATACGCAACCCAGTCCTTTCATCATATGGCACAAATATAGCGTTGCCGCTTTGATTGTTTTTACTTTGTTATGTATATATATTTGTTGAGAATCTGAAAAAAAATTCAGTAGGATCAGCGTCTTGTGCTCGTTTGATATTTACTAAGAACTTCATCCTATAACTTCAGGGAATTCTCCTTACCAACAAGAGAGTGGGAAACACCCCCTTTTTTAACCGACTTTAAAAAAAAAAGGTTATCAACTCGATCCTAGATATTTTATTATGTATGAACATCAATTACTACGCCATGGTTTAACCAATTTGAATGACATTTTCGGAGAATATTCAGGATATTAATGGAGTGGTCCCATCAGGATCATCAGGAAAATGTATGCGTGTTAATATCGTGTTTCATATGATTTTTGGGGTTTTAATGTCACAAAGTTCAATTTTACTCATCTTTTTAAATTTTTATAATATTAATACGGTGACAAAATTTCATATGCATTCACCAATGCCAAGAATTATAAACCACGATTCTTGGCATTGGCCCAGTAGCTACTTATTTATTTTATTCAGGACCTCCAAAATTTTAACCTCAGAAATGCACTAAGAATCAGAAATAATATACTCCAATTTGACTTTATGAAGTCGGTGTCGAAGCAAAAAAGACCGTGTATGTTTATTGTTTTAAGTCGGTTCTATTTTTTTATAAAATTTTTTATTCTGCGGTGTGACGCGAACCAAACTTTCTTAAATTATTATCTAGAGTCGTTAATGAATTAGTCAATCACAATGACCACTTGAATTTATGTTTCGTCGCGTTATTTCCGAAATCCCCGTTTATTTGTGTTGCAAATTGAACTGGTTTTATACAAATAAATTTTGGTTTCATTCAAGTTTAACAAATCATTATTTGTAGTATTTTTATTTCCTTCGTAAAAAGAAAGTATTTAAAATTGTATTTAAGCTAAGATTTTCACTTTTAATTTCGATAAAAGAAATTATTCGTTTTTAGGCAAACATTTACGTCATCAAATAAAATTAATAATACTCCAATACCCTAAAATATGTTTCTTTCCACACTCCCAGATTAAATCCGACAGTAACCCCACTTAGAAGCCTAGTCTTGCCTGAATAGCCCTATTATTTTTTTGCCAGATATCGAATGAAAAATGACAGACATCGCTGGTTGCGTAAATTGACTCTAAATTTTCATCTGAAGGCCAGTTTTTTACGCTGATGGTGTTTCGACATTTTTGGGGGTTTTTATTTAAGGTGCGGAGATTTTGGAAAGTAATTTGGAGATAATGACGTGCGATTAAGAGCAAGATAATTTAGATTAAAAGAGGCGAGTTTAGATTAAATCTGTACCATTTTTCTTAAGGAAAGGTTTAATTACAAAATTCGTCGCTCTAGATAAATGTTAGGAAATTTTCAAGCTGAATTTAAATACGGAAAAGTTCTGGCCTATAACTTTTCCTAATATAATATGATATTTTTATAGAACTTTCAAATTATTAACACAGTGGTACTGGTTAAGACGGATAGTAAAATTTTTATTAAATACAGGTATCATACTAAACTAAAATAAATAAGACTAATACAAGTGCACGTGTGATAAGAATTAATAATTTGACAATTTGCAGATAATAAATAGCGTATTTGGTAATAGGGAATATATATATATATATATATATATATATATATATATATATATATATATATATATATATATATATATATATATATATATATATATATATATATATATATATATATATATGTATATATATATATATATATACATATATATATATATATATATATATATATATATATATATATATATATATATATATATATATATATATATATATATATATATATATATATATATATATATATATATATATATATATATATATATATATATATATATATATATATATATATATTAACTATTTTTGTTTATTAAATTACCATTTAAGTTAATTAGATCTTAACTACTATACTACGGTGGTTTTTTTGCAATATCAAAAGGTTTGGATCAAGATTGTTTAAGTACCGTCTATCACATTTTGTTTTAATAATATAGAGGCAGGGTGAATCGTTACAAAGACTAGAAAAATTATATTATATAATTTATTTATAAGAAATCCATTTTTGGTTAGCATTACCTTCCTCCTATTATTTTCAACCGTAGGTTTTACTGTTGAATCGACAGGATCTAGAAAATAGCCCGCCCTCAATATGCGTTTTATTAATTCCTCCATTATTTAAGATAATTTCTAATTACTATGGTGCTACGGAATCCCAGCTTTTCATCAATCGACAGAGAATGGGTGCCGTTACCTACATATTTTTCTAGGATATATTTTTGATATCTTTCTTCTGCTGCATCTAAAAATTAACCTTTGTTTCAACCCATCCCCAGTCATGCTCAAAAGATGTAGCGTGCGATACATGTCTACATAAAATGAGCACTTACAATAATAAGCATCTGTAGTTACCTCTAATCAAGTGATGAGTGGCAAAATGTACTGTTATTTAAAAATGCTTAACAATTAATAGCACGGGAAGATAGGGATACAAAAGTCATCTAGAAGCTACTACAAAATCCCATACATTAATTATCTTTAAAAAAAATAGCAAACATAATTAGTTCGGAATATTATATTCCACAACAAGTTTGGAAGATGATGTATTCTGAACGAGTGGTTCACTCTGCAAAATTGTAAGAAGTGCTATGGGCAAATAGGGCCGTTTTAGGGACGACTTGCTGAATATAAGAGGGACAGACAAAAGAAGAAGCCTTCGTTGAACATGATAGGGACTTTAGTCGCATCTTTGATTTTGACGATGTTGCTGTCCTAGATAAACAAACTTTTTTTTAGAAGCGTTAGGTAAGTGAGATGATCAACACTAAAAAATTTCCGAAAAATAAATTTCAGAAAAATAACAAAAATCTTATATCATCGTAACTTTTAAGAATTTCAGATTTAGGTGTTTTATTTTTTGACGAACATTTCATTTGGTTTTTATTTTCGTTGCCCTTGATTAGTGTTATTTTATCTGTAAACGCATATTGTGTGTAGCTTAGCCAGAAAAATATGTCCCTATTTTAAACCATGTATTTCAGCTCTTGCATGTATTATAAATCAGACCTGTAGAAATAAAACATATCAGTTTGTGGATTTTAACTGCCAATTATTATTTCTATTTCAAATCTCGTCCCGTAAAATAATGATGATTTTTTTTGTGTGACTTTTAGTTTTTCCATTTAATTATCTGTAAAATCAGTTCCAATACTATTAGAAAAGTCACTCTATAACATAGATTTATTGTAATTTTTTGGCATTTCCTAAGTTTTTGTTTCTTTTAAAATGTGATGTTAATTTTAAATGTATTTTATATATGGCTCCAAATACTATATAAACCCAAGAAATGCTTATATTAGGGGTTTCTTTGGGTTTAATAAACTTTTACACACAATGCAAAGGTTTAGAACGGAATATGGAATTTCACGTTCCATGTTAGTCATGTCCATACTTTGTATATTGTTAATATATATTTGATTTTCAAACCATCAATCAGAAACTAAAACCCCAATTTCTCTAGTGTTTAATACCCCTTAAAGTGTACGATCCATTCACATTAAATTATCATGTTGGTCCACGTGGCTGCACTTTCTCCAATCGTTCAATTGATAGGAATTGGGGAAACCCACATTTCCTCTACCCATAAATCTCAACAAGCAGTTTGATAACAATGGAATTGTCTTTTCCTGCCTATCACGCCTTGATGCGGGTTTTCTCTCCCTTGGGACCTCTATCGGTTTATATATGTGCGTCAAATCATTATTTTTATACAGAATCTACTAGTGTTTGCTTGTTTATATTCTCGTGGATATGCTAAATATAATGGCTCCGCAACGGTACGAACCTGTATATAATATAAGGGATTTGACATTTTCAGAAGCTATAAGAATTAGTTTTCTTACATGCCCTTCAAAAATATTTTCTTTATTTCCTTTAATTTACTATTAGGACTTTATACAAATCCAAGCTCATTTTGTAGGAAGTAATCGTAAAAAAAGACCCTTCCCGGATTTTATAGATTCTCAGATTTTAATATCCCTATATACTGAAAAACGTTTTTTTCAATCTGTCTATCTATTTATTTGTCTGTCAGTTTTATTCCATATAGCAAAACAAAATGGCTGACAAATAAAATTTAAATGTTGCCAAAAATTAGATGTGATATACACTGGTAAAACTTTTATGCGACATCAACATGGAGGAACAAAATAACGCCTTACTAATTTTTTTTTAATAAGTGTAAAAACTACTTACTCAATTGATTTTAAATTTTACCCAAAAAGCATAGGTATAGGAAAAAACCGATAAAATTCAGAATGACGGAACAAAACGCCAGCACATTAAAGTGTTTGAAAAACAATAAAAAAATCGATAAATTGGCTCTATCTCATACTTCCATATTTACGAATCCTTCCTGTTATCTAGGAAAGTGGATCATGATCACTATGAAGTATAACCTGAGAACCTCAAATCTCATTTAGGATTAACACAGTAAAGTAGCGAAAATTATAATTAACTATTTCAAATAGCTGAACCTACCAGAAGGGTTAAGAGTTGTAATGCAGTTGCTGTCATGTATGCAGACCATATAGGGTTCCGCGCAACTAGAATTGTGCACGATAATAAGTTCTATCTATTTGATTGCAATCTATCTAGTGCAAGTCTTTGAAAACATGAAATCTAGAGTTGTTGTTCTACCATCGCAACTACTTCAAACAGACTCTATCAAACATCAGACCAAAGCTGTAATTACTTTATAGAAATATGATTTGGCTGTTTGAATTATTTTATATAATTAGGTCAAAGCTGAGAAGATGTCAATACAAATAATTTAAAACTAGACCTAAATCTATTTATTAAAATGCGATGTTATACTTTATACTAATTGTTCTCTGCCTGCCTGGCCTCCAAAAATATAATTTTTTATGTATTTGTACTTATATGTATATTTAGACAGCGTCTACCGTATTTGTTATACGAGAAACACAAACTTGTTTAATTTTTATTGGAATATCCCGTATACGGTTTATTATTTTGAAAGAGCATATTCTTAGGAATGTATAATGTATATTTGGTCCAGCAGTTCTTAAAATATTTTCGTTTAAAAAAACGTTATTGCATATTACGACATCGCAGTAAGCATGAAAAACAAAAGTTTCGAACGCCATTAGCTGTCACTACCATGCTAAATTAGCTCACATTTGCCAAGGCTATATGAATAATAATCATATCTTATTTTATGCTAATGCCGACAATATAATATTTGAATTCCGAATAAGCCTGTAGGATTATTTCTTAAATTTACACAGCGCTTCAGATATTTATTACAATATAAACTAAAAAACTTTAAATTTGAAGATTGTAGGATTTATCCGAAATTGCCAAAAAATGTTGCTAAACAAGACTATATGGCAAACTTATTAACCGTGCAGTTTACGATTGCTGGAAGTGACTGCCATTATTTTCAACACATTTTTTATAATCATTGCCTAATTTAAGCAAAGTATTGCAAATAAATTCAGGATGAATACTGTTGTCGACCCTTTTCCTTAATTTCCGCAAATTATTACTTCTTTATTTGTAGACTTTATCCTCGTCGAAAATTATCCAAAAAGGTCATGTCAGGACTATTTGGTGGCCAATTAATTATCTCACGAGCTCCTAGCCACTCGTTGTATATTTGTCATACACCGTTGACAAATTCTCTGAGAGCAAATGCTACTAAACAATTTTCCTTTTCCCATTAAAGAGATTTCAAATATTAACGGGCTAATTATTCGATTCCTTATGAGTGTTTCGTCGGTTATATATTCCGTAGTAAACACGGTCTCATCGCTCCACAAAATCTTGTTAAAAAAATCATTGCCTCCAGTTTTCTTAGCTAAGATGTAATTGCAATATTCTAGTCATCTAATCTTTTTGCAGATTTCTTAAAATACTCACCAGTATCTACTTTAGATAAATTTGTATTTTTCTGAAGGTAAATAGCAAACCTTTAACAACTGTTGCTCTCTCTAATGCTCCTTTCAGTATAATAGAAACCTAGCAGGAACTGGCATGGGGATATTTTGAAATCAGAAAAGTATGCTCTACCGAAATATCAGTCCGCCTACAGGGTGTTCGATTAAAATTTACCAAGTTTGTGTGTTCCAAAAACTTTGCGATGTTCAGTGTTTTAATAAAAAATATTTCATGGCGATTTAGAACAAACCCTACAAATTTTGTATTTAAGATTTTTTTCTATCTCTTACAATAAACTTAGTAGACGTTATCTAAATATACAGACAAACCCTTTACACCTTCTAACTTTTGTTGACGTAGATCCTAAAATCTTTTTAATTGGCGGAAGCTATTAATTACTTTTTGCTTATCAAAAATGAGTAAACATAGCAGGCGCGGATCCAATAGTATGGTAACGGGGGTAATTACTCTCACTTGACCACCTACAATGGCTTGAATTCTATTGTCATAAAGTCAACTTTACATTTAGCAGTTTCCGGAATAAAAATATAAAGTGTGAACTATTTCAGTCGCCCCGAAAATTTCCCTTGGCTCCTCTGCCTTTAACGATTTCTTTTCTTCCGCCAAGAGCACCTAAACTAAAAATTCATGACAGGTATTTTTATTAACTTATTCTTGAGGCTGTTCTGGATCCGTCCTTGAACCACAGGATAGATCACCTTTAAGGCTAGAAAGTTTTAAAAGGTGCATCGTAAATTCCACAGATATTCTGTGATGATATTGGCTCCCGTCACGTAACTTCAAGCGTGCATGGTGTTTTTAGAAAACATTTTGGAGTTGATAAAAGATTCTAATTCGTAGTATTTTTTTAAAAGATTTTTCGTATGTTTAATATTAAATTTAAAAGACATGATATGTATTTATTGATAAACGATAATAATAAAACATAACGGATTAAAAAAATGATTTTTGTTTATTTAGACATGACTAAAGAAATGATACACACATTTTCACGGTGCCTCAAATACTTACCCAAAAACATTTAACAGCTCTCCTACTATAACGCAAATCTTATGATTTCATGGCTTTATTTTTTAAAGGGAACTTAGAAAAACCCTCCTCAGAAGCAATATATATTCTATTTAGTCGTCCAGTAACGTAAAAAACAGATAGCGAGGACCTTTTTTTAATTCTTAAAATCTCTGATAATTTTAATGCAAATCTAATAGTTCCGTGGGCATTTTTTAAGCGAAAGTTTAGAAAAACCTCTAGAAGGAATGCTTATATACGCCACTGGGTTAGCTATACCCGACAAACCTTTAGCCAGATCTTCGATTTTTTATTCAGACATTACTAAAGAAATGATACGCAAATTTTCAAGCTGCCTCAAATACCTAGACACAGAAGAAAAGAAAAGACAAAATTTGGAATTTTCTCTTGAGAATATTTTCGAAGAAATGAAACAAATATCTGAAAACTATGTTAGTTGAAATGCAGTCTAGTTTTGGTTTTCACACCAAACTCTTCAGTTGTTGTCAACACCACTGCCACTTTCAAAGGATGGGGATGACGCATCGCTAAAACTGATATATTATCCGACATATTATCCGTTGTGAATCGCCTAATAGTAAGTATTCCCTTCGAGCACTTCCTGCACTTTTCCGTATTTTAGTTTGCAGTCACCAACATTTTTTGTTTCATATCAAATTCACGACATGATGAGATATCACAATTAAATCGTTGTCCCGCACAAGACAGGTATTGTTATTGTCTTTTCGGCAAACGGTTTCATACATAAACACTTAACCAGAAATCTAGAAATTGATTGAAAAAAAATTATTCTAAAATATCAAGGTTTTTGCCAAATACCATTTTTACACATTTAATGAATCTCCTCTTCCTGATAATATATAAATATTCTAGATTTGATATTTTATCTTAAATACAAAAGCCGTGAAGCTCAATAAAGAAATCATAATTCTTGGGATTAGACCAGATTGGAATTACTATGGAACGTTTCGCTTTCGATTATACGAGGCATCTTCAGGGATCTTTACCCCACGAGATCTGAACACTGAATGGGATCGGAAGGAGGCGGGGTTTTATACCTTACTTGTTCTCACCGAACCTTGACCCGGTATTAAGATCAGTTTCCAGGTATTATGTAGACCGTAATCCGTATCTCTATTGAAGTATTTTGTACGTTTAAAAATTTCAAATTCTCGAACCGACGCTGAAATCTTGTTTTTTTACATTTAAAATATGGCCAGTGATATGCTGGTGTTTGGCTACAACAGATTGAACAATTTGTTTATTTTTAATACATCGTTCATATTCCTTGAGTCTATTGAATATTGAGAGACCTGTTTCTCCCACATATATTTATCCACATTTCTGTTTGAAAAGGTACAAAACCTTTAGGAGATCGCAAGCTTTGTCCAATCGTCTTATGTGTTTTGAAGAATGTTGCTATGTTGGACCGCCAAGGTAATCGTTCTATTATATCTATAGTGCCATGTATATAAGCCAAAACAACACTACCTAACAGTGGTTACTTATCATTCCCCTTTCACACAGTTGGATTACTAAATCTTTTAATTGAAAGCATGATATATTCAGGGCACAAGCCCTCTCAGAGCTTCGGTTAGTTTCGATGTTTTTAAAGTTAGAGAATTTTAATCAGAAATCAAAATGGTTCTAAATACTAGTAGTCAATTTCTTTTGTACTGGATGACGGCAGGAACTTGCATTTAAGTATGTGTTTGTATGCGTATGTTCTCTATATAAGAATGTCCTAAAGTACCTTTGTCCCTTTTTCGCACAAATACATCCAGAAAGGGAATCATTTCCATTAGATTCAATTTCCATTGTGAATTTAATATTATGATGTTGATTAAGGAGGTCCAGAAATGACAATAACATTCACATATCTGAACCCCTGTTTTGGTTTTAGTGGAGCGGATGTGAGCAATATACTCAAAGGCCTCCATAAAGATATTCGATACCACAGATGATAGAGGAGATTCCATAGCTGCCCCTGTGGTTTGTTCAAAAAAACTTCCTTAAAAAATAAAATAAGTAGATGTAAGACAAGCTTCCACTAGGTCTATTAAGTTATTATCAAGATTATTATATTCCAATATGTGTGATATAACGGATATTAAATCGTTAACAGGAACATTTGTTTATAGTGATGCTACATCGAAACTGACCAAAATATTTTCGGAATCCAACTGGATCGTCTCAAATTTTTCCATTAAATGTTCAGAGTTTTTATAAAAGAACCTGTTCTATCAGTAAATGAATTAAGAAAACTGACGATCGGTCGAAGTGGTATATTGTTTTTGGGAAGATCGTAGAACCTGGGGATATTAGAGCTGCTTGGCTTTAATGATTTCTTCTCCGCTGGTGGTGGGTTAAAAGTTAAGTTACTTTTTCCGCGTATTCCGTTCTGTCCATAACCACTTTGATGTTGCCTTTATCTGATAAAAATACCAGGATGTCTGCATTTTCATCTAAGATCTTCATTGCTATTTTTTCAGATGCGATGAAAATCGACTTCGGTAGTTTTAAATTCTTAATAAACTTCGCTTGTTCATACCTTGACCCGGCTCCACTGGTAACCTTCCGATTGCTGCTTTAAATAAGGATACTATGTCTTCTACGGGAATGCTTTTGGGTGCTAATGCGAATTTTCTTTGGAAAAGGAGGAATGATCTGCCTCGGTTCACAGCTTCGACGACAAGTTCACAACTGTATTCTGCGGGGGTTTCACAGATTTTTTTCTGTTCAGGGGTATTTCAAATTTATTTTGTTGCTTTAGTGTAACGTTTTTGATGGGTATTCTCTGCCACTGCATTGGTGAATAATAACTGGAACTTGGTACGATTTCAAGATGGCAGAACAGAATGGCTGCTAAATAAAAGATCTAGAAAATCAGTGTAAAATACCTTTCTTCTCATTGGACTTCAATAATTGAAGCTAACAAATTAAGATTTTTAACATTAAATTAAAATTATTAATAATAGAGATATAGTTGGACTTTTTTAATAGAAATTTATTTCTTTTTGAGAATTCATTTTTTTTCAATTCTTAAATGTAAATAATTTAGTTGTAAAAACCTAAACCACTTTTTTTAATTTATAATTTATTAAAAATTTTAAAATTGTTTATATGCGGGTTTGAAACTTTTGCACATTCTTCGAGACACCATTCCAATGAGCCTTCACTGAGATTTTTACTAGCAGTAGCAAGAATTAACATCATTTTTGTTTATTTACTAGAGTTAGTAGACTATATGCCAGGTCTTGAACCAACGCCATCCTGTCCAAATGCAAGCGCTGTTACCACAGCTCTAACGAGGCGGAGTTTACGAAACGCCGATTTTAGAATCTGATTACATTTTTAATTTAAGCAAAAAGTTGATTTGGAAATGTATTTACGCATTTTAAATATTTAAGAAATGATAAAGTTACGTGTTTTCAAAACAGTAATATTTGACTAATATTTTCCCTCCGAACAAAAATATCTTTATTTCATACTGCCCGATAAATAGTAACTACTTACTCATACTCTTACGGACTCATTTGAGGCCGGTAAATAGCTAACTAAAGTACTAAAGCGTGCAGTGCCCCTAATTTTGTCAAGTCAAACGTCAATTCCATAACAAAAATATAGGATATACTATGATTTCAAGAATAATGGATAACATATAAATATAAAACATATTTCTCAGTAAATAATTATAAAATTGATCTTATCAAGTAAATAATTTCTTTTAATTTCGAATTTTTTTTAAGGCGAAAAACCCAAAAAATAATTTTAAATATTTCTCATATTACACAAAAAACAGTGTGAAATAAATTTTATACGATACACGTCCATTAAGTGTTATTACAGTGCATGTTTATATTCCGGATCCTACGTCGCCTCGTCCGTAAAAAAACTTATACTGTTATAAGTCACCTACCGGCCTTGTGGCGTAAATTACTATTTTATCAGGTATTTTATGCTTTTACTTGTGCTTGTTTGCTAATAATTTAATAAAATTCTCAACTTCAGACAACCTCAAAAGTTTGCAGACTCTGTGATCGATAATTTAATCAGTTTTAACTTCCCTGTTTTAGGATATTGTATTAAAAAATAAATATCTAATATTGTTGCATCAATCAAAAATTTTGCATCTTTAAAAAATAATCTAAAAACATTTCTATTATTTTAAGTGTCTAAATTCCGGCAAATTAATGAAAGTCTTAAAATTTCTACTGAATACGAATTTATTAAGAATTTATCTAATATTTTTCCCTTACAGTATTATTTCAGATTTAAACCTTAGGCAGTTTATGTCTAAAAGACTATATAAACAAGTTTTAATTCTGTTTGAATGACCGGCTTCAGATATACTTAAATGTTGCTTGCCTTTTTTAAATTATGCATATATATATATACATAATTTGCATATATATACATAATTTGCATACAAAAGACACCATTCTAAGAAGGACCAGCAATAAAACTATTCCAATTTTTTTCAAAATTATTATTATTGGATCAAAACAAAAAATATCAATCAATCAAGTGTTTTACAATGATTTGTTTAAAATAGTAACTAGTTAATTTAAATATTTTTATTAATATGCTAGTCTATTAAACTTTAAAATTTTCCGAATCGTTTGAAACTGTACCTTTGCCAAAAAAAATAAGAATTTTAAAGTTATTTTTGATGTCAAAATCGTGTTGCTAATCAAAAATATTAATAGCCAATCCGTTAAATCATTCCTAATGCATCTAATATATTTTTTGTCCTAGTTTAGATATTTCTGTTAATCGTTCTTACTTAGGTTGTTTCTTTATACTTTAAGACTAACAGTTTCTTACAAACATTTATTCTTAATAACAAGAACAAATCTAACTACCTAGAAAGGTCAGTTGTGAATAAATTTAGTAGCTGTGAAGCAACTTAAGCAGAACTTAACTGAAAAATCTGTAGAACCGATGTCCTCTGGATTGACTGACTTAGTTTGAGAACATCAATTTGAATACCACTTTTTAACTATGTACCAAAGGCAGGTAGTTACCCGTTACATAATATGCTTTCCCATGTGCTTAAATAAATAAATAAAGTCTTTTTATTATAGGAAGAAATGTTTAATTAAAGTCATTAAAATCCTTAAAAGTTTTATTTTTTAATTTGCTGCGGTTAATTCGTGGTGTTTCTAACTGCAATAGCTGCATTAGGGATCCAGGATTAACCGAAAAATTAAACATTGAATATACTTAAAAATAAACAATTTGAGAAAATACATACTTAACGGCTGTAACAGTTAGATAGAACGATGATATACTGATAGAACAAAAGAGAATATTTATATTAGTTTAGACTATCGCCTACACAAAATAAGGAATTAGACAAAATATCTAATGCAAAATTATCAAACTTAGGAAGAATTCTTTGATACATCGACAGAAAAACAAAATGGGAGTAATCAATATAAAAAAGCAAGAAACAGTCAATCGATTTGCAATTCGCTTTACTACAATTGCTTCCTAAAAAGCAGCAATTTTATAACTATTAAATATAACAATAAATTTGCAGAGGCAAACAGATTTCCAATAAACCCTGTCATAGGCTAATAACTTTTTAAACTCGATATTAAATGTAAACAGTCACAAAAACCGAATTATAGAAGCTTACTGAAATATCTTAAAATCATATTTAATAACTTATCGTTTGCGTTATTATCGTAAAATGTGAAAATTATTAAACAAAGTTTGGTTGCATGTATTGTCAACACACAACAGCAGACCAAAGAGATCTAAAGTAAAACTTGGGAAGTACTGTCTATTTGGTCATAGATTTGGAGTCACTATGATACGAAAAGAAACGGAGTAACCTGTTAATTAAGCAAAATGAGGCAAATCAGCTTTGGTTCGGATTTAATTAGTCTTGCGAATATCAAAGGTTAGTTTAGCTTAAATTCTGTTCTTACAAGTTTTTTATTGTTTATTAGAACAAATGAGTAAAGTAGCATTCATAATTACAATAATACAATAATTCCAGTATAACGTAACTTTGAAACATTAAAATATTATTAAGATATATTACTTAACTATTTTAGTTTTCAAATTATTTACACCTACACGTCCTATACACTTTACGACTTCATGAAGGATGGCAGGGATAGACACTTTATTCTTAAAGACAATCATATTAACTTAAGGCAAGTTGGGTACCGTATATTATCCAGCAGTTTGCATAATAGCTGTAGGCCGATCGTTGCTTCACAAATAGCTCTGTAGTGATTCATCAAATTGGAATTTTCGGTTTAACTTCTTTAATGTTTAATACAGGAGGTTTTGAAGGCACTAGCTAGGATTTATTAAATTAATACAGGTGCAAAAGTTGTCAAAGTTTACAAGAAATTCGTCTGTTTCGTGTAAGAACAAATGAACTAGATAATTCGACATATAAGTAATATTTGATATACTCCTTTTGATGAAAACTCCATGTAAGGTAGGTTATTAACACTTTAAAGTATTGATTTCAATAATGTCGATCTGGACTTAAGGTTTCATACGGAATGTTATATCGATTTTAAGAACTCATGTCTTTAACTGGGATAAACTGGTACATTTTTAGTGCGAATCATATATTTAAGAAGATAGGTACAAAACCCACCGATCTCAACTGTCAACAAAAACTAGATGAGTATCAGGATACACTCAAGCACAAACTAACAGCTAAAGCAAAACGTTTACAGAGATACAATAAATTCTCAAAGAGAAAACGACAGAACTAGCTTTTCAACACCAATCAAAGACAGTTCTATTGAGTTATCAATAACACCAAAGATCAAACCAATACTAAGAAGATGCTGCCGAGCAAAGAGCATTTGACCAAGTATTGGTTGAACACCTGGGAAAAACCAAAAGAGCATAACCGAAATGCTACATGGAAACAATCTCAACGTGATCAGATTCAAACACCACAAATGAAATTTGACTCTATCATCAAGGATTGCTATTATTATCAATTTCCTGGCCACTATCAAGCACCATTGGAGAACGAATTACTTGAGAATCTATAACCGCAACACATCAATAGGGGAATTTACCAAGGAGACGCGTTAAGTCCACTGTGGTTCTGCTTAGCGATGAACCCTCTCTCTACGTTGCTCAATAATACAGGACATGGCCTCAACATCAAAGCCGATAGAGACGATTCCTGAACCATATCCCACCTTTTGTACAATTATGATATAAAGTTCTATGTTGGAAACCATAACCTACTCAAATAACTTATTGACGTGATATACACCTTCTCGAACGACATCCATATGGAATTTGGAATGGAAAAATATAAAGCCTTAAGCATCGAAAAAGTCGGTAATGGTGATACAGCCCTCCCAATAGAGAAACAGTTCAAGCGATGAACCAAGGAGATACCTACAAATACCTAAGATTCCAACAAGCTAGACTGCTCGATGATAAGCAAAAAAAGACCAAGACGAAAGATCAGTACGTCCAAAGAGTGTGAGCTCTTCTCAAGACAGAACTGGACGCCAAGCATCTCATTACAGCAATTAATACTTATGCTGTGCCCATGTTGACCCACAGTTTCTGACTCTTGAAATGGACCAAAACGGAGCTGGAGGGACTACAACGAACTACTCGCTTAATGATGACCAAGTACAAGTCACACCACCCAGATCATCGACTCTCCGAATAACCTTCCCACGAAGAGAAGGTCGAAGATCCCTTGTTGACTTGACCAATTCGCACTCCCGACAGCTGCAAAAGTTGAGAGATTTCTTCACCAACAAGGCGCAAATATCAAGCCCCCACCGCATAGTGACCCAGTGTGACAACTCCTACTCTCCACTTAATCTCTCAAGTGAAAACATCATCTTAAAGTTACTTTCAGACCTCGACAAATAAGAAGAGTGGGCTCAAATAGCACTGCCTGACCGACATCACAATGACTTGAATCAGCCACATTCAGATAAGAAAGCATCCAACAGGTGGCTGAAGGATGGCCAACTATTCCCAGAGACAGAAGGATTTGCGATGGCAATACATGACCAAGTTATTAACACACGAAATTACAGGAAATTCATCATCAAACTCCCTTGAATCCGATAAGTATTGAAAATGTAGCGAGAGTTCAGAGACTTACATATATAACATCTGGTTGCACTTACCTAGCAAATAAGGACTACTTCCAGCCACATAACCAAGTGTGTAATATCATACACCAGAAGGTTGCCAGTAAATACGGGCTCCTGAACACCTTTGTGCCCTATTATAAATACCAACCAAGTTCAGTACTTGAAAATAATGCCTTCAAATTGTACTACGATCGGGCAATTATTACCGACTGACGGGTGACGAATAATCGGCCTGATGTGGTACTATTAAATAAGGAAACAAAGGCAGCTTATTTAGTAGATGTTGCTGTACCCAACAATAACAAGATATTTGATAAAGAGAAAAAGGTCAAATATGCGGAGCGAGATACAGCAGATGTGGCAACTAAATAAGGTCCATGTGATACCGATCATCCTATCGTCAACTGGACTAGTTCAAAAAACACTAGAACAGAGTTTGAAAATCATAGAACTGCATACTAACACCTTCATCGACATCCAGAAGACAGTCCTTACAGGACAAAACATAGAACTAATAGAAACCAATCCACTCTTTTTTTGGAACCCAACATTTGTTCAGAAATTAAATGTCAATTTCGATAATAATAATAATAATAATAATAAATTAAAAACTTAAAAAAATTGAAATAAGTTACAGTTTACAGGATTTGTATAAATTCACTACCAAATGATTATATGCATACATAGGCTCTGTATTATAAGTAGTGCAATTCTGTACGACGGAAGTCGTGAGTAAAGGCGAATTAACCCTTTTTTGATAGGATGTCACATTATAAGGTAAAAATGTAAAAATAAATCTAAATTAATTTATTTATGTATCAAGCCATATTTATCAAATAAGTTCTACATATTTTCGATTCAAGTATCATAATTAAGTTCTAGTTGATCGATTAAAATATATAAATTATTTTTTGGGCCACGAACATCTTTAAAAATAGAGCCACTTATCTATTCCCAATTACAGTTCAAACCAATTTGACCCAATGCTCTTGGGAACTTTATTAAAAACAAAGTTTCAAAAACAAGTTTCGGATTCTTGCCATGAAAATCTGGATAAGAGTAAGAGCAATTTAAAGTTTAAACGCATGATCGAGTAAACAAACCAACTTTGTTAGCTCGTATAAGCGAAATATGAGATCCCCTTAAAGCTTTATAAGCTTGGGGTCATATTAAATGTAAAAATACTTATAAGATTAGGTATTTCACGCTGTTCGAAAAAGCTCCTGCTTCTTGCAAAAATACTCTGAAATAATTTAATCATAACATATTAATAATACGTATTAATAATTGAGAAGAAGCTAGCTCTAGCTAACATAAAGGAAACAGGTGCCTAACAATAATGCTTAGTGCCTTTTTCTAGCTTATAAGCTTAATGTAGATTAAGATTTAATCCTGCTGTAGTTAGTTATAGAAAATCTGGTTTTTCTTTTGCTTCAGATGCCACTACAGTTTTCATAATCATTTAAACAGTTAGTTGGCTAATTATAAATACAATATAAACATCCATTTTTTATAATGATTCTTTTTTTATTGGACGCTTTTGGAGTCCAAATACCATTAGCATACTTGTACGCGTGTGTGTGTGTATATTGGTTCAGTGAAACAAAGAGACCAAAACAGTATGAAAAAGGCAAATACAATCTTCAGCGGCTGCTCAGCGACATAAAGGATGATTTTAATGTGTAAGTCTAGCATTATTTAGCACTTCAAATTTCTTTTTATGTTCTGTTTATAGGACAATAGAGAATAAGGTGAAACTAGTTTCTACATAAATGATTCCTATTGAACATTCAATGAAATCTATTTGACATACTAAAAATATATGTCCATATTCTCGTGCAAAATACTCTTTTTCGGCCGTTATTATTAATATTTCTACTCCAATAATGCCAAATTTTAATAAAGCTAGCGGGCCAATAAACTATACACGAAGTCAAATTGGGTTTCTTAACCATCAGACAAAACTTATCTCTTTTATAAGTTATCTAATACATATCTAAAGAAAAATGGGCAAATATCCAACACATATCAGCGCAAAGTTTTAAACGATTCTAATTTTAACCTAACAATAATTATATTACTAATTTTTCGAGTATTTGTTAAATGTTACAGTGCACAAAATGAAAAATTCTAGTTCATCTTCAGATAATGAATATTTATATATAGTTAGAGATATAGGACGGCCAAGGCGTTACCGCGAAAGGAAAGATTAGAGAGTTTTGAGAGAGATTTTAGGAAAATTACCATAAAAGTTTACGTGAAGTTTCAAATAACAGATAATTTAATGCTGCATAAGAATTTGTTATTAGTTTTTTTTTAATGTATGGCAAGAAAAGAAAGTATTATTATTTTTAGTGTTAAAAACACAAATTACTTTTATGCATCCAATTTTTTTAGAAAACCCTAATCATATACTATCAACTTTTGAGAGTTTCTTACCAATGTAATTTTATCAATATATTTTATCATGCTGTCACAACTAACAGACTATTCATGGAAAACCGTCATCTCGATATTTATCAAAACTGGCTTTATTGATTGTGTAATCGTTTCCATAACATTCTTTAGAACAGCGTGTTTAAGAGTTTGCCTGGCGCTTGGTTGGTTGAAATAGGCTGACATTTGACCATTTGTAGAATCACGGGTTAATATATCAAGATTGTCAAATAAACTGTAAATATAGCACAGGAAATATCATATCTTAATCTTACTACTTACCATTTCATGTTAATGCAGTTTGCCGCACAGTCTGATGAAGTAGGTGGAATTCAATGTGTTGCCACCAATGCACTGTTAAGCAGGAGCAAATATTGTACCTTTGAGCATGTAATAAAATCTGTATGCACGTAATATTAATACAATCAACTTTAATATGATTTGTTATGAACTGTGCAAAAAAATACCTTCACCAAAAAATTATTTAACATACCTTATTTATCTCTAATTTAAAATGCAACAGAATTCATTTGACATAGAGTGCGTTTACAGTATTTCAATAAAATTATAAAATATTGGTACGCTACCCCTGATTCTATACTATGAAAATGACAGATAGTTGATAAGGAATTTAATATCTATGTTAACCACATAAATTCATACCACTCAAACATAACATACGGTGTCTTGATGATCATTGATGACCAGTGTAACAGTAGTAAATGCATATTCCGCATGTGGGTGTCCTGTATATAATAAAATAGTTTTAAATATTATTTTAAAAAGGTTACACAAACAATAAATAAATAAATAGTTTATGTTACACAGTGACATTACTATTAAATGTCTTATTAATATATTACGTTGATTGATAACTCTTAGAAATTTCTTATAAATAAGCATATTTCTATGTAATGTAACCCCAGAATAAACAACTGAAATGTAGAAAAGTGTTAATTAAAGATTATTTAAGATTATTATTATATAGAAAAAGAGGAATTTTTATCTGAGATGAAAACACAATGAAATTTGGCCAACCATAGACAAATGTTTCTGACTTAAAATTTTCATTAGTAAAATCTACTATTTAAGGGAAGAGTACAACTAGAACCAAACTTACTACACCAAACTACACTAGAGTCCCATATAATAGTGCTCGCTTCGGCGGTACATATACTAAAATTGAAACGATACATAGAAGATTAGCATGGCCCCTGTGCAAGGATGACATGCAAAATTGTGAAGCGTTCCACATTTGTAAAAGAGCTCTAAATAAATTCAAATATCAACCGACATTAATTAATTTTATATCATTTAAAAGAACCAGAGCCAAGCCAAAAGAGTTATATCAGAATAAAAGAAAAACTTTGGAAACAATATATAAGTACCTTAAATCAAAATGTTACAACCAAAATCAACAAAATAAAAGACCTACCCACAAAAACTATATCCGGCCTTATAGATAATAATTAACGGCATACCAACCCAAAAGATATTGCATTGATCCTAGCCACCTACTACCAAACAATATACAACACTACATCAACAAGCTCACAAAATAAAAATCCTAATACAAACCTCCCCAACCTCACGAAAATCTTATAATTTACCTTTCACCACTAATGAACTTACATTCGCATTATCAAAATGTAGAAACAGCTCTCCTAGCCAAAATGAAAAACCTCCCTAGAGAAGGACTCACATCACTCTTAAACCTATATAATCTAATATGGACTGAAAAAACACTGCCCATCCCAATGGAAAGAATCGATTCTCGTACCGATTCACAAACCCAAGAGTCCTCGCATCGTTCCCAATAGTTATAGACCTATATCATTAACGAGCCATCTAAGTAAATCATGTAAAGAATGAGGCTAATATGGTACCTAGAAAAACACGAATTGCTTTTACGGGAGCAAATGGGATTTAGACAAAAAAGATCACCATCTAGTGGGGCTAGGCATAGATATCAACGACTCATTCAACACCAATTTCCATACCACTGCCATCTTCTTAGATATGACTTAAGCTTTTGATTCCATAAATAATCGGAATACCACAAGGATTCTTAATCAGTCCCACCCTCTTCTTGATAGCTATAAACAACATAAAATTATTCATCCCACCCTCAGTTCAACTTACATTATTTGCTGATGATATACTAGTCTATCAAAAAACTGATAACACAAATGCCTTACAAACATGCCTAAATAAGCCCTTGAATTGGTGGGCAACAAATCAACTCAATTTCTCCCTATCCAAATCAGCCTCAGTACACTTCTGTAAAAAATGCAATTGCAGATTAGCACTAAACTTTATACTAAAAGGAGAACAAATATCAACTAAAATTCATCATCAATTCTTAAGTCTAACTTTAAACTCTTCATTTAACTGGAAATTCCACATAGAACAGCTAAAAGTTAAATGCTTTAAAGATCTATCAATCATTCATATGCTATCAAATACTAAATGGGGATCAGACAGAACTTCACTGTTGACGACTTACAAATCACTAATACAATCAAAACTAGACTATGGATCTATCGTTTATTCGACCGCCCCAAAAAACTACCTCAAAAAACTAAACCCAATCCACAACAGGGCAATCAGGTTCTCAACAGCCTATATTACGAATCGGAAATCTCATCCTGATACCATATTAGAATACATCAAATTCTAAACTACTCACTCTCCTTATATTTCAGACCTTTCATCCCCCACTATCATAAATTCTTTAGCCCGATTGAACCAAATCATAACAGCAGAAAACATTATCTGTTCACACATAACCAGTTTTCCGAAATAAAAGATAGACTAAATAATGGCCTCCCACCAATATTTGAATCAAACCCTTACCTATTTCCCCCATGGAATGCAACACAAAATAAATTTAATACTGAATTAGGAAAACAAAATAAGCACAATGACAATCCCAAAATTATTAATTTCCAATTTTAGAATTTAATAAATACCAAAAGATTTTGAGTTAATATATACAGACGGTTCTAAAGTAAACGATTCGATAGAAGCAGCATACTACTCTCGAGAATCAGAAAAAACATTTACACTACACAAAACTTCCACTATAGTCACAGCAGAACTATTAGCTATATTGAAGGCACTCCAATACAGCATATTCTCGAAATATCTGAAATGGGCAATAACAACGGACTTTCTAAATTCAATAATTGGCATTAATCACATAGAATTTATATGGATTCCCAGCCATATAGGAATACCTGGAAACACCAAGACAGACATGCTTGCAAATTCACACACAACACACCGAAACTCCATACATCAAGTATATCACCTACATGCCTTAAAAACATACTACAAAAACTTACCAATAAATCTAGCACAAGTAGACTGGGACCTCCTAGAAGAACCAAACTCCACAAAATAAAAGAAAATTTTTCGTCTAACTCTTCCCACTAAAATATCCAGAGAGGACACCACCGTCATTACTAAACTAAGAATTGGACATACCAAATTAGCCCACGAACACCTCCTAAAAAAGGAAGATGCCCCACGCTGTATCACATGTGATGTATCCTAACCATAGCTCACATATTTGAGAACTGCCAACGCATATCAAAAAAATGAGGTGTTATACAAATATAAAGGAACTAACTGCTTTTCTTAAAGAAATAAATTTATATAATCTCATTTGATTGGATAATAAACAGATAAACCAAAACTAAAAGACGCTAAAAGGCTTCATTGTCGATGCGTCCATAATCCATAGCACTCACTCACTCCCATATAAAAGTTCCTGCAGCGGAAATATTTTTTTACGTTTGATTTAAATACGATTGGGTTATGAGTTTCGCCATAGGTGACAGAGTATTAAGTCCGGCGAATATTTTAAATGTTCTCATGTTTTGTGGGTTAGGATTGGCGCTAGTTTTACTTGTCTCTCAACTAGTTGATCCTACTGATAAATACCTTAAATAAGAAACGCGTGTCTACGGTTGGAGAAATTTCATTGCGTTTTAGCGGTCATCCCAAAAAGAATCGTTTTTCTACTATATAATAGTTCTTGACGCGCTAATTTTTTTCCACATTATATCTCATTACTCTTGGGTTATGAGTTTGGTTACACGTGGCTTTACGCTGCTCTGCGGTATTAGAGTATCAAGTCCCGCGAAGATTTCGGACGTTCAGTTGGTCGCAAATGTCGGTTTTGCTCCTATTGGGACTCTGGTATGGTTTTATTTGCTAAGTTTCGTTCTGGTTTTGCTCGTCTCTCAATAAACTGCGGGACAAAACAAACCGGACAAGCAATTTTTTTAAGTAAGATTTAAATTCGAATATTTCTAAACCGAGACGACATACTGAGTTACGGTTTTCAGCTATGTCTTGCAAATTTTATTCGATATTACCCATTTTAAGTGTGAAATTTACCTAGGCTAAAACAGTATTTATACTGGGTGCTAAACAAGACTCTGCAAATTTCCCAATATTTTGAATTTCCCGAAAGTTTACATTTTTAGATTCTAATTGCTCGATCAGCTTAATCCTTGGTTAAACTTTAAAAAACAGTTTGAAATGTTTCTTAAAAATTTTAATATTTTTGAGATATGTTTGTTTTGACAAAAATTAGATTTTCTCATAAACTAAATCGTAACTTTTTAGTTGTCCTTTCAGTTTGTTCAGGTTTTCTCGCTAGAGAGCCTTTAAGACTTAATGTTTTTTATGATATGTAGGGTCTGCACTGCGCAGAAAATGTACAGATTGTGCAAAAGAAAATTTAACGTTAGTTAAAACCGTAGCTATTCTAAAAATCGTGAACGTATAGGTCAACACTTTGTAGCATAAAACAAATTAAAATTTAAAAGTTTTTCTTAAATAATTTTCATAAAAAAATTGCCTCTTATATCTCCTGTATCACCCGATATTAGCAAATTTGACTCTAAAAGCAACATCTGTATTTTTTAAAATAATAAATTTAGAGAAAAAATATAAAACTCCTTTGAAAAAAAACCTCTTAAAATTTAAATAAAAACTTTCAAATTTTAATTCGTTCGAAATATAGGTACGTGATTTTTAGGATTGATACGTTTTTAAATAGTGTTGGCAAATGATCGGTCATTTAAGGTCATTTATACGGTCTTTTTTAAAAACGTTCTAAAGCATGCCTAAAAGGTTGCTTTCATCTTAAGCTTTCTATTGATACCAAACAAAGTTGAGCTGTTAAATCAAAAATGTATTTAATATTTTTTCATTCAACAGTACTTATTAAATCGGTAACTTATAAAAACTGTTTTTAAATAATCTTAACATATTTTATGCATACCCTGCGTATTTTCTGCGTAGTACACACCATACAGATTATAAAAAAAAGACTTTACTTCAAACGGCTAATAAAAAAAGGCAGTTTAATACGCATGAAAAAACTAATTAAAAAAAATCATATTTCAAAAAATTTTAACGTTTCAAACTCGCAATTAGAACTCAAAAATCGTTTTTGTAAATTTTCAGAATAGAACTAAAATATTAGAAAATTTGCACAGTCTTTTCTAAGACCCTGTATAAGTAACTCTTTAACTTAAGTAAATTTCAAACTTATAAGGGGTAATTTGTAATAAAATTTTCAAGACTTAGCTGAATGCTGCATCTCAATATCTATTTTAAATGTTCGAATTTTATTTTACCCTAAAATTCGCTGGACTCAGCAGTCTAGTTGATGAAGACCTTAGATCAGAAACACGTGTCTGAGTTTGGCCAAATTTCATTGTTTTAGCGGTTATCCCAAAAAATGAATTGAATGAAAATCGAAGCATATAATTATTTTAAAGAAATTTATTATATAATTATTGTACAAAAATAATACTTTTTTCTAACATTTTTCCACTATCATTTAAATTTAAATGTTAATAAAATGTCGCCTAACAAACGTTATTTATTTCATAGGCAAAATATTAAAATGTAAATTATGTCTGCAAAACTTTATAAAATTATTTCTCGAGATAAAAGAGTTAATGCTTATATAAAGCGCAAAATGCCACTTTGTTTCATAGTGCGGCGTAGAGCTAATCCATGATAAAAGAAATCATAAAAACAAAAAAGTCTCATTGAATCAGTTATGACTAACCAGATTTTTGGTATTTTATAATATATAAATTTAAATCTTTTAAATTGCCAGATAGTAACCACGGAGAACGCTGTCTTCAGGAAGATATGTGTTTTATGCTATAGTGAGTATAACTGGTTAATAGCAGCCCTTAAAACAGTTTAGTTTGAACTAAAATAACTATTGGATACAGATATATTCGCTAATTTAGATGTTGGGGATAGCAACAGGTAATGCAATTTTAAGTAAATTAGCACTTCAGAATAAACCAATGCCATTTATGTTTAAACAGTTATTATATTTCTCGAATATAATATATAATATAATATATTATATACTACTTAATATCACATTAAAATAAAACATATTAAGTTTATTCATGCGTTAGAAGTTTTCAGTCCGCAATACCTTGAATAAAAACTTGAAAAACTCTAGGAAAGGGTTAAAATAACGGTTTCCAAGTAAACCTTGCAGCTGCTAGTAACTTTGATAAAAGTGAAATCGTGACTTTTCGCTCAATTTTCTTTGCAATATTTCGATTCGAGCCAAGACGTGACCGAGGAAAATGTAGTTAAAGTTTTCACTATGGCAGATCATAAATTGTACCAACAAAGTTTCGTTCCACGGTTTGATTTTGTCAAGTTTCTTAGAAACGTATGGAGAATATTCGGGTAATTTTCCTACGGTATGCGAATAAAAAGTACTCTTATTATTCTATATAATTACTAAGGAAAGTTAAGATTAAATGTAGGTACATAATAAATACTGGTAAAAAGTTCACCGAGATATAAAAAACAGTATTCTAACCACTCGTCTACAGTTATTATGTTGACGAAGAGATTATTTGTAAATAAATATCCAAAATAAGAACTTATTTTTTAGCTTTGAGAACATATCAAATCAAATAACCCGACCATTCGAATTCATCTAGAATATGCCAGATTTAAACAAAAATATAATTCCAGTTAATCTCGCCAAATTTACTTGAAACTTACATCTTCTCAGGACCAACATCAACAATGTGACCTTTGGTAAGTACATTTAGTAGGACGCTCATGTTATTATCAACTGTATGTTTTTAGATATCTAAACTAGCTTCCAACTATCCGGCAAACTCGTTTCTTATCAGGTTCATGCCATATTATCTTGTCCTAACCTTAGTATAGTTTTAGTCAACGAATAGTTTCTAGACAGACTTTTATGTGCACTTTTTTGATCTTTTGGTTGTATTCGAAAGAGTTTGGAGATGATAATACCAAAAGCTCCCGGCTCCCGAGGCTACTAGGTTCCAAAAATTTCCAAAATGTGTCGCTGTTTTTTATTTTTTTCGTATGTCTCAATATACATTGGCCCTAGCCAAAAAGTTATTAAATACAAAATTTAAGATAACACATTAACACACAAATAGTACGCCCAACCCTTTTCGAATTTTATTAGCCGTGGAAAATTGTATTTTTTGTATTACTAACAAAACTGTTCATAAAAAGTTGCAAAAGATTAAACTACTTTTAAAATGGTAAATTTGAAAGAAAAATACGTCCAATAGCAATGCGTTATTTTCCAGCAAGATCATTCTTTCTCCAACGAGTACAACAAATCCCAACTCATTGCAATACTGTCACCTGCTTCACGATCCAAAGGAATAGATCCCGCTATAAAAATATCCAATACATGATCAAACGTTGCCGTGGTTGGCGAAGATGTTAACTTAATTATAACCTTGATTGATGCCAGAAACTCCATGAATCATATTTTTATATTTAAATAATACTAAGAACTTTAAAGGCAAGATACGAGTTAAATAAAATATTTAAGAAATCACGAATATATAACAATCCTTGTAATTCTATAATTATTTTATCAGCCTTCTTCTAGGTTTTATTATTTTTTGACTTCGCTTAAATCTGGAATAGAAACATATTCATTATTTTGATGGTATACAATTTGTTCAGCATCTTTAATTTAGACTGGTTCAAGATTTGAATAAAGTTATATTTTTTGAATGATTTTATTTTAATTATAATTTTTCCAAACATCCAATATCCGAATTCGAAGAGCTATATAGTTAGTTATGTTTTATTGGACCTCTTAAAAGTATACAACCAAAATAGCAAAAAGAAATTGTTTTTGTAGAGCGGTACATGAAAGAGTGCCAGAAAAATGAAGAGGTAACAAACAAATTTCTTTTTTGGATTGTTTTTCAGAACTCAACAAAATATATAATTTTAAATTGATTGAAACAAATATATAAGTAAATTACATATCTAAATATAAAGAATATTATTTAAGCAAAATAGAAAATTATGTCATTTATTTTTTTTTGATTAAATAATATACCCACTTTATATCATGTATAAAAAATTCTGTGGAAAGACTAGTTCATATATTAAATTTTGTAAATTACTTAAATATTTGTTTTAATCAAATTAAAATAAATAGATATTTCCTTGCGTTGCGAAAAGCTAAAAAGAAATTTGTTTGTTATCCTCAACGCAAAAAATAGTCTGATTTATAAAAATGAAAAGGTGTCAATATATCAAAAACCATGGAGTTTTTAATAAGTTTGTTCTTTGGGATGGCCGCTAAAGCAAAATGGAAGTTGACCAACCGTAGACACCTGTTTCTGATGTGTCACAAACAGGAGCAAAACCGACATTTGTGATTACCAAGAATTCTTCGCCGCACTTGATACTCTATAACCACGGAGCATAAAGCCTCCTATAGTGAAATTCTTAACCCAAGAGTAATTAAATCAAAATAAGAAAAGTATTAACGCGGCAAGAACCATACTATAGTAGAAAAAGGAATTCTTTGGGATTACCGTTAAAACAAAACGGAATTTGGCGTTTCTGACTTAGGGTCTTCATTAATATAATCAACTAGTTGGTGAGTCTGTTAAGTTTTGGCACTAGTCGTACTTGTCTCTCAACTAGTTCACTGTACTGATGAAGACCTTAAGTCAGAAACACGTATCAATAGTTAGCCAAATTTAATTTTGAATTAGCCGTCATCTCAAAGAAATCCTTTTTCGACTATATTATAGTTCTTGCTGCGTTATTGCCTTTATTGTTTCGATTTAATTACACCTGTCTAAAGAGTTTCGTAACAGGTGGCTTTTTGCTGCTGCGTGGTAATAGGGTATAAAGTCCGGCTAAGATTTTGGATGTTCTCTTGGTAATCACAAACATTAATTTGGTCCATAAAAAGTACGTAAAAACAACGACGCGCGAAATAGACATTGGGGCCGCTGATTCTTCTAGTTATTTCTTGGTACTATTATCTTGTGCTCTCACCGCTTTGTGGCGTATTTGAAAAGTAGACTATGGTATAAGCTCCATTTAAAACTTTTTATAAAAAAATAATATGCTGGTTTTGCAGCAAAGGTGACGGTGGTGTTTAGGCTCGTAAATATACCATGGTCCTGAAATAATGTCATGAGAGCTCTTTAAGATTAATCTTAAAATTGATCCATCTAAGTTGTTACATCGAAATCAAGTCAGAATCATGCTAATTAGCATTAAAATAGCTATGCGTGTATGTATCAATTTATTCTTAAAGTATAAAGTAGATTATATCCCTTAAGTAGACTTTCCTTAGGCTAACTATGGTTTAGAAGTCTCTGAATATGTATGTCCTGACTGACAAGGAATACACAAATTCTAAACTGCCTCGGCTTGACGTCTTCTGCAAAACGACTTAATTTTATGTTAAATAAATAAACAGAAAAGTGGCTAACGTCGTTGCCGTCACTTACGCAAAATATATCGGTAAGCTATCTTAATCCACTTCCGAAACATTGAAAAGCAATGCCATTTTAAAGTTTTAAACGTGGCTTTATTTCTAAAAGTTGGTTATTTCACTTTATTTATACCTACATAGCCTTCAAAGGCAGGCAAGGGGTTATTGTTTAGTACCTCTTTCGGGCATCCTTTTAATGTATTAAAATATGACCAAATGATATGTTTATCTAGTGACTAGAGGTTATTTTCCTGTGAAGCAGAATACCTTTAAACTCCATGGGGAAATTTGATACTGCATAAGATAATATGTGCTCATCCAGATATTTTAAAAGCTTTTAACCAAGCATGTGGTCTAAACATGAGAAAGTGGCAAAAGTGTAGCAGCGACCACATTATTCGAAAGTGTTTCTCCATCTTAATGATGGACTCCTTGCAGCATTTTTTTTAAGTGCGTTATTAAATAGTAATAATAAGAGGACTTAGCGCAGACCATGCTGCACGAACTCAGCTTTTGATTGTTTATCGAAAATGGCCTTTGACAATTACGACGCCATCAGTTAGACCGACCTGTACGTACACTAAGCTATCATCATATCATCACTTAACATAAGGAGATCAAAAATTTCATGTGAACGAAATGATTTAACGACGTTCTTCAAGTAAATATCAAGATGTGTGATTGATTGATTTTCACAAATGAAAAAGTCTGCTCTTGACCGCTGAAAAATCAACATTGGCTTACAAGTTCATTCAACCAATGCTTATAAACAGGTTAGGGGCAGACTATTGCGCTCACTTGTTTCGAGTTTTGAGCTGTCTTGGCACTTGTTTGATAATGGAAAATGTTCCAGTCAAATATATATATATATATATATATATATATATATATATATATATATATATATATATATATATATATTTTGTGATTTAATTTTGTGCCTTTGCCCTACACGGGGCTGGCTAGTCTATGGCGGCCTTATGAGCTCTAATAAGAGCGAAATCGCGATCGTCGTTTGATGTTTTCAGTCTTAGAAAATGTTTCTTCTGGAAATTTTAAAAGATATGATAAGTCCGATTTTTTATTCAAAAGAATCGGTACGGTCAAATATTTCGGTAACGGATTAGCATATCGTTATGAAAGTTGGTATAGGCGGATTATCAATAGTGTCAGATCTAAAAATAATTTTCACAATGTTGCCAGTTTTATAGTTTCTTCGATAAATTTTAACTAAGTTTTTTTTAAATACGATGTTGTGATAGTTTTTTGCTCATACTGTTGACCAAACCTAAGTGCTTTCAATCCTAGAATAATATTTACCGTTAATTATATACCGTATTTTTATTGAAAAGAACTGGAATGGTCGCTAACGGATTAATATATCGTTATGACAGTTGGCATAGGAGGATTATCAATAGTGCTAGATCTAAAAATATCTTTCAGAATGTTGCCAGTTTTATAGTTTTTCGATAAATTTCTTCTAAATTTTTTTTAAATACAATGTTGTGATAGTTTTTTTGCTCATACTGTTGATCAAACCTAAGAGCTTTCAATCCCAGAAAAACAAATTTTTGTTCTGAAATTTTTAAAAGATATGGTAAGACCGTATTTTCATTGAAAAGAACCGGAACGGTCAGATATCTCGCTAGAGAATTGATACATCGTTATCAAATTTGCTATAAGCGGTTTATCAATATCAACTTTATTTTTTTAAATGCAATGCTGTTTGTTGTTTTGTAAATAATATTAAATAAGCATTTAATTCAAAAATATCGGAAGGTTAAAATATTTCGAGAAATTATTGTGATAGGATAATGACAATTATCGGCAAGGACGGCAAGTCTGATGTAAAAATACTATTTACAACGTTGCCAGATTTACAATGGTATTTCCACTAAAGCTGTTAAATTATTTTTTTTAAACTGCCTGCCATTTTTATCGTATTTTATTTGATTCCATAAAGATACATTTTTTAAATCGAATTTTAATTCTGAAAATAAGTACATAAGTACTTTTACCGATGTTACCAGAACTTTAATAAAACTGTGTCAGAACTTTGAAGTAACAAATATCAAGAAGCCTTCAAAACTACGGAAACAGCTAATCAACAATTCAACAGTTATTATTGTTGTCATCCATCTGTCATCCTCCGAAGGTTAATTAAATCGTTATTAAGGTAAAATGGTTTTTTTGTTAAGTGAAGAAGAACGGATTAAAATATTAATTTATCGTGGAAGAAGTTTGCGAATTATTTAAAGCCCTACAACCAGAGAAAGAAATTAAAAAATCTTCAGTTTGTCGAACTATAAAAAGATACCAACAATTAGAAAATGCCAAAAATATGCCAAAAATTGGACGACCTAAAACAGCTACTACAGATGACAATAAGTTGAATATCTTATTACCTATAGAAGAGAGTCCTAAACTGTCTATCGCAGAATAACAACAAAATTTACCAGTAGGTATGAGTAAATCCTCAATTCACAGGATTCTAAAACAAGAGAGAATTAAACCTTATAAATTAATGTATACTCACGAACTTTTGGAAGATGATCCTGACCACCGTATCGGGTTTTCTGTTATCATGATGAACAAAATTATAAATTATCCGGATTTTAAAAACCAAATTCTCTTTAGTGATCAATCGAGTTTTTGTTTGAATGGGCAGGTGAATAGACACAATTGTAGGTTTTGGAGTAGAAGTAACCCTCACTGGATGGAAGAATTACTCACGCAGTATCCACAGAAGATTAACGTTTGGGCAGGGATTCTCCACAATAAAATTATTCGACCTTTTTTTATCGATGATAACTTAACGAGTGAAAAACACGTACAACTTGTGAGAAGAAATTAAATTCACGAATTGCAAGAGTTGAACATTGATATCCATCAAATATGGTTCGAGCAAGATAGGGCTCCTCCCCATTTTGCACACGGAGTGCGACAATTTTTAGACGAGGTATTCACAGAAAAGTGGATTGGACGACGAGGTTCGATAGAATAGAATAGAATCTTAAAGATAGAGTGTTCAAAAACCATTACTAAATTTGGATCAGCTGAGGGAAGAAATTCTATACGAATCGAGTCTTATTACTCCAGAAATGTTAGGCAATGCTACAAGTGAGTTTTATGACCGGCTTGAGTATTATTTGGCTAATAATGGCCAACATTTTCAACACTTGATACGTTTAGGCTTTTATTTTATAGCTTAGTTTCTCAACTTTTAAGTATTTTGTTTATTTTTAGGTTATTTAATAATAATAATAATAATAAAGACTTTTATTAGTAATAATATAAAATTTTACAATAAGAAATTTTAAAAGAATACATATTAAGATATAATATAAGAGGATAACCCACATTTGGCGAAGTCTAGCTTATAGTAGCTACTCTCACTCAACCACAGCGTCACCGAGGTTAAATCTCTAAATTGATTTCTGTTATTTTGCTATTAGGCTTATAAGAAATCAAGTTACTTATGTAATTAAATTTGCGGTATAATAAAATTTATATAAATTAAGGCGAGAATGCAAAAAGATACATTTCAAAACATATTCCAATATGTAAAAATCGATATAATATTTAAAAGATGTAAATTTACAAAATATGTCTAAATATACAAGTTAATATTATATTAACATGAACCCCACGCGATACCGATAGCAGCAAACGCATTCATTGTTATCATTGCTTGTTTAATAAATAAAAACAAAACTTAATAAATAAAAACGAAAATATTTAAATTTATTGATATTTAAAACCTTAAATTCTTCAGGGATAGAGTTGTATAGTTTTATGGCATCATAAGAAAAGCATCTTTGAAATATTGCCGATCTATGTCGAGGAATTGTAAACATATTTTTATGTCGAAAGTTTCTATTGTGGACATTGCTACTTGGAATAAACTTTTTGTTGAGAATATTAGAGGAGTTATGAGTAATAAGCAGTTTGCACCAAATTGCCTAGATGGTGATTACACCTATTCCTCATATTTAGCCATTTGCATTCTTTTATTTTGTGAGTGATATGGTCGAATTTCTTTATGCCATAAATAAGTCTACAACAAGAATTTTGCATTTTTTGTATTCTATTTTTTTCAGTTTCTATAAGACATGGCATATACACAAAATCACAATAGGAGTAGTGACAAAGAACCAGACTGTCACATGCATATACACAAAATCACAATAGGAGTAGTGAGAAAGAACCAGATTGTCACGGATCATCCTTTTTAATTAAAATCCAGAACATGGCGACTATTAAAAAAAAGTTTAAGAGAACTAAATGAATTTTTATTTATTTTTATTACGTGCTGTTTGAAACGGATCTGTTCGTCCATCGTTAAGCCCAAATTTTTCGCGGAATCTACGTATAGAAGAGTAATGATCCCTAGTGATATGTTAACATTATATTTTATAAAGTCTTTGTTTAATTTATTAGATATGCACAGTAATTTAGATTTTTCAGAGTTTAAATTAAGATTGTGAGTTTCGGAAAGAGATCGCAAATTTTCTAAATCGGAGTTAATATGTTCTACAGCTTCTTCAAAGTTATTTGGATCAAAGCTACAATAAAGTTGTGTGTCATCTGCGTATGCAGTTGCTTGACAAAATTTGGTAGATATAAGAATATCGCAGGTATATTCAATGAATAGCAAAGGAGGTAATATTGAGCCCTGTGGCACACCTGGAAGAATATTAGTCACATCTGAGCACAAATTATTTATTGATATTTTTTGAGACGTTATTAAATTAACAGCGTTAACAACGTTATTAATTAATGAGCTTATGATCGAGTGTATCGCATGCCTTTGAGTAATCTAAAAGTACTAGTAAGTTGGCATACCCTTTATCGTAGGCTCCAATTACATAATACCCCGATACCAAATTTCTTAACGATATGTTAATCCGTTACCGAGATATTTCACCATTCCGGTTCTTTTAAATGAAAATGCGGTCTGCCATAATATGATATTATCTTTTAAGTTTTCCAGAAGAAAAATTTGGTGTTCTAGGATTGGAGCAACTATAAAACCGACAAAGCTGTAAATATTATTTTTAGATCCGGCTCCCTCTGGCAAATTTTATAACGATATGTTAATCCGTTATCGAGATATTTGGCCGCACCGGTTGTTTTGAATGAAAATGCGGACCATATATTTTAAAATTATTAGAAGAAAAATTTGTTATTTTAGAATTAAAAACACTTTGATTTGGTCAACATTAGAAGCGAAAAACAATCATAATATTGCATTTAAAAAAATAAAGTTGAGAGCTCTATCGGAAAAACTATAAAACCGGCAACGCTGTAAATATTATTTTAGGATCCGGCACTATTGATAACCTCCCTATGGTAAATTTTATAACGATATGTTAATCCGTTATCGAGATATTTGACCGTTCCGCTTCTTTTGAATGAAAATGCTGACTTGTCAGATCTTTTAAAATTTCTAGACGAAAAATTTGATATTCTTGGATTGAAAACACTTTGGTTTGGTGAACATTATAAGCGAAAAATAATCATAGTATTGCATTTAAAAAAGTAAAATTAAGAGCTTTATCGAAAAAACTATAAAACCGGCAACGCTGTAAATATTATTTTTAGGTCCAGCACCTTTGATAACCTCCCAATTCCAAATTTTATAACGTTACGTTAATCTGTCACCGAGATATTCGACTGTTCAGATTCTTTTGGGAAACCCTGTATATATATATATATATATATATATATATATATATATATTCTTTATAACTATCAGCTAGTTGCCTAGTTGGGAAATATTAATAGAAGTATCTGTTAGCGTACCTACTAAATTAGCTTGTATGTCGTCAGCAATAGATGGTAAGGATATCATTTCTGAATTGCTTGAAGAGAGTTTGGACTATCATTTATTGCTTCGAATTAGAAACTAGTATTTGCTCTGAATTTTAATAATTATGATCTGGTTATCGTACTTATCCACTTCCATATCACCAAAACGATGATGATGATGGTTTAGCTATACTTTTTGATTCTAGATTTTCTTGTGCTAGTTGAATATTTATAACTAACTGTATTAGGTCTTTCAATACTGTTTCATTACTTTTTAACGGATTGATTAAATCATCTTGTTACGTGGAATATGTGGATAAATTTCCAGCTTTTCTACTGACAATAAATCAACATTTTGTAAAAAATTAACTACCAACTGCTTCTATAAGAAAATTGATACAAATTTAATTGCTTAATTATTTAATATCAATTGAATATTTCTTTTCCGTAAAACATAATATCAATGAATTTTTACACTTAATTTTCCCCCCAACTTCTACTCCCAGCATAAAATTTACCAACAGCTCTACCCTAAAAAAACACCTAATAATAATTATAAAACCACACCTTTTTGTTATGAAACGTACAGTTTAATGCTGTAAATTAGAGGACCTTAGAAGGTATTGTAACGCATTTTTATCGAAAAAATGTTACTCTAAATATTTTCATATATATTTATCACAAATCAATATTTTTTTTTGTAGGGTAGGAGAGTTAATTTTTTGGTTATTAGGAACTTATCGATTAAATCTAATATTTTTTCCCACAATTCTATCTTTAAATTCAAGTGCTTAATATATAAATCCAACTTTGCTAACTTTTTTTAGATATAATTTTTGTCAATACTTACGTTTAATTTTACAAAATGGCTTACCTATACCAAATATAGAGAAATGATCAAACAAAGATGAAACAGGCGAAAATAGCAGTGTCAAATATCTGCCACGTTATACCCAAGTATTGATAATTTTCATTTTAGTTATTCAACTTATCTAAAGTATTTTGTCCCTGTTTGTTTTAATTTTTATAATAGTATGGCCACCTTCAATTATTTGTTATGCAATGTTACTGTACTGATAAACACAAACTAACAAGATTTAATTTTAAATTTATATTATTATTCTTTTTGATTTTACAAAATATATTGCGTGTACAGGATATGCAGAGATATGGCCGTATTCCTCTATTACTGACTCGTCAAATGGTTTTCCTGCACTTTGAACCGTCACCCTTCACTGCAAAAATATTTCCGTGCAAGACAATAGACCTTTTCTACAGTTACTTAAAAGTATAATATCATTTATTTGTAATAAATATTTTATTTCTAAACAATTAAATAATAAACAAAATACCGGTAAAAAGCTTTAAAAAATGAGGTTAAGTATCCCATCTTAATTTTATAATTTTAATTAAAAATAACAATATGACTTCTGGTTGATAGGTTTTTAAACATATGGACATAATTTTTTGCCTCCTGGATGGCATTGGGCCATATGAATAAAATTGTAGCAAGTGCTTTTGCTTAAGTTTTTTGAGAAAGATTTATGTACAACACAAATATTATTCACCTGGGCCATTAACTTCACAATCTATGCGTAAGTCATAATAATAATTTTGTTATTAAATTTCCTTCATTTAAGTCGACGATATTTTGAGATTATGTTCCTCGTGCAATATACAAAATAAATAAATGTGGTGATCAACGAAAGGGTTTAAAATAAAATTTTAATGTATATCGCTATTCCATTAATGACAATTAATCCATTAAATTAAATTAAAATAGGAACTTCACAAAACCTGAATCGACTGGATAAAAACTAAAACATACATTTCATTATTTTATGCGGTACTTTGAGTGGGGTTTTTACTTATCATTTATTTATTTATCATAACTTTGAATATTGCTTTATTTTTAAGTATGTGTCAAATGAATTTAATAATATTCCCTACGAATCCGACATAATTGGGATAGTTCGAAATTTTTTTTAGTTTTGTCTTATCAATATTTCTGTTTTTTCGTTAGAGCATATAAGTCACCAAATGTTATTTGGAGCATATTAACAATGTTTTTTTGTTGCAGGTGGTGTATTTTGGATCAACTAAGAAAACAATCAGGTACATAACAGATGTTCTTATAAAATTAGTATTGTAATAAAAACAACAGGAGCAACTGTTGCATCCTTCGGAGACATAAGTTGGATGATATCAGGTCTCAAAAAAGATTCTTTAATTTTTTTTTGGAATTTTTTTTTATCTAATATCTTTTTTGGAAAAATAATCAGTCTATTTTCCGACATTCGTTTTATTTTCTTTTTGATAGAAACATTTCGGCAGATTTGGCTTCATCAGTACTATTTGACAATATGGTCTAAAACCGATAACGTATAACTTGAACCAAATATTTATTTTAGTTGTAAAAGTTTTCTTGGGCATCTGGTTCTATGATATATACAGAATCACTCTAGTGCTTTAATAGATGTTTAAATGGACTGACCTTTAGGCTACTTCAGTCTTTTTCAAAGTTACATATAAACTAGAACAGAAACATCGACCATACAGAATATGAAAAGAAACACTATTATTTATTCATATAAATATATTAGTTGTTAAAATTTAAAATTGCATAGAACATATCGATAGTTTTAAATCACTTTTATTTGAAAAAACGTAACCTCGTAACCAGCAACTGACTGATAATAATTTGAAGTTTCTAAATTGACCGCAATGGGACGCAATTGCTAGGTGAACAAATCATAAATTCTAAAAAAACTTCTCCCAGAATTAGATATAACTTTTACTACCTCATGGGATGGCTGAGTTAATTTCCTATCACTTTGGTCTTAAACTTATTCTCAAATCACCCTTTAATAAGGGTGGAGATTTGCTGACTTACGAAAGATTTACATCGCTATATCTTGTGAAACCCTTATCTGAACTAAATGAACTTATTTATAAGGGAATTTCAAGTTGTTTTAGAATTCGGATCGAGTGACACTCCCTGACAGTTTTTTCCAATTTTCTTAAAATTTTTGAATAGAAGGAACACTTTTCTTACGTTAGTTAAAAAAAATAATATAAAACCAAAGTTTTAGAGCACATATTAGTTTTTAAGCCAAATACGTAAATTAATAGGTATTTTTCGGACGAAATAATTAATAACGAGGATATCGGAGGAAAATTAAAATCTCCAGGGCCAAATAGAGAGCCTCCTAATCCCCGTCTTAGAGACGCCCTTGAAAATCTCGAATAGAGTCTCTATTCGGACGCGTGAAGGAAAGCTTCGAAAACGCTAAACGTGATTTTGACGAAACGTCAGCAAAATTGTTCTTTTCAGAACGACAGTAATGAATGGATGTACACCCGGAATGAAAACCCATTTTTCTATCCGTGAAACACTAAGAATCAACAGATATACATATATATATATATATATATATATATATATATATATATATATATATATATATGTATATATATATATATATATATATATATATATATATATATTGATTTTTACTCCTTCACGGATGGAAAAATACAATGTATTTTCATTCCGGGTGTACATCCGTTCACTACTGTCGTTCTGAAAAGAACAGTTTTGCTGACGTTTCGCCAAAATCACATTTGGCATTTTCAAAGCTTTCTTTCTCGCGTCCGAATAAAGAATAGAGTCTCTATTCGGACGCGAGAAAGAAAGCTTTGAAAATGCCAAATGTGATTTTGGCGAAACGTCAGCAAAACTGTTCTTTTCAGAACGACAGAAGTGAACGGATGTACACCTGGAATGAAAATACATATATATATATATATATATATATATATATATATATATATATATAATATATTTATATATATACGTATATATATATATATATATATATATATATATATATATATATATATATATATATATATATATATATATATATATATATATATATATATATATATATATATATATATATATATATATATATATATATATATATATATATATATATATATATATATATATATATATATATATATATATATATATATATATATATATATATATATATATATATATATCAAACAAAGGACGTACATATATTATAACAATCATAACGAAAACGAAAGACAAGATAATACGCAAAAAAAATATATTGCAATGCCATACACATCTCAATTATCTGAAAAATTAAAACATATCTTAGGAAAATATAACATAATTGTGTGTCATAAAGCCCAGAACCTGATAGGCTCCCTATTTACAAAATTAAAATTCCCAAAAATAAAAAATCCAATCTCGTATATGAAATTCCTTGTTTAAACTGCCCTATGAAATATATTGGTATGACAACCCAACTTTTAGAAAATAGAATAAAAGGGCATAAGTATACCAAGAATGCATCCACTGCATTACACAAACATGAAAAAAGCACAAAACACGAATATAATTTTTCTGAAACCAAAATCATTGATGAAGATAACCTGTATCAGAAATTAATTATCAAAGAAATGATTCACATAAAAAAAGAAAAAAATGCAGTAAATGACAAACAAGACATAAAAAATTTAAGTCAAATATACCACAATTTGATATTTTAGTATAGTTTTAACTTCGTCTAAGCCATTATTTTTAAAATGTAGTATATCATTGTGAATGTCTGATTCTACTCTAAGGTTTAAATTAAAAAATTGCAAAAAATTATCTTTAAATTCCTCAAAAAAAAACGTACTACGATAAGAGCACCTTTTTACCTAAAACTGTGCCATGAGTTGCCTGGCAAACCACTAACTTGCTACCTACCATTCAAATATAAATAAATAATCAACATGTATTTTTCGAGGTATGTAACCTTAGTTTATTAATTTTGTAATAATTATTGTCAATAGTATAAAACTTTAAATCAGTTTTAGAAAAATTGTAAATGTCATTTTATAATTAGACCACTAAATGTTTTTTAAATTAATTGTAGATAGGTATGGAAAGCCATATATACCAAAAAAATAATAATAATAAAGGAATGAGCAATTTTTGAGAAAGCCTACTATGATAGGCGAAACGTCAAGTTAATCCCATTGTTTGATTTTACAAATAAACCTATACCCAAGAAAGAAGTCCAATTAATATATACCGGGTTTAAGAAACAAATTGAATAATAATATATACAAGGGTACCGAACTGTATTTCACTGATATGAGGTTCCTTCAAGAAATTGAAACAACTTATGGATTTTTATGTGCCGATATACTTAAAGAAATATCTACCACAAACACGAAATTAGTGAAGCAAAAAAATAGAAGAATTTTCCTATTAAGAAGCAAACATACAGGCGTCTCGCCAACTTTTTTAAATTTCAATGTTTCCTACATTGTGTTCACAGGTACGTACCTCGAAAATAAATTTGATATTATAAATAGCACAAAGGTAAAAAATCTATGTATAACTGAAACAACGAAAGTTATAAATAAATTAAATAATCTCCTTCAACAAAAAATTAACGCAGTTAAATCAATAATACCAATTGAGGTTTTTAATAAATTCATGAGGTTTGTAAACATTAAATATGAAAAATTATTCAATTCTATTAAACAAAAAAATATAAAAAAACTTTCTAAATTAATATCGGTCACTGAAAAAAATGACATACAAATAAATACATCCTCATGGTTAGACAACATCTTTAACACAGATATTCCAAACGATGTCGCAGAAGTTCTTGCTTTAGGCGAAAACTTCTCGCTTCCTGTTCAGAACGAAAAAAGCTTACCTTTAACAGAATATATATCCTGCGTAGAAACAGTTATACAAGATAAACCAAATGAAATAAAAGATAGTATAAGGTCAGACGTAGTAAATATAGTTACCAATCATAAAATAAAAATTAAACATAAAAAAAATAAAATTACAAATTTTCAAAAACGAATACAGAAACAACATAATAAAACAAGGCAATTCATTGAAGATAATCCTCAAATAACCATACTTAAACCAGATAAATGCATTAAAACCGTTATAATGAATACTACTGATTATGACACAAAAATGAATCAGCTCTTAAAAAATACCAGTACCTATAAACTTTTAAAGAATGACCCAACTAACATCTTTCAAAACAAAAATAATACTTTTGTAAAAAAACTCTTATACAAAAATCTATTAACTGACGCGGAAGCTAAAAATTTGTCAATTCATAATGCAGTCACGCCTGAAATACATGGCATACCCAAATTGCAAAAACCTAACATTCCCCTCAGGCCTATAGTTTCATGTATTCAATCTCCTTTTTACAAGCTCTCAAAATATTTGTCAAAATGTTTGTCAAATATCACAGGTAAAAACACTTATTACACAAAAGACTCATTTACATTTAAACATTTTCTAGATTCAGTAACAATACCACCAAATTCAAAGTTAATATCACTAGATGTAATTTCTTTGTATTCTAATATACAATTTAGAAAAATTGTAAATGTCATTTTATAATTAGACCACTAAATGTTTTTTAAATTAATTGTAGATAGGTAAGGAAAGCCATATATACAAAAAAAATAATAAAGGAATGAGCAATTTTTGAGAAAGCCTACTATGATAGGCGAAACGTCAACTTAATCCCATTGTTTGATTTTGCAAATAAACCTATACCCAAGAAAGAAGTCCAATTAATATATACCGGGTTTAAGAAACAAATTGATATATATATATATATATATATATATATATATATATATATATATATATATATATTAAGAAAAACGTATGTTGGGGAGAAAGGCGATAGTAGGGCTTATCGCCATTTTTTAAAGCAAACATAGCTAAGGACTCTCGTAAACGGGATATAAACGAATCTCTGGATGCTCATTCATAAAAATTGGTCCAAGAGTTTAGCCTGTAGGCACATAATATATATTGCCTAAAAAAACGTAAACACAAATGCAACTGTGTATCTGTATAATCGAATAATTTACTTCAGGTTACATTATAAACGAAAATATTTTAAATTGATCCTTTTAATAAAACATTGTTAATATGATATTTTTGAGTATCACGTAGTATATATATATATATATATATATATATATATATATATATATATATATATATATATATATATATATATATATATATATATATATATATATATATATATATATATATATATATATATATATAACCTGCCAAAAAGATATTTGATAATATTCTGCCTTCAACTGCATCCACATAAATCAAATACAAACACTTCAAACCAACTTATAACTATATTTTACCTAGAATACTGCTTGAAATCCTCACAGAAAAGTCATAGGTCTTCTAAACATTTCTGAATTTCATGTATATATATATATATATATATATATATATATATATATATATATATATATATCCTATAATTTTCTGGCTCGATCGAGTTTTGTTTATAAAGTTATTAGTAAATTAACAACATTTTTGCAGAGGTACGTCAGAGTAAGTCAGGTATAGTCATGCCTTTCGATATTTTCTTTAACATTTTAAGGCATATTATTCAATTCAAAATGCTTGTTATACGAATTTATGGATGTCTTAGAAAGAAACCTTAAATATCAAGATATCGAACAAAAAAGGTGCTTTTAAAAAATCTGGCCGCATAAGCCTAGCTTCTTAAAAAAAATTATGGGTTGAAACTGAAGGTACAAGAAAGTGTTATTAAAGTCAAGAAAAGGTTAAATCAAGAAACTGCTCCCTCCGTAAAGAGTATCTTTACCACCAAAAATATATACTTTTGTAAGATATTTAAGCGTAAATTAAAAAGTCACGTTGCTACTAGACATATCGCGCAAAAGGAAATTTGGAAATTTCCGGATTTATCAGTATAGACGAAACTCCTCACGAAAGGTCTTTTTAAGAACACTCTGACACACCAAACTGACCTTTTCCATTTCTTCCTAATAATGTTGGTTCGATCACGTACAAGATTTCAATAGTGAGGTTCTGAAAAAATTCATGAAAACACATTAACACTAATTTTTTCGGCGTTTTCATAGAACTTGCTTATTAGTTTTTTCGGCTTTAGCATGACCACTCATAATCATCGCCGTCATTTTGTTTTTCATCATTGTATATATACTTCCGCGGGTGTACTGTAAAGTACTAAAATATGTGACGTTCTAAAGGTCAAATATACATTTTCAATAAAAATGAAGAACCATTAGCACCATTATGGGTCTATTTTAATATTTACAATGCTTTGCACTTAGATACGTAAATTGGTCCGTATTTTTAAGCATGTTAACGAAATTAACCAACTTAAAATTTGTAAATATAAATCAATTTAAATTTTTATATATGTGGCGATATTTAGGTATATCATTAATATATAAAGTGCCTTTAAAAAAGGTAACAATAAACAAAACCCTTTTTATTGGGCAAATTTGCCAATATTTAGCACAGGTAATTATTTTTCTTTATTAAGTATAAAAAATGCTTATTCCGAAATAGTCACTGACTGTCATGACTCTCGGTTTTAAGACAAATCGCAAAAAGGACTTATGTGTTAAAATATGAAAAAGTTTCATTAAAAAAGTTGTAGGTATATCTAGTTTTGGTACACAATTACAGTATTTCATTTTTATACCTTTGTTCTATTTTTCAAATATATTTTGTTTATTTGGCAGAATAATTTCTTATACCTAAATTTTGCATAAAAATCTTTTTCTTTCTGGAGAAAATTTAAATCATTCCTTAAATGTTTGTTAAGTTTGATGCAAAGTTGGCGTGATTCTGAGAAATTTGAGTATATAAAAAATATATTACATTTAAGTAAATAGATGTTTTGACAATATTAAAACATTAAAATAACGATGAACTGATTTAGGACTATGATCGAAATTTTTAACTACTTGTAAAATATTTAAACGTATTCGGAGAAAGTCATAAAAATTGGAATAGCGAACCAAAATTCGGTATATATAATATGTATAACGAGAAAATAAACAACTTTTCTTAATTACACTTTTTCATATTTTACCAAATAAGACTTTGTTCTGAAATTATTGTAGAAAAATGTCTATTTTGACAGCTGATGCAAGTCACGTGGCTATTTCTGAATAAAATTTTTAACATATTTAATGACGCATTATTACTTAAGCTAGATTTCAAGCAAGTAGCCTAATAAAAAGTTTCCATATGAAGCGAAATTTTCAAAAACACTATATATATATATATATATATATATATATATATATATATATATATATATTATATTTTTTATTGTTATTCATATTAGGGTAAGATCGTATATAAAAGAACTATTAAGTAATTTTGATGTGGCAGGTGGCACCTGGTAGTTATCAATCCGGTTGATTTTATTTGCATGTTTTATAAGAATGGTTTTACTTTGGCTGGTTTTAACCAAAGCTTTCCTCCTTGGAAACATCATCATCAAACAAAAGTTTTAGCTTCTTTTAGACATTTCCTTACTCTAAATTGAATCATTGATACCTCAGTCAAAGGTATTGCATATTTTTTCTACCTACCAACCCATATGGCTCTGTATGCGTGATATCAGCATGATTAGAAAAATACTTGTATTTTGGTGTTAGTTCGTCGGCCAATCAAATAATCCTTAGAAATAAATGGAGTTATCGAGATTTTTGCTGTTAAAGTTTCAAAGCATTACCACAGTGAGCTATGCTATTTTTTAGCGTTATGGATAAAGTCGATATAAGGCATTCGAAATCATATTTTCGCTCTCCTTTATAAAATTATATACCTTAAAAAGTTCAAAATATCAGTATATAATTTTATAAAGCTTCAACATATCTATTGTATGAAGCAAAGTCGAATCCTTTCTTGTAATTCCTCTTAGCTGAATATAGGTTTCTTTTCTTGTAGTATGCTTGAATGCAGATTATAGAACCGTTTTTTACTTTTATTGTGATTATATTATTATAAAATCTTTTCTAATACAGCAAGTATAAATCTCATTTTGACTTATATTATTTTAAATAATAAAACCTTTTAACATCAGTTAACCTCGAATATATACTCATTTTAAAATTTTAATGATAAACACATTAACACAGTAAACTGATCAAATACAATTTGATTTTTTATTAAAGAATATTAACGAACTGTTCGCTAATAAACCGGTCAATAAATTATAGAAGCATTCACTTTTTTATTCAACGTTATCCATGTCGATACAATTTCAGTTTTAATTTAACAGCTGGCTTTTCGGACATTGGCCACTCCGGAATGAATTGACATAATTCCATCAGATACGAACAATAAACAACGACGAAATGCAGGAAATAGTAAAAATGCTTATTCATTGTTTATTGTGAACTTAATTTGAAATGCTTCCTGACGCTGGTGAATTGACAAATCTAATTTGCGTTTTTATAGGCAATTTTATAGTAACTGCAAACAAACCGTGAGATATTACGTTGGAAAATATTGAAATAGGTCTAATAAAAATTTGGCTGTTTCTATGTTATCTAAATGAAAGGACACAAATTAGTTTAAAAGGTATATGAATTTATAATGTCAACTGCAAAATATTTAAATTTGTGTATTAGTTCAATCATGACCATGACCAAAACTAATGCACGGTCCTCCTTTTGTGCTTTCTAAATTATCAATGTGACGTACTTTGACCATATATCGGACATGATTTGCTAACTCTTAAGACCTACCTCACTATTGTGTTCCCTTTCGTTTAATAAGTGAGGATTTAATGGGTTTTGGATCGAAAACTTGCATTTTATGTATTCTAATACAAACATTTGAATTTGGATAAAATTAGCGGAGCTATTGTCATTCCCTTAGCTTAGTTGGCGTTGTCTTAAATGTCCAAGGACACTGACGGGCGTGAAACAACTCAATTTGGCTAATGTTTGGAAAAGTAAATCTTCCCAACTAGTCGGTTTTTAATAATTCTTTGTTTTTTCAAAACCAAAATCCTTGAATATATACTAAGTCTTCGTATTCTTTATTTCCTTGCAGGCTCTAAAACATACCCTGTTGAACATATTCTTCATTCATTCTGAAGGACACATGTTAACATGAATGTCTATAATGGAGAAAAGGTGCCTCTTGTCGACATTTTGTTTATTACTTTATTTTGTTATTCTAAATAATGTCAAGTTTTATTTGAGTAAATACATCCAAGGTTGTTCAAATTCTTTTTTGGTATGCTCAAATTAAGTGTACCGTGAATTTTTCTCATTGTATAGAGTTACATCAGAAAATTTTACATCAAGAAATAATTTACACTGATTTTTTTTAATAACAAAAAGTTACAGTTGAAAAATATGTGTTTAAAGAAGCTACAATATGGCAAATAAAGCTTATTACTAGGTGCCCACAATAAGGTCTTTTTGAATGTCTTTATTACCTTCGAATTCCTATAATTAATTAGCAATTTTGCTTCAAATGTTCAACTATATTAAGGCTAAGCAACAGAGTGACGGTAAGTGCGAATTAATTTGAAAACACTTTCCATTTACCCCTCCAATTTTTCTTGATGTGTAATTTCGGATATTATAACAAAAAGTACTGTGTTGGTAAAGTGTTGGCGAAAATGTAATATATCAAATAAGGCTCTATAACTAAAAAATAATTTGAGATATCAAAGTAAAGAAAAAACTAAAATGATGACATGAGAGTCAAAGAAAATGCAAACTTTTCAAGAAAAAATCACCGCTACATGTTCTACTCGATATATTTCAAAGGCTGCAAGGAAATTTAAAGTCAAAAAAACTCCGTATAGAGGCAAAGTGGCTTTAATATAATTTACCAGTTAAATGTTGCTTGAGTTTCATAAGTATATCAGTGTGTTTTTTTTTAAATAGTTATTAAGTATTTTGTAACATTTTTGGACAGTTTTTTTACTAAAAATGTCTTTGGTTGCGCTACTAATTAAAACTGAATTAAGAACTAAAATTTTCATGCGTATTTGTAGCATTATCAGTTGCTTAAGAAAGCAAAATTAAATTAACGGCTATATTTCCCATTTTTTGTTTATTAGAAAGGAGCATTTATAGAATTATAAGTTATATAAACTAAATAAAAATCCTGGATTTTAGTTTAAATATTTAGATTTGTTTAAACAGGAAAAGATTTTTGTCTTGCCGCAGGAAGATAATTCGTTTTCACATGTAGTTTTGTATAGTATTTGTGTCTTAAATATCAAACTGCGTTTTTGATTAGGGTTAGGGTTAGGGCTCTTTTTTTGTTCTGGTGTAAAAAAGCAAATTAAAGTAAATTTATATATTAGTATTAGATTAAAATACTGTTATCTTCAAAATAACATGTGAAGCCAAAAAACCTTCCTGCAGCGGGACACTATTCGGAGTACAATAAAATTGTTTAACCTGTATTTTCTGCAGTATGTAGTATATACAAATATATGTTCCATTCATGTAATTAAAAAATGCGAAAATGAAAAATTTACACTTAGCAAACGTTCTCGTTAACTGATGTGCACTCTCAATTACAACTGAATAGTATTAATGAAACAACAATCAATTTTAAGTTATTACTTGAAATAATCTAAATAACGGTAGAATGAAAGAAGAAAGAATGAAAATGAGTTGAATATATCCTGTAAGATAAACGAGCATTCTGATTGG